>CM035408.1:195983173-196040673 GCA_020310875.1 Ceratopteris richardii | reverse complement strand
GAGAGAGATAAAGAGACAGAGAGAGAGAGAGAGAAAGATAGGTAGATAGAGAGGGAAAGAGAGAGAGAGAGAGTAGTAAAAAGCAACCCACTCTTGCTTTGTCGAGTACAGAGACTGAGTATAGAGGTGTTGTAATGGCAGCATGTGAGGCATCATGGCTAGAGATGCTACTTGTAGATTTAGATGTGGAAACACAAAAGCCTATCACCATCTATTGTGATAATCTTAGCTACATACATTTAGCACGGAATCCTGTTTTCGATGCTAGAACAAAGCATATTGAGGCACATTACCACTTCATTAGAGAGAAGGTATCAATAGGTGATATTGATCTAGTCTATGTGCGAAGAGATGAGCTAGTTGTAGATATTTGCACTAAAGCACTTAGAGCAGAGAAGCTGAAGAAGTTTCGAAAGATACTTGGATTAGAGGATATGACATTGAGCTTAACGGGGAGTGCTGAGATATCAAGATCAACATGTGATGATCTAGGATGACATGTATTAGTTTTTCATTTCTCTGACATGTATAGTGGTCATGTCGGTATCTGTCAGGGATATTTCATTGAGCTTACTAGATTTATCTACTAAGAGTGATGGCATATTTGTTTCTTGCCAACTCACTCATTTGTGGACACTAGGATTTTCCTCATGTACTTTTCTTTATATATGGCACTTGTATTGTTGTTTTTAAGTTATTCTTGTACATTCCTTTTATGTAATAGAAGAAGAAGAAGAAGAAGAAGAAGAAGAAGCACATTATTCTTCCTTGCCTTAGTCTGTGTGTGTGCTTCTCTTTGATTGTGAGAGTGTGTGTGAGCTCTCTTCCTTATCTCCTTCCTCATGAAATCTTTGTACTTCTCTGATAACATATATTCACCTTTGGGGCTGTGTTTTCAGCCACACTAGTAAATCTAAAAGTTTCCTGAAAGGTTTTAGTTGTGGTGGGGGTAGCCACCACAAGTCTATGCACATTTTTTGAGCCTAAAGAATAGAGTTGATAGACACTTGTAGCTCTTGTTGGCTAGTATTGGGGCTATGAATTGAAGCTTTTTCAATGCCATTTTACTACATATATTGAGCACATACACAGAGGTATGCTTTTGTGGATACTACTTATGTACATCCATGTGGTCATTGATGTAGCGGTAATGTTTTCTGCATAAAGCCTTTTACGTTCGATAAAGAAGGTCGTGCCGAGGTTTTCTTAACTGGGAGACACCTAGGTGTTGGGCTCCCTTCCATGATGTAGGTGGAAGATTTATGCAACCTCACCATAGGAGATGTATGCTGGTTGTTCATAGGTGCTCGATAAGCCTAGTTGGATTTCAAGTAACTGATTATATGCAGTGGAGTCACTAATTCACTATGCATATTAATGTGTTAGTACTTGCAAAATTTTGCTAGTTTTTTGCTTTTTTCAACTATATAATGGTCGATTTACTCGATACACTTATTGATGTGAGCACTCAAAAGTAAATAATCTACTTGTCTTTTCTCCTTTGGCAATTCTCTTGAATCCATGTTGAGGATCCTCCACAAATGCTCCATATTTGTCGAACCTGACCTGCAAACCCTTTTCCACAATCTATCCAACACTCATCAAATTCTTGGTAATTGTAGGTACATATAGAACCCTGATCAACAGATTTCTATTTCCATGAGAGGTTTTACATTTCCTACCTTGATCAATGAATGCTTGGTGTCATCACCTATTTGTACCTGATGTTTTCCCTTAGGTTCATCAAATTCAAAGAGAAGAGCTACATTGCTTGCCACATGGTTTGAGCATCCTGAGTCAATGTAGAAGAGATGGTCATCATTCATACCTTGCTTTGAAGTCATATTCATAATTAGAAGGGAATCCTCTTGTTCCTCTGTATAATTGTTGTAAGATGCAAAAACTCAAGAGGTAGGGGCAAAGGAGGTTGTACCTTCATCCTCAAATTTCTTGATTTTCCCTTTCTCTTTAGACTTGCCTTTATCTATGTATAGGGTAGAAGAGCTATTACCTCTTGTTAGTTTGTGAGGTTGTACCTTCATCCTCAAATTTCTTGATTTTCCCTTTCTCTTTAGACTTGCCTTTATCTATGTATAGGGTAGAAGAGCTATTACCTCTTGATGAATCTCCATTCTTGTTGAGCTTGGCTTCATGGTTAAATAGTTGCCCCATGAGTGTGGTAAGATCTGGAATCTGTATGTCCATGTACAAGTCCATAGCAGTTGTGAAGCTCTCCCATTTGTCATCTGCCTTAATACCATTGATTACTTGTCTCACAATTTGCTCCTCTTTAATCTCCTCTCCTATGCTTGCCAATTGGCCAGCCACATCCTTGACCTTGGTCACATACTTTGAGATGCCTTGCTTGGGTTGCTTTCTTTGAGTGGTAAACTCAATCCACAATTGGTTCTTCCTAGCCCTTGTGTTGGAAGAGAAATATGAAGACAATGTTTCCCAAGTCTATTGGGATGTCTTACGGTTCCTAATGTGTGGAAGAAGAAAATCAAAAATCAAGTTAAGTAAGTATGACCTTGCTAATGCATCTTTGGCTTACCATGAATTGAGTCTTTCATGCTCCTCTCTTGTAGGTTGTTGTTAACCTTTCCGTTGGCAAAGCGCCTTTTCCAACTATTGGAAATGCGTTTACCTGATCCTTGGGTTCTTGGGAGTGGAAGGGGTCTGTAAGAACAGAGGCCCTATACTAGTTTTCCCAGTACAACTACGGCAGATATAGGAATTTAATGGAACTTAGCAGGATTCACTTATACACAACTATTTTAATACTTACTTCGCTGAAGTTCTTAGCACAAAAATCAAGTCACTCGTTCCTATAGATATTAAACCATTCTACAACTGACGTCACCGCGAACACAGTTATGTAGGACCGAAGTCCTGAAGGTCATCTGTACCGCTCAAGCTTCTTACGATGACATTCGTTTACCATACCACAACAGAGTGTCATTAAAACAACATATTCCGCAGTACCAGAACTATTATCTTCTATGCGCAGAACGTTTAACTATCCGGTGGATCGTCCCAAGACGATCAGTCAGCCCAATATAGACAACTACACTTTCGGTAAAGATTCACAGACCAAGTGTCCGAACTACGGCAGGTAAGTTACTAAAACGGGACAGTTTGCAATCACATAACTGGCAACCAGACGAACGCAGAGAAAGATCAGACCAACGGCTACACAGGATACTTAGACAATCTTGGGAATAACAAGATTAACTAACACCAGATCACATACAGACGAACAGTCTGATGAATTCCCCAAGAAATCTCATCGCCGCTCTCTCTCTGAGCGACCCTTTTTCATTGCTTTATATAAGCTTTTACAAGAATGCGCGTAACAGTTTTTTCGCACGTGTTTACAAAGATTTCGTTATACCTGTCCCAATCCGGTGGCCGTCTAACACTGGCACGCACGGTGGACTCGAACCCGCAAGTTCTTACAGGGTTACTATTCCTTCTAAATACATGTTTCGGGCTAATCTAAATGTACGGGCGATCTTTTTCTTTAATGTTTCTAGCAGTTGTTTTAGTGTTTCTTGCTCTAGGAGTTGTGCATCTGTTTTAACAGAGCTTAGGGCTATGGCCTCGTTAAGCAAAATTTCGGCTTGGGTTTGTAAAAATGTTTCCTGTAAGTAGAAGTCATTGGCCATCGCAGCGTCCCTGGATGATTTCATATCAGCAAGTTGCTTCTGCAGATCAATGATCTGATCCTTCTTATTGCGTATTTGATTATCCATTCCTTCGAATTGTTGGTTCTGAAATTCTATCGTTTTGTAATAAGCATCTCTTTCTGCCTTAATAGCTGCTATCTGCTTCTGTATTTGCTGCTCTTTCATCAGATACTTGTGAAGTATATTATTTACACTTGATAATTCTTCTTTTGTCGTTTGAAGCTCGTGTTTTGTCTCGTTAAGTTCTCTTTGCTCTTCCTAGTTTTGCTGATCTTTCTCCTGTAACTAAAGTCTGGTTTCTTCCAGGCGGTTACCTAAGGCAATTCTAACATCCTCGGCGTCTTTGAGTGTTTGCTTTAGGCTGGTGAGCTCTGCGTCTGCAGCCATCAGCAATTCTTCCTTTGTGTGTATTGCCTTCAGTGCTTCATCTCTTTGGGTTGTCATATCTTCCTGTTCGCTTATTACGGTCTGTAACTGCATTACCTGTTCACTAAGTGCATGGTTTTCGGCCCTTACTGTGTGTAATTCCTCTTGGAGGGGTGTGATGTCCGCCTCCATTACTTCTATTTTGCGTTGAAAGTCATCTTGCACAGAGTCTGTGAGCTGTTTCAGTTGTCGCGGCAGTTGTTGTGACAAGTTTATGAGCATATGTCCTATTGCAGCTAGATCAGGGATTGCTGGGATGGCCGGAATTGGAGGTTTTGAAGAGGTTTCAGCGTGGAGCTGTTGGGAGTTCGGTGGCGAGTAAGTGGGTGATGAGGTTGAGGATGCAGTGGTTTCAGCAGGGTGAGTGGGGTATACAGGTGAGATGGGTTTGAGCGGATGTTTTGGTGAGGGAGGAGTGAGGATAGGGTTTACCTTTTCTTTTGTCGGTTGCTCCGATTCTGCGTTTTCGGTTGCTGTGGACTCCACTGCTTTAAGCAATGTTTCTAAAGCTTCCTTAGCTACTTGTTGTGTATCTTCTTGGTTTTGTGGCTCCATTTGTTGCTGAGAAATCTGTTCTGTCGAGATTGTTTCTGTTTCGGTCTGGTCTTGTCGCTGTTGCTGCTCCGACACTGATGTTTGTGCAGATGACTCATGTTGCATCGAGGTGTTTGTGTCGTGGAATGTGTCTTCTTCTTGTGTATCTACTTCTTTATTTATTTCTTCATATTCTCCGGCTGAGCCTAGTGCTTCGCTTTCCGAGGAACTTATCCTGATTCTTTTTCTTCAGAATAGCTGGTTGATTTCTTCTTTGTCTTCCTCATCGTCTTCTAACAGCTGTACGGATTCTTCCTGTCTTAGGACGGGACCTCTCGGTGGTGGTTGCGCAGCAAGGATGGTGGGGAAGAGGAATGATAGGATATGTGGCAACCTGGGTCTTGGCGTGTTTCCTTTGTTCACCTGCTTCATAATGGCTACGCATTCCTTGTGTATACGGCTGAAGTAGTATGTTGCAAAGTTTACCGGTTCTCGTGAGGCTAAGTCGAGGGCTGAGTAGAAGGCGCGTGATATCCCATAAGTTCGTTTCTGGAGGTTGAGTATGGCTACGAGGAATTGGAGTGCGGTTCTCTCAGGTTCACGTCTACAAAGAATGGCATACTCATTCGACAAATACCTAGGAAATAACTGTTTCATGGTGGCTATGGGAATGTTTGGGCCACTCTGTGTGCCTTGTGCAGGAAGTCGAAACGACTGAGCGAATGTTAGAAATGTGATTACTACTCGGGAGGGTAAAGAGGTGATAGCCCACATTTTTTCTGTTGCAGGTGTGTTGGCGATGGCAGAGATTATTCGGGCAAAGAAAGGGTGATTCTCCACTGAGTGCCATGACAGCTCAGCGAAGTTGGATAATCCCCGGATGCGCAGGTACTCTCCTACATCTGTAGGGAGTCCGTCATGGAAAGCGGCATAGTTTGCCAAAGATTCCATGGCGCAATAGAGTCAGCAAGCACAACACGCAAACACAGGGTAACACAGATCACAATTACACAAATACAATAGTGTTTCTTTTTTCCGGCGGACTGGCGAAGATTATGTAGATGCACTGCAACTAAGAGGAATCAATCATAATAAGTTATTCCGCGACGTGGATATGATAATTTCTTAACTATGGCGTGCATGCATGAACGGCTGGAAAAAGACCGGGCGGCTTTAGTTATAAATAGAGTTCAAGACGCGGATATTTACACTTATTTTATTGATTAAGCAAAATTTAAAAGAAAAAGAGAAGGGCTGGAAAAAAAGAACGTCAAAAGTCGCGGCACTCCGCGTAATGTCTTATCGTAGATGCGACCCTTGTCGATATGGTCGCAGCTTTGAACCATTTATTACTTTTGGCAAGGGAATTCCGGTTAATGTGGTTAACCGAAATGTTGCAGGGCCCACCTGTTCCGCTATTCGATAAGGGCCAAACCACCGTAGCTTAAAGTTGTCGGCAGAGCGATTCGATTTCGCATTGTAAAAGAGGACGAGCTCTCCTACCGTAAAAACTGGAGTTCGTAGATATCTATCATGTGTTTTGGCTTGTCGTAGCTGTACTTCTCTCATAGTTATAAAACTGTGCCATCGATGTTCGTCTAATTCTCTGAGGGTCTCCAACCGGAATGACAAAGAATCTTCCGGTAGTAATTTCTGGTTGATGGCTACTCTTAAACTTGGCACCACTATCTCCATTGGTGCTATAGCTTCGATTCCAAAGGCTAATTTGAAAGGATTCAGTCCTGTGGTTACCTTATAAGTTATTCGGTATGCCCACAGTATGGCAGGTAACAGTTGATCCCATCTTTTCGGTGCATCCATAATCAATTTTCGAAGTATATTTAGCAGTAACTTGTTGGTACTCTCGGCCAGACCATTAGCACGCGGATAATATGGAGAACTAAATTTATGAGTAATCTGAAACAAATGTGTAAGTACCTTTATCAAGTTATTAGCAAAATGAGTGCCTTGATCTGTTACCAGTTCGAGGGGTAAACCAAATCTTGGAAAAACATCTGTCAGTAGGCACTTTGCTACCACAACAGCTGTAGCTGATCGTAAAGCCCATGCTTCTGCCCATCTTGTCGCATAATCAGTGCATGTTAAGATATAGTGATTATTGTTGAGAACTGAGGGTGGTGTAATAGGACCAATGAAATCCAAACCCCATTTTTGGAAGGGTTCTAATGGCATTACAGGTTGGAGAGGAAAATGATGTCGTTGTAACGGTTGTCCTGTTCTTTGGCAATTATCACAGGATTTGACAAACTGCAACACATCCTTGTACATAGTCGGCCACGAGAGTCCACTCTGCAGAATTTTCCGGTGGGTTAAATCTACAGCAAAATGACCTCCTGTCGGGATTGAGTGAGCCAATGTGATGACCGAGTTTACTTCGTGTGGAGGAATACACCGAAGTAAAATTCCGGTATGATCCACATAATATAGTTCACCAGCAATCAACCGGAATCGGCGGCTGAATGCTGCAACTTTTCTGCGTTGTCGGGATGAAATCTCGCAGGGAGTGTGCACTGAGTTTTTTCAAAAGTTCATTGTTTTTGAGTTTATGTGTGATGTTTTGACTAAAGAGTGGTATATTTTGTACATATTTTGGTCGAATTAATTGATTGTGCGATGCGAAAGCAAGTTTGAGATGTATGTGAGAACCGTGTATATAAACATCAGACATCGGAGACGCAAAAACCTAGGTTTGACCCTTCAAAACCCCAGGAAACATGAGTTTACCCCCTGAAAATCAGACTTGAACCCTTAGAAACCCTTGGAGTTTAGGCCAAAACTATAAATAAACCATTAAATTGACGAGCTTGAGTTAATTGTGAGCAAACCCCTAATTTTCCCGACCAAAAACCCTAGGTCGGACCCCTGGAAATGGCGGTTTCTGTAGGCCAAACCCCAAAAACCCATTAAAATGTAAATATCCAGTGTGAAACGAAACCTTAGTCTAGGGAAAAATTAAAAGTTTGCCAAAAAAGGAAAGTTCATTGAGGAGGTGGGAACGTTCTAGAAGGAAGTCCTAGGGGGGGCCTATAAATACGTGCAAAATGCATTTGTTTCCTCCTCATCCCGTGGACTGCCTTGTGGAACATCTTTTCAGGTTTATGCGGTTTGTGATTATCTGAAGTAAAGAGAAGGGAGGCTACTGTGGAGGATACCTGAAGTAAAAGAGCGGACCGAACTGAAGACCTGAAGAAAAGCTTGGACCGCGAAGACCGAAACGGAATCCCGAGGGCGATTTCTCGCACTGTAGCGAGGGATCTATAGTATACACTAGCCGGCCTGCACTGTAGCGGCGGCTTTCATATTGTATCATCGCACCGCACTGTAGCGGTCATATTGTACCGTCGGCCCGCACTGTAGCGGCCTCTTTGTATCACTCATTTTTATTGGAGTACTTCAGTTTCATTTTTCATTGTATCGTTGGCTTCATCTGCATTCCGTGTATCACTGCGATATCTGGTCGTCTCTTTCCGACGCCCACGGTCCCACGTCTCGACACTTCCGAGGGGCGAGGGTCCCACACGTACGAGGATCGCACACGCTCCGGAGAGCACAGGCGAGGCGCCCAGCGCGCAGACGCCCCTCGCAGGACAGCGGGAATGGCACACCAGAGCGGGGCCTGATCCAACCCCAGGCGCCGGCTTCCCGCCACGACCTCCTTCTTCCCGACAGTGTATTGCTGTAGGAGTCTAGGGTGGCAGGTATCCAATATTGAGGAAGGTTAATATCTGATCATAATAATTAGTTGGCGTAGGCAGGTCGGCGCTTTCGTCGTAAGTTGGTTCAGAAGTATAGATTGCTGGAGTTGTGTCATCTATACCTACCGGAGCCTCACCGGAATCTAGGTGAGACAGAAAATCTGCTAAGGCATTTGAGGTGCCTGGTCTATGTATAACTTCATAGTCAAATTCTTGCAAAAGCAGCACCCATCGTGCTAATCATCTTCCCAAATGCTGTTGCCGAACTAGATAAATAAGTGCAGCATGATCTGTGTGGAAGATGAACTTACGACCTAGTAGATAATGTCTGAACTTTTTGATCGAATACACTAGACCTAAACATTCTCGTTCTGTTACCGAGTAATTCCGTTCAGCAGGGGCTAATCTTCGACTGGCATAATACACAGGTCTGAACCATTTAGCGGTCGTTTGCATTAGGACGCTGCCAATAGCTATATCTGAAGCATCAACAAATACATGGAAGGGGTGATCCCAGTCCGGCGATTGTAAAATAGGAACTTGTGTTAATAAATGTTTTAAACGATCAAATGCTATCTAACATTCCTGGGTCCATTCAAATTGACGAGGTGTTTTGCTGATTAGCTTGTTTAGTGGTATAGCCAGATGAGCGAGCCAGCATAAGTGTCTGCCATGCCACCGTACTTGACCCATAAAGCGCATAACTTCTTTTGGTGTAGTGGGAACCGGAGCTTTTAATACTGTCGAAATTTTATCTGGATCTACTTGGATACCTTGTGCAGATACAATGTGGCCGAGTAACTTGCCACATGAAACTGCAAACACTGATTTGTTTGGGTTCAAACAGAGTTGATATTCTCTGCATTTTTGGAAGCAGCACCGTAAATGGAACAGATGTACTATCATTTTGCCAAATACTGAAAAATTGTCGAGATAAACTTGCATAAATGAAGTCAGGTAAGGTGAGAATATCTCTTGCATGCATCTTTGAAAAGTACTGGGAGCATTTCATAAACCAAACCACATCACAGTGCATGCGAACACACCCCAGTTGGTGATGAATGCAGTCTTTGGAATGTCCTGTTCAGCCATCCTAACTTGATTATATCCACTGTATCCATCTAAAAAGGAATACATTTCGTGCCCTGCTACTCTATCAAGCATGGTGTCTAGGAAAGGTAATGGGAAGGGATCTGGAACCGTAGCTGCATTCAGCTTTCGGTAGTCTACACAAATGCGGAGCTGCTTGTTCTTTTTTGGTACAATAATGATTGGTGATATCCACTCCGCGTGCTCTATAGGTACAATGAACCCAACCTTCAGTAATCTATCCAATTCTTCCTTTACCTGTGCTGCGTAATTCGGGTTCATTCGATAGCTGGATTGTTTGATTGGCCTTGTCTCCGGCTTGAGCATAACCCTATGTTGATAGATGCGCGGATCTAGACCCTTCATATCCTTATAATCCCAAGCAAAAATGTCAGAGAATTCCCTAAGAAGCTGAAGTAATTCTACTTGAATTTTTCTGGTAAGTTTTCTTTTATCTTGACTGGGCGTGGATGATTTGTATCTCCCAAGTTATAAGTTACTAATTGATCTTCTGGCACATAAAATTGTCGCGGCTTCTCGGTGTCGTCTGCTGTTTGGAAAAGTTGTTGTAGTTCGGCGTCGTCTGTAGCAACAATATCTTCTTTCTCATCTTCTTTTGTTACAGGAGTCATTGAGCAGACTGAGGGGCTCCAATTATCTACAGCAGCTTGTAGGTCAACGGTTCCTAAGGAAATCAAATCAATGCTGTTCTTTAAAAACTCTTCTTCTTCGTCATCTGATAGTCCGTCTAGCATGTGAACGGGCTCTGCGAAATATGGTCTAGCATGTAATTCACAGGGATGCATAGCGTCTAATTTTACAACACATCTTTGATTTTTATCCTTGAACGTGAGCTCCTGTGCGGACCAGTCTTGTATCACCTTAGCTTGCTTCAGCCAGGGGCGACCGAAAAGGAGATTATAATCCAGGGTGGATTCCGGTAATTCTAGGACGACAAAGGTCATCTTAAAAGTGGTGCCTTGCAAAGTTATTGGTATGTTCCGAACAAGCCCTACTAGGTGGACTCTGGACTGGTCAGCCATTCTAATGAAAAATTGGACTCGTTCTATTTTAGTCCATCCTAGTTTCTTACATAGTGCAGCAGTAGCAATATTCACACCAGACCCTCCATCAATTAATACTTGTGTGATTTTATGACTATTATACCATAACGTAATCAGAGGAACTGAATGATCGACCGTAGAGTCTGGTTCTGGTTGTACAGTTGCGGTGGCCGGAATGCAAGAAGATTCGGCAGCAAATTGTTGTTGGAATTGCTGGCGGACTCCTGGTACTAATGCCAGTAATTGGCCAAGAGGAAGTGTAATGGATGCTTTGGATAGAATCTCCCAGGTTTGTTGTGATTGATTTGTAATTTCCGCCGATTTTGAAGATGATGCACCGGCTGGTGCTGATGTATCTGCTACAGATGATGTTTCTGCTTCTGTGTTAGCAGCATGATCTGGTGTTGTTCCCTGAGCTATCGGAGCTTGGGTTACCGAATGGGGTCAGGAAACACTGGTGGTTCTGATGCGATCCATTGATTAGCCTTTTCATATGTTCGTTTCTGTTCTTGAATGCCGGGTTCAAATATCTCAGCCGCTGGTTGCAATGGTCTACCAGATCTGGTCTGAACAGCGGCAGCTTGTGTTTCTATCGACGTGATCTGAACCATATTTGTCATCGGATTTTGTCGTTCCTTCTTCCTTTGGTCATACTCAGCTGCGTCTTTGCAGAACCTTCTAATATGTCCGAAGTCACCACAAAAATGACAGCGCGGTGGTGGCATATTAGGGTTTTCCGGTGTCTGTACGGTCTGCCAACGGTTTGCGTTATAGTTGTTGTTCCTCTGTCCTCTGTAATTTCGATAGCCTTGTTGCTGATTGTTTCTCATCTGCGGAGGCACATAATGATTGGCTGGTTGCCCTGGTTCCTGTATAATTGCATTGACCGTCGTTGTCCCTTGTACTTTAGCATTATAGGCACAGTTTTCGGTGGTGTGTCCGGTGGTTTTACAGATGGCACAAAATAGCTGATTCAGTGCACAAGTGGCACTCGCATGACCTGAGTTTTTGCAGGTAGTGCAATATACTTGCCTTGTCAGATCTTCTGCACCATTTTTGTTGGTCTTAAACCACTCCAGATCTTCTGTAAATCCCCCGACTTTGTTCTCTAGTTGTAGAGCCATTGCAATTACTGCATCTAGGGTCATTGCTCCGACACACCGAATAATCATGATCTGTTTGAGTTGTGGATTCAATCCATTAATAAACCATTGCATAATGACGTCGTCTGGCAGGATGGCATGTGCCGGTGGCAGTTGTCTCAAATGTGTCCTAAATAAAGTGGCATATTCTTGCACTGATTGGTTTACCTTCTGTCTATTGTTTTGTAAGTAGTCGAAAATTTCCGCGGGGTTCTTCTTTAGTCTAAATCTTTGCAGAAATGCATCCCTCACTGCTTCATAGGTGTCGAAGTGATTTATATCATACTCTGTAAGCCATCTAGCGGCTTCATTGACCAAGGTGGACTGGAAAACGATAGCCTTATACGCCGGGTCCATGGGGTGATTGAGTACTGCATAACTAATCTCAAAAGTTCGTACATGCGCGTCTGGGTCATCGCCTGGAAATCCTCCCAATTTGGTGTACGTTACGCTTGTCGACGGCGGCCTAGGTGGACATACTTGTTGCTGTTGTTGTTGTTGCCCGTTCATTGTGCCGCTACTTGTATAGTGACTACTTCCTGTGTTCTGAGGTTGAATATGTGGATCTTCAGAATCTACCTCCTCAGCCTGTGTACTATCTGGTTTGAAAACCTTGCTTAGTATGTTGCGAATCTCTGCTTCAAACAAACTTCCTTCCCTTTTGCAGTCAACCGTAGGGAAGTCTACTCCTAATGATGGAGTGTAAGTTAATGCTTCACCAAGAAGTGGTAACCTGTTACCGAAAAACTGCACCGAAATGTCACCGGAAGGTGTTGATTTTTCACCGGTGTAGTCTGTTTTCTTCTCTTTACTGCTTTCTTCGGCAAACTCGTTGCTATTCGTTAACAATTTTGAATTTCTACTCAAAGCGGTTAAGCTAACTTCGGATTGCGTCCTGGTAGATTCTGGAATTACTGTATTTTCGACAGGTCGTGCCGAAACAGTACCGGAATCTATCAGAGATGCAGAAAAATCAACCACCGCAGGTTTGAATCTTCCTGCGCTTCTACCTCCTAGAGGCGTTCCTAGTAGATTAGGTATTCTTGACCATTTGTTCTTTGGATACGTCTCACCGGATCGAGTAACCGGCATATACTACTCGTACTATACTTCTTTAAAGTTTGTCAAAAACAATGACTGTCCTTGCATTCGATCAGCGTTCGTTCTAAATATTACGTTCGTCACACAAATGGTAATCTTTATACTTCTTGCATCCGCGAAACGGAAATCTTGATGCCACTTCCCCAGCAGGATCGCCAGTGTTAACCTTTCCGTTGGTAAAGCGCCTTTTCCAACTATCGGAAATGCGTTTACCTGATCCTTGGGTTCTTGGGAGTGGAAGGGGTCTGTAAGAATAGAGGCCCTATACTAGTTTTCCCAGTACAACTACGACAGATATAGGAATTTAATGGAACTTAGCAGGATTCACTTATACGCAACTATTTTAATACTTACTTCGCTGAAGTTCTTAGCACAAAAATCAAGTCACTCGTTCCTATAGATATTAAACCATTCTACAACTAACGTCACCGCGAACACAGTTATGTAGGACCAAAGTCCTGAAGGTCATATGTACCTGCTCAAGCTTCTTACGATGACATTCGTTTACCATACCACAACAGAGTGTCATTAAAACAACATATTCTGCAGTACCAGAACTATTAACTTCTATGCGCAGAACGTTTAACTATCCGGTGGATCGTCCCAAGACGATCAGTCAGCCCAATACAGACAACTACACTTTCGGTAAAGATTCACAGACCAAGTGTCCGAACTACGACGGGTAAGTTACTAAAACGGGACAGTTTGCAATCGCATAACTGGCAACCAGACGAACGTAGAGAAAGATCAGACCAACGGCTACACAGGATACTTAGACAATCTTGGGAATAACAAGATTAACTAACACCAGATCACATACAGACGAACAGTCTGATGAATTCCCCAAGAAATCTCGTCGCCGCTCTCTCTCTGAGCGACCCTTTTTCATTGCTTTATATAAGCTTTTACAAGACTGCGCGTAACAGTTTTTTCGCACGTGTTTACAAAGATTTCGTTATACCTGTCCCAATCCGGCGGCCGTCTAACAGTTGTCCTTTGCTTCTGAAGATGGACATCTCCTCATCTCCTGGAGATGTATCCATAGAGTCTCCTCCCTTGCAAGTATGTCTTCATCCTCAAGGATCATGCTTGGTAGTTGTTCCTATCCAATTTATCAATGAAAGTGTGGAGAAATTTGACTCCAATACATGCAGCGGAAGTTAGAGAACCTCTTCTAGAATGTACCATGTAAGACACATGCTTACTAAAACCTAGTTCAGTCACAACATAGAGATCCAATGATTCTAAAAATTGGTCCACACATAGTAGACACTCTTAGCTTTCTAACAAGCTAAAGAAAACTCCATTGCACTAGGCAAATAACTACTCAAAGATAGACTACCTATCATCTCAGGTTATGCAAAAAACTAAGGTTCACAAGAAATGTTCCCAGTAACTACTGGAGAATGATCTAATAGTGATATTTGAGATATTGAGACTCGAAGAGATAATCTTTCAAAGAAGACACTTTATGAATTAAATGGACAAGTACATAGAGAGATATCACCTTCACAAGGTGGCTATGTATAGAAAAGGTATGCAACTGGAATACCTTTGTGCCTTGCAGCATAGAAATGAGGTACCTTTTGATATCTGTTGGTGAGAGAATGAGCTCAATATTCTTCTAAACCATCTCCTTGTCATCTCCACAAAGATTCACATTCAAATGACCTCTCTATATAGAGGTATGGGTATGGGACTTTTCACCTACCCTTGCATCGTCTCTCACCTCTTGAAATTTCACTTCTTGTCCTTTGTCCTTCCATTGCCTTGGGTGACTTTTGGTGCTCCACATCACTCCATATGGATATGGTCATGAATTTTTTTATTATTCCATCTCTCTATTCATATTTTGGCTTTTATCTAAGCCATAAATGCATTTATCCGTTTTAATTCAACACTCCTTTTTAAGGTTATGAGTGTACCCTTTATATTTTTAGGTTCTAGCTTCATTTTGGGCTTACAACAAATACATAAATGACTAAGAGGTAATAAATGAGCGGTGAGTATGTGCCAAGCCTCACAATTGGAGCCTGCACATGTACCATAATTTTCAACAGAAAGAAGGAAAACCATCTCCCATTTTACCTTAGCTTTGCTCTGATACCACTGTTGGGAAAGATGGATGGACACTCCACAAAATGAGCAGGTACTGCTAATCTCTACTTTGTACCAACCCTTCTTCACTTCAGAGTTGAGTTGTAGGCCCTCTTATCTTTCCAATCACACTAATAAGTGCCTATGTACTTTGAGTTGTAGATTCACTAATCTAGGAGATATTCTCTAAGAAACTCATAGCTTTTCAATCCATCTAACTCCACAAGTTTTGTGGATTTACAAAGATTCTTTTAGATGTAGATGCCTTTTACAAGGGATAAAAAGGTAACTATTCTCAAGCAATAGTTCTCATGGGTCTTCATTCATTCACATGAAGTCTTCTCATGCCTAGCCAAGTGTGTAGGCTTGGCACTTGCGCCAACACTACAAGGTAAAGAAGAACTCAAATGGATCAATAAACAAGTATAAAGCAAGGCTTGTGGCTAAAGTTTTTTCTCAAACCCAAGGTACAAATTATGAAGAAACTTTCTCTCCTATGGCAAAGATGCCTACTATTAGAGTAATCATGAGTATAGTTGCCTCAAAGAATTGGAACATCTATCAGATGGATGTCAAAAATGCATTCTTGAATGGTTGGATTTTAGAGGAGGTGTATATGGCACAACCTCCTATATTTGTAGATGAATCACATCTTGAGCATGCGTGTAAACTCAACAAAGCTTTATATGGCTTGAAGCAAGCTCCTAGAGCTTGGAACCATAGACTAGTTACTTTCTTGCAGTACAAAGGATACAAGCAAAGCAGACTCTTCACTTTTCATTAAAAAAAGAACTAATATACTTATGTGTGTATGTAGATGGTATAATCCTTATAGGTAATGATGCTGATGGGATGAGAAGAATCAAAGACCAAATGAAGGAGGAGTTTAAGATAAGTGATCTTGGATTGCTCACTTACTTCCTTGGATTAGAAGTAGTCAACACATAACAAGGGATGTTTCTTACACAAAAAAAGTATATAAAGGACATGCTTGCAAAGTTCAAGATGCAAGAAGCTAAAGTTGCAGGTACTCCCATGGAGGTCAACCACAGATTGAGTGCTCATGAAGGAGAACTTATTGAATACATCACAAGTTATCAAAGCCTAGTTGGGAGTTCAAACCATGCTACCCTAACTAGGGTTGATATTTGCTATGGAGTAAGTGTGCTTAGTCAATTCATGCACATTCCTAGGAAACCTCACATGGATGAAACAAAGAGGATATTGAAGTACTTGAAAGGAACAATTAATGAAGGTTTATATTACCCCTACACATCTAATTTGAATGTAAAACTATTCACTAATGCAAATTGGGTAGGTTCCAAAGATGATAGAAGAAGCACATCATGGTATCTATCATTTGTAGGTACAAAGCTCATATCTTCTTCTTCAAAGAAGCAACCTAGAGTTTCTCTCTCCTCAATTGAAGCTCAATACAGAGGGTTAGTAAATGCAACACAAGAAGCTATGTGGATCAAGACCCTATATACAGAATTAGGGTTGGATTTTGGCACTCCATACATATTTGGGGATAATATGAGTTCACTTCATCTAGTTGCTAATCCTATCTTTCATGCCAGGACTAAACATATAGAAGTCCATTATCATTTTGTTAGGGAAAAGATTGTGAGTAAGGAGATACAATTGTCCTATGTATTTGCTCATATGCAATGTGTAGATATGATGACCAAATCATTGGATGGAAGCAAATTAAACAGGTTTATATCCATGATTGGAGTGTAGGAGATACCAAAGGATTTAAGACTCAAGCATCTTAGGCTTGAGGGGGAGTTGTTGGTACATTTGGCAAGCCTAAATGCTTGATCAAATGGAGAGGACTTCTCACATCTACATTGGACTCACTAGAGACTAGCATATGAACATCTCTTATAAAAATCATGAGTTTTATCTCATTCAATAAAGGTGAATGGAAAAGAACTGAAGGAACATCATGATGTTAGGAGCCAAGAACCATGACTTTTAGGTAGAAGAGATTCAAAATTCAAATTCACTTTATGAGTATAAATAGGAGTGACTTTTAGTCATGGGATATGATAGATCCATTGAGCCTCATGGTTGAGCATACATTGAGCTCACATATGAATTAGTAATTCCACTACATCTCCTTTGTATCATACATTCATTAGCATATACAGTTTGAGTCATTAATTCATGATAATCTTTGTCTATTGTTCTCTACTGCTATCTCACCAATTTTAGTGATCTTGTTTGATCAATTTCTCTATGTATCCTTAAATGCTTAACTTGCTTTAACTTGTGATAGGTAGATTGATCTGTCTAGTTGTTATATATCAATTTTCATTATCTTTGGATCACTAGAACTTGAGTTATGATTCATACAATCTACATGTGTTTGCATACTATCATCCTCCTCAAAAGTCTGGATTACACCCTTGAGTTCTTAAACTCATTCCTCAATGTGTACTGACTCTAAATTAGTGAAATAACTTCGATAGTTAACTAAGCTCTTCAGTTAGATGTTTCTAAAAGCTATCTGGTCAATCAATATCAAAGAGTGAGAACTAAACATTTTCCTAAGAGGTTCAAGTCCAAGAATAGAGAGTTTTCAGAGTTCTCTTATGTGCAAGTTATGTGTTTTGGCACAACTATTTGGCAATGATGCTCCAAGGTACATAGTGCATCTTAATGCATATTTGAGAAGCTCAAGGTGTCTACTAAGGTGTCTTGAAGCCACATTGGCAGGTGTAGAACAGGATTATTGCAACACCACCTCATCTTTGGAGTGTATCGAATGATCTTACCACATGCTAAATCTTTCAAAGAATTAATATCATAAATAAGAAGGTCGGTAAGGAAAGTAACTATTAGAGAAGATTCAAAGAAGAGAAAATATGTGTAGGTAGATATTCAACCCCTATTGAAGAAAAAAATAGATCCAAGGAAAATACCATTGTAGGAAGAAGAAGTCATTAAAGAGTAACTCAAATTAGAGTAGAGGAAACTCCAACCAAATAAAGAACATCATCCATCTAAAACATTAAAAGAGAGCATATATAGTTATTTGATGGAGGACAATGATAGAGGGGCATTTTATGAAGCTCAATGTCAAAAGATATAAGAAGTTTTTTTAGATAAAATTAATGATTTGACTAAGGAGGAACTAGATCATTTCAAGAATTACATGAATAAATGATTGAATCCAAAACAAAATTGATCTTCATACAAAAGAAGAAACACTTTTAGAATTTTTCAAAACATTAAAAATTCATATGGATAAAAGAATCATAATGGTAGTAGTCGCTAGAAAACTAAAGAAAGAATCCAAATTGAAGCAGAAAGTAGGAGAATCCAAAAAAAATGAAAAGAACATTTAGTCCCAAGCAAAAGATGTAGTGGAAGTTGATTTAGCAAGATGTTCTCAACTTATTCAAAGATTGGGAAAAGAAATTGAAAATCAACATTTAGTTAAGAAACCAATCCAGGAGAATGAAAAAGAAAGATGAATAAAGTGATATGGAATCATTTCTATTAAAAAGACTTTATGTTTTTGAGCCAAATACTCCAAACCGAAAAGGGGATCAACAATTTAAAGACATGGTAGAAGATGATCAAGCAAATGTAGAAGAAAAGAAGGATAATCAAGAAAAAGAAGATATGAAGAGTTCAAAGGAGAAGGATTAGAAATATGAAAGCCATGAACTAGTAGAAGTAAGAGAATATGATATTCCGAATAAAGGAAAACTATGAAGATGAAGACATGATAGATGTAGTGGAACTTGGAAGATAACCAATCTTATGAAGAAATAAAAAATGATGAGCTAGTCTTGGAATCAAATGAGGACAAACAAACTGATAAATAGGATGAAAGAATAGGAACATAAATAATTGAAGATCAAAGAAAAGAAAAACAAGAAAATATTGTTCAAGTTATGGAATTGATTCATGAATAGGAATTGACTAGGATAAAGAAAGTGCCAAAGAATATTAGGAACATGTATTATTACATAGAGGAAAGGTAGAAGCTTTTAGATTTGCTAGAAAAAATATGATATTAGCCACTCTAGCACCTAAATTTGAGTTTCTATAAGAGCATAAGTAATTCAAGATTACAAAAATGATCAAAAGTAGACACAAATAGAGCTCATAGAAAACAATAGAAATGTGGCAAGATGAAGTTTTGAGACTTGAAGCTACATTCATTCACCATATACATAGAGCCGTAATTTTTGAGGAAAAGTGTGAAGGACAATTTGGACTGATTAAAAAAGATGGAAGCAAAAGTGAAGCAGTTGAAATAGAAAAACAAATTGTTGCAAACCTCCTATCAAGTCCTTAAAAGAGCCAATTATGAGATAAATAAATGCTCACAGAAGAAGGTACAATGAGATTAGAAGGCAATAAAACAAACACGACAAGTGAAGAAATCTAAGAAATTAAGGAGCAATTGGAAAAGCTACAGGAAGAGCAAAAAATGCAAAGGAATTTGAGAACCAAACTAATGTACACACAAAAATAGCCATGAGAGGATCTAGCAACCTCCGTGCATAGGTAGAAAAGGTCAAGAAGAAAGAGCAAAGTTAATGAAGAAAATAGAAGAATGGAAATCAAAAGGTTAGTAAGAAGAATGAAGAACCAACTACTACAGTACAAGAAGATCAATCCATAGAAGATGATAGAGTATCAACACCTCTCAATCATAACAAGAATAGAAAAATCCACAATTAGTATGAGGATAGATTAGTGTAATATGCACTACAAAATAGATTAAACCCTATTTATCACATTTGGGCTACAGATGGATTAGGAATTTTGCTCTATACAACAACAGAGAGCATAACGAATTATCCTACTTGAAGATTAGGGTTCCTACAAATGAATTTATAAAGCATGATGAGTCCATGGAAATAAAAAAAGAACCCTTTGAAAAATGCAATGCCACTTGGAGTAATAAGTGGTTGTACATACATAAGGAATGCAGAAAAGTATGATGGAGATATCGAGCTATATAAACATCAACCCAGCTTATTTTCCAAATACTAGAAGATGGGACTGGCCAAAGTTTTGCTAGATGAGGAAAGAAGGTCTCATTCATTCTAAATAGTCAAACTTTTCGAAGAATGTAGGACCAAAGAAAAGCTCATGGTTGTAGTACATGATAAACGTTTTTTTGTCTAAGTTAACCCCTAATAGGATATATATCATGGCATACTATAGAAGATTTGTATGCATGGGTTGTCACTATGTATAGAATTTCAAAGATGCATTTGACTATGGACATTTGAAAGTGATCATGAAATTTTTGGAATAACATCTTTGTCCTATCTTTGGAAGAATTAAAGAGCTCATTACAAGATTCAGATCAATGGAGAAAACCTTTGTTTGTAATGGTCAATGATTTGAACATCATAGAAACAAAAATTCGTGATCTACTCTTGCACATATACAGAAGAAAGAAGAAGCACCAAGAAAGTAACAAAATAATTTTTTCAAAGATGCAAAAAATAACAAGAGGGGAAGAATGTTGGAATGAATGTCATAATAGCTTCAAAAGAGAAAATTTCAATGAAGATTTTATGAATAAAAAAAGACAAAAAATGTTTCAATTTATATAAAAATGAGGAAGAGTCTTCTTCATGATAGTTTCAACCCCATTTATTTTTTATAGGTTTTTAGATCTCTCTAGAATATGTATTTTTAGTATAGAAGGTAGAAAGACCAAATTTCAAGTATGAATGTGGACACTTAAATTGATATAAAAGATCATTTTATAGAGAGGATTCATTTTTATGAATGAGAAAGTTAGAGAGCTCTTCAAAATGTAAATCTCATCACTTTTCATTCTTGTGAGTTTCAACTGAAAATGGTGCGTTTTTTCCATGGATTTATCTAAAAAATATGTTTTTTCATGAGTGTATATGACTTTCATTGATATACTTTGTCTATTTGTGAATCAAACTTCAAAGCTCTTTTCTCGTGACAATGTGAAGTTGCAAAAATGGCAATTCTTTGGTCAAGGGGTTGCAGGCACTCAAAATTGGAAGTAATGATATACTTTTATTCCTTAAGAAAAATTTCATAGTTTAAAAACTTGAATCATTAGAAAATTTTATTCCTATCATAATTTATGATCAAAGAAGATTTATCTGGTGTGGATTAATGAATGGAATGATCTTTGCTTGATAAATCTTGTGAGACATTGATTAGAAAGGGGCTAGGATTTTTTTATACTTCACCAATTGATAGTTTAATTTTTTTGGCTATAATGATTAGAGAGGAAAACACCAGAGTATACAAATAGTGTGAAAATGTGTTTGCAATCTCCATAGCCAAATGCTACAATAATGTATCAACACATTTTGTTTGATACAAAGTTATTTCCACATCAACTTGCATAATCTAAAGGCCTAAATAATGATGCAAATACAGCAAATTTGACATCCCAAAAGAGGCATGCAAATCAGCCTTGAATTTATCAACATGCTTCTCATTGGGAGTATTGAGTATTTTATCATCAACATATACAACACTGATCAAAACTACATCATCTGCATGCTTAAAATATAAGGTGCTCTTAGTTGGATTGTTCTCAAAACCATGTGCTAGCAAGTAGGTATGTATCTTCTCATACCAAGAATGTGGTGCTTGCTTCAAACAATAAAATGTCTTTTTTTAGCTTACACAATTTGTTTCTATGCACTTTTTGCATAAAAACATGGGTTTGAAATACATACATTTCTTGTAAAAATCACCATCAGAAATGCAATTTTAATGTCCAATTGATGTACATTCCATGTTGAGTGTGTGTAGAAGTGTGAGAGATGCACAAGAAGCACACATAAGGAGCACAAACATAGCAGGACACACAGAGAGGATGGATGGCTAGAATAACTCTCTATTGATGATTAGTAGAACAGAAGTAAAAGCAGAGTCTACTAATCTTGTGCAGGAAGAAGAATGGGTATTTACTATTGTTTGCAGTTTTCACCCATCTTCTCATGAGCAGTGCATGTCTGTAGTAGACTCAGATGTTTGGTACTTTGACAGTGGGGCGACCAAACATATTACCTCGCAACACAGTTTCTTTTCTTCGCTCGAGCCTGCCCTACAGGGAATACTGTTACAAGCGCCAACAACTCCTCTTATCCTGTTATGGAAGTTGGTAAGATCATTTTGACTACTACTGATGGTAGCTCTTTCACTTTGTCAAATGCTTTGTTTGTGCCACGGATCAAGAAAAATCTCTTATTAGCTTCTGGCTTGGTTGTGAAATTTGTTGATGACAGATGTATAGTTCATGATCTATCAAATGGCGATATGATTATTGCTTCTGGAAATTTATGTCGTGGGTTGAATAAGCTCATAGACTATCAAATATGTGTAAATGATTTGGAATGTGTAGTACATGATTCTCAGGCTATGTCATATGCAAAGCTTTGGCATGCATGCTTTGTTCATCTGAATTTCGCTAGTTTGCTTTGCCTGCAAAAATGTGAAATGGTGTCCTCTTTGCACAAACTTGAGGCACCCAAAAAACATGTTTATGAAGGCTATATTTTGGGCAAAATGCAGTGTTCCTCCTTTCCAAAAGATGGTTCAGTTCGGCCTACTCAGAAATTGCAGCTTGTACATAGTGATGTTTGTGGTCCTATGTAGACACCTTCTTTTGGAAATTATCTTTACTTCGTGACTTTCATCGATGATTTTTCCAGGCATGCATGGGTATATCCATTGAAGGAAAGTCCAAAGTGTTCATGTGCTTCAATCAGTTTTGGTTTTGGCTGAAAATCTGTCAGCATGTAAAATGGGCACCCTCCATTCTGATCGAGGGGGGAAATATATGTCTTCTAATTTTAATGCATTTCTGGCTGAACGTGGGGTAAAAAACCAGTGTATAGGGCCGTATACACGTCAACCAAATGGAGTTGCTAAACGAAAGAACAGGTCACTCATGGAGATGGTGAGGTGTATGGTCAAGAGTGAGGCTTTACCACATAGTTTCTAGCTTGAGGTTGTCATGTGTGCAGCATATGTACTTAACAGGTGTCCCACTAAAGCACTGCAGTCTATCACTCCATATGAGGCTTGGCATGATCGCAAGCCATCTGTTGCTCATCTCTGTGTTTTTGGTTGTTTGGCATATGCCTTAGTGCATGAACAACATCGTAGAAAATTGGATGATAAAGCTGTAAAATGTATTTCTGTTGGGTACAGTTCTAAAAGTAAAGGCTATCATCTGTATCATCCATGGACTAAACATATTCTGGTTAGCCGTGATGTTCTTTTTTTGAAGATGCTATTTAGCCATTGCTTTCATGTACTAAGGAAACATCTGTTAGCTCCAAAGACATGTATGATACTTTGCTATCTCTTTTTATAGGTGGATAGTCTAGTGCTGGTCCTATATAGGCAACTTCTCAGCCTTTGCAGGTTTCATGTGATGATGAAGATCATCCCATTTCTGATGCAGATTTACATGGTGCACTTGTTGATGAGAGAGTTGATATTGAGGAGGCAAAAACTATGCCAAAATGGCTGGTGTAGACTTTGCACAATAGCAAATAATATGAACCTCTATCATATCGTACTCGATCAAGCTCTCATAGTGCCTCTTACTACTATGGCTGCATCTAGTCTTTGTGATGAGAATGAGCCTGTTTCATTTGACAAAGCACAAAATTTAGAAAATTGGATTACTGCTACGCCATCTGAATATGATGCTATAATGAAGAATGGTAATTGGTCTTTATGTGACTTGCCTCTTGGCAAGAAGGCCATTGGCACTAAGTGAGTTTATAAGCTAAAGCATAGGCTTGATGGAACAGTTGGTAGCTATAAGGCTAGGCTTGTTGCAAAGGTTTATGCACAGGAAAGAGGCATTGATTTTGATGAGATCTTTGAGCCTACATGCCATATGACTACTATTCGGAGCATCTGTGCACTTGCAGCCCATCATGGTTGGAATGTACATCAGTTGGACATTAAAACTACATTTTTAAATGGTGACTTGCATGAAGAAGTGTATTTTTTTCAGCCCCATGGCTTTGTGCAGAAAGTGCATGAAAACCAGGTGTGCAAGTTAAAGAAGGCATTATATGGTTTAAAGCAAGCACCACGTGCTTCGTATGAGAAGATACATGCCTATCTAATTGCACATGGTTTTGAGAACACTCCAACTGAAAGCACATTATATGTTAAGTGTTCTCATGATGTGCTTCTGATCATTGTTGTCTATCTTGATGACATGTGGCTCACTAGTCCTATTGAGAAGCAAATTGCTGATTTTAAGGCTGATTTGCATGCCTCATTTGAGATGTCTGATTTGGGGCATTTGCATCACTATTTGGGCATTCAATTTATGCAAGTTGATGGTGGAATGGCTTTGTGTCAAAAGAAATATATTGACACATTATTGCAGCGTTTTGGCCTTGATGACTGTAAGCTTATTGCCACTCCTATGGAGATAGGTTAACGATTGAGTCTTCATGATGTTGGAGATGCATTTGATGTTTTCCTCTATCAGCACGCTATTGGATGCCTAATTTACTTATGCATTACTCGACCAGATATTCAATTTGTTGTCTCACAGATGAGTAGGTTTATGCATTGCCCAGGTTTCAAGCATTGGCAGGCGGTTAAGCGCATCTTTCGCTACTTGAGTGGTACTCGGCTACTTGGGTTGTTTTATCCCAAGGGGGGATCACTACCACCACATTTTCATGATTTTTTTGACTCAGACTAGGCTCGTTGCTATGACACTCCTGTGTCCACTAGTGGCTTTTGATTCATGCTTGGTAGCTCATGTATATTTTGGTTGAGCAAGAAGCAGCCTACTGTGGCCACTTTCAGTTGTGAAGCTAAGTATAGGGAAGCTTTCACAGCGACCGTTGAGTGTGTGTGGCTCAAACACCTTATGGCTTATTTGGGTGTTGGTCAGTCTTCTGCCACCACCATCTTCACTAATAGTCAGAGTGCATTGGCAGTTGCGAGGAACCCTGTGTTCCATGCGTGCACTAAGCACATTGAGGTGCATTGTCATTATGTTAGGGAGAGGTTCTCTACTGGGGAGATCAGCTTGGCATATGTGCCCATGCAGGAGAGCATTGCAGACCTTTTCATGAAGGTTCTGCCTAGGGAGAAGTTTGAAGCTTTCTGCAAAGCTTTGGTCTTACTTCCTTTTGTGGAGTGATTTCCACATAGCTTGGCACTTCCTTATACATGAGTGTCAGCTACTTGTCCACCACATCACTCCCAGGGGGGATTTGTTGATATATTTAGGTAGTGATATGTGTGGGCACTCTAGGAACGTCGGGACAGTTTTTTCCCTCTTTAGGAGGTTTTTTCCCCCCACTTGTATATACATGTTTTGCCCTAATGGGCTACTTATCTTTGTACATTCTAGTGGTAATACATTTAGTATTGTGTGTTGTGCTCCAAGCTTCTTCTTCTTCCTTGTGTTGTTTGCATGCTTCCTGTAACATAATCCTGGTAGGAGATGGTTGAACCACACCCTAAGAGAGAGGATTAGGAAGTAATCCTCAACCATGGCTTTTGGGGCAAGTGGTTAGCCCATCACATTCCTAACCAAGAGGTTGTGAGTTCAATTCCTTACATTGGTATCAGAGCCTAGGAAGTAGGCTTGGGCAAGGTGGAATGATCCAATGGCCTCTAAAAAAGGCGCTTGGGCATCCTCTATGTGAAAGGGTAGGAATTGTGGAAGGCGCGCGTCGATTTCAATGATGGACCTTACAATGATTGGGGTGTATCTCCCAATCCGTAGGTCGGATTGAGGCGTGTAATATACCGTTGGAAAGCTCTCGGAACGAACTTTCCAATGAGCTAGCTTGCAATGTGTGAATTCCTTGGGAATCCTTGGATGGAACTTGATTGAGTACATCCTGCCAGTCCCATAGCTGGTCAGGGTACATCCTGCCAGGGTACATCCAGGGTACATCCTATCAGTCCCATAGCTGGTCAGGGTACATTCCCGAGGGAGTTCAAGGGGGGAAGAATGTAACATAATCCTGGTAGGAGATGGTTGAACCACACCCTAAGAGAGAGGATTAGGAAGTAATCCTCAACCATGGCTTTTGGGGCAAGTGGTTAGCCCATCACATTCCTAACCAAGAGGTTGTGAGTTCAATTCCTTACACTTCCACATACGTCTAACTCCAACAATCTTTGCATTTCAAAGGTATGGTTGTGAGTGAGGCTGACTCGGATTGATTCTTTGATAGTGGTGCTTCAAAACACATAACTTCATGCAAAAGGTTTTTTGCATCTTTGAAAGATGCACCTAAAGGAGGACATGTGGTGTGTGTAAACAATGGTTGTTATCCTATCATTGGAATAGGAGGAATTGAGCTTTGTGGCTACAAATGGAGGTGTGATGCTCTTCAAAAATGCATTGTGCATACCATGTATGAAGGACTTAATTTTAGTTTAGTTGATTGCAAAAGTTGGACTTCATGTACACTTTGTTGATGATAAGTGTAGGGTTCATGATTTCAGCAATGTTGATATTATTGTGATGTCCAGTACATTATGTAATCATTTGTATCACATAGATACATACAAGAGGATTGCCTCAAATGCCTTACTTTCTCATACTTCTTCCATGGATGAAATAGAGCTTTGGCATGTGCATTTTGTTCACTTGGACTTCAATAGTTTGCTTGACTTACAAAAGAAGGACATGGTTATCAATTTGCCAACACTTGACTCCATTGAAAGACATGCATATGAAGGTTGCATTCTTGGAAAAATGCATCCTGCTTCTTTTCCAAAAGATAGTCATACACACACTACAAGAAAATTGTAGCTTGTTCATAGTGATGTATGTGGTCCCATCAAGACTCCATCATTTGGAAAGCACATATATTTTGTTACCTTCATTGATGATACTACTTGCCATACATGGTTGTATTCTATGAAAGCAAAGAATGAGGTATTTTCTTGCTTCAAAGCATTTTTAGCTATGGCTAAAAAATTTTGTTCAAACAAGCTTTTGACTCTATGCATGAATCATGGTGGTGAATACATGTCACATGAGTTTAATGCTTTTCTTCATGAAAGAGGAATTTCACACCAATGTGTGGTGCCATATACACCTCATCAAAATGGTATTGCCGAGCCAAAAAATAGAACTCTCCTTGAAATAGCATGATGTAAGGTTAAAGGAAAGCACCTTCCTGATAAGTTTTGGATGCAAGTGGTCATATGTGCAATGTGTTGAATTGCTCCCCCACAAAAGCATTGAGACTCATCACTCTTATGAGGCTTGGAATGGACATAAGCCTATGGTTAGTCATATGTGCATGTTTGGTTTTTTGGCATATGCTCTTATGCCATCACAACAATGTCACAAACTTGTTGACAAGGCAAAGCAATGTATATTTGTTGGTTATAGTGCTGAAAGTAAGGGATATCTTTTGTACCATCCATTGACGAACACAATTTTTGTGAGTCGAGATGTGGTATTTATTGAATTCTCAATTTTGTCTCCACTTGAATGCCAAAAATAGCCAATAGTTAGCTCACAAGATGTATTCAATACATTCATGCCTATGTTCCAAAGTGGTGTGCTTGACTATGGCCATATAGGCTAGCCAACTGAGGCTCAAAGGGCTAAACAATTCCAGCCAAATAGAGCTGAAAATGCATCAAATTTCTAGCCAAACATGGCTGAAAGTTTCTAGCCAAAAATTATCAGAACTGCTGGAAATTTCCAAGCACATATGGTTGAACATTTGCATCAAAAAATGGCTGAAATTGAGCATGCAATCCAGTCCATGCATGATATACATGTTGATGATGTATTACATAATGAATGCATGTCTATGAAGAGTGCAAAAACTATGCCAAAATGGCTTTAAAAACTTTATAGAACACTAAATTGAGTGCACCTTTAGTTGGTAGAACAAGATCATGCTCTCGCCATGCATCAACTAATTTTATGGATTATTCTCTTATTGCAACAACATGTAATGAAGAACCAATTACTTTTGATGATGCATGTGATGATCCACAATGGATGAGTGCTATGTAATAAAAAATGGATTCTATACATAGAGATTGTACTTGGGAGTTATGTGAATTGCCAAAAGGGAAAAATGACATTGGTACAAAGTGGGTTTACAAGATTAAGAAAATTTTGATGGTAGCATTGATTGCTACAAAACTAGATTGGTTGCCAAAGTATATGTGCAACAATATGGCATTGACTATGAGGAAACTTTTGTACCTACTTCATGCATGACTAGCATTCATACCGTGGTTGCAGTGGTTGCTCATCGGGGTTGGAAAGTACATGAGTTGGACATAGAAACAACTTTCCTGAATGGTGATTTGCAAGAAGAAGTTTATGTGAAGCAACCTCCTGGATTTCCCTTGAAAGGAAAAGAGCATATGGTTTATTGCTTGCATAAAGCCTTGTATGGTCTCAAGCAAGCTCCACGTGCATGGTATGATAAAATCCATAAGCACTTGATTGCTCTTAGCTTCACATGTACCTCAATTTAAAGTGCACTTTATGTATGCAAAGATGGGGCTGAGCTTACAGTGATTGTTCTTTATGTCGATGACATAGTCTTGACTTAGTCATGTGATGCAAAACTTGACATTCTTATGACTGACACATCATAATTTTGATGTCACTTATATTGGTCTTTTGAGCTACTATCTTGGCATCCAGTTTGTATCGTTTGAGGAGGGAATTGTTATGCATCAAGCAAAGTATGTTGAAAAACTACTTCAACATTTTGATTTTGAGGATTGCAAGCCAATTTCCACACCAGTTGAGACAGGATTTAGGTTCTTAGTTGAGGATTCCAATGATACATTTCACACTTCTGTTTATCAGGAAGCTATGGGATGTCTTATATATGCATGCAACACAAGGGCGGGTATACAGTTTTCAGTTTTCCAGTTGAGTTGATTCATGCATAGCCCTAGCACTAAGCATTGGCAAGAAATGAAACGTGTGTTTAGATATCTTAAAGGCACTTTGAGCTTAGGTCTCTTTTATGGAAGAAATATTCAGCCATGCTTGCATGCTTTTACACATAGTGATTGGGATGGTTATTATGATACTCGAATGTCCACTAGTGGTAATTGCTTTTTCTATGGAAACTCATGCATATTTTGCCTGATTAAGAAGCAACCTAGAGTGACAACATCGAGTTGTGAAGTAGAGTAGAGGGCAATTTTCATAGCTACAGTGGAGTGTATATGGCTCAGACGACTATTGATGGATCTTTGCATGGAGATTGATGCTACTACACATATTCTCACTGATAGTCAGGGTGCACTGGTGTTGCATGAAACCTAGTGTTTCATGCATAGACCAAACATATTGAGGTGCATTATCACTATGTGAGAGAGTGCCTTCATGCAGGAGATAATGATTTGGTATATGTGCCTACATAAGGTAATGTGGAAGACATATTCACCAAAGCTCTTCCACGGGAAATGTTTGAAGCTTTTCACAAAGCTTTAGCTTATTACCTTGTGGGGGCTGATTTGTCACTCCCTGTATGTGTTCACATCATTTGTTCTAGGGGGTTTTGTTACACTTATGTGTTCCTCGAGTAGCTTTGATGTGAACCTTTTTCCTATACATGGGTACTTTTTACTCTACTACTGGCTAGAGGTTTTTTACCCATGTTACTACATACATGATTCACTCTGTGGTGGTACTTTATACTTAGGGATACTAATAAGCTCTTAATTCAATTATGATCATCATCAATAGAGAGAGTTATTCCATCCATCCCTCTTCTCTGTGTGTCTTCCTGCATTTGTGCTCCTTGTGTGTGCTTCTTGTGTGTGTCTCGCACTTCTACACACACCTAATAGGAAGAGCTTTGGTGAATATGTCAACCACATTATCTTGTGTAGGCACATATACCAAATCAATATCTCCTTCATGTAGGTGTTCTCTAAAATAGAGGTAATGCACCTCAGTATGTTTTATCCATGCATGAAACACTCAGTATGTTCTCTAAAATAGAGGTAATGCACCCCAGTATGTTTTATCCATGCATGAAACCAATGCACTCTGATTATAATTGAGAATATGTGTAGCAACATCACTCTCCATGCAAAGATCCATCAATAGGCATCTCAACCATATACACTCCACTATAGTTGTGAAAATTGTGCTATAATTAGCTTCAAAACTTCATGTCCCCATTGTGGGTTGCTTCTTATTCAATCAAGATATGCATGATTATCTAAGGAAGTAATTATCCCTAGTGGACAAGAAAGTATCATAAATACCATCCCAATCACTATTTGTAAAACCATGCAAGCATGCTGAATATCTCTACCACAAAAGAGAGTTAATCTCAAAGTGTCTTTGAGATATCTAAACATATGTTCCACTACTTGCCAATGCTTAGTGCCAAGGCTATGCATGAATCAACTCAACTATGAAATTGCATACTCTACGGCCTTGTGTTGCATGCATATATAATACATCCCATAGCTTGCGGATAAAGAGGTGTCAAATGCATCACTAGAGTCCTCAATGGGAGAACTAAATCATGTCTCCATTCGTGTGGAAACTGGCTTGCCATTCTCAAAGTCAAAACATTGAAGTAGATTTTCAACATACTTTGCTTGATGCATAACAATTCCCCCCCTCAACGGGTACAAGTTGGATGCCAAAATAATAGCTCAAAAGACCAAGATAAGTGACATCAAAAGTATGTTGCAAATCAACCATAAGGATATCAAATTTTGCATCACATGAACAAGTTAAGATTATTTCATCGACATAAAGAACAAGCACTATAAGATCAACCCCATCTCTGCATACATAGAGTGTGCTTTCAATGGGACTACACATGAATCCAAGGGCAAATAAGTGCTTATGGATTTTGTGATACCATGCATGTGGAGCTTGATTGAGACTAGACAAGGTTTTATGCAAGGGAAAAACCATATGCTCTTTCCCTTCCATAAAAAATCCAGAAGGTTCCTTCACATATACCTCTTCTTGCAAATCACCATCTGTATGTATGCATGTGGCTAGAAATTTCCAGCAATTCCAACCATGTTTGACTAAAAAATTTCAGCCATGTTTGTATGGAAATTATCTACATCTTTAGCTCTATTTTTCTGTAATTGTTTAGCCCTTTGAACCTCACTTGGCTAGTCTACATGTCCATAGTCAAGCGCAACACTTTGGAACAAAGGCATGAGTGTATCAAACACATCTTGTGATCTAACGATTGGCTAGCTTTTGCATTCAAGTATAGGGTAAACTAAATTTTCAGCAAATACCACATCTCCACTCACAATAATTGTGTTCATCAATGGATGGTACAAACTTCATCCCTTACTTTCACCACTATAACTAGAAAATATACATTTCTTTTCCTTTTCATCAAGTTTCTAATATTCTTGTGATACCATAAGGGCATATTCCAAACAACAAAACACATGCATATGAGGAACCATAGATTTATGTCTTCCAAGACTCATAATGAGTGATGACTCTCAAATCTTTTATAGGTCAATGATTCAACACATAGTTTTCACATGAATGTTTCCATCCAAAACTTGTTAGGAAGGTACTTTCCTTTAACCATACATCGTTCCATTTCAAAGAGTGTTTATCTTTATGCCTACAAAACCATTTTAGTGAGGTGTATATGGCACCATACATTGGTTTGAAGTTCTCTGTTCACGAAGAAAAACATTAAACTCATATGACATGTATTCACTGCCATGATTAGTGCATAAAATCAAAAGCTTGTTTCCAAAAACATTTTCATCCATAGCTAAAAATGCTTTGAAGCAAGAAAATACCTCATTCTTTTTACTTTTGTAGGATGCACCCATGCATAGAAACAAACGTCATCAATAAAAGTAACAAAATATACATGTTTCCCAAAAGATGAACTCTTGATGCGGCCACATACATCACTATGAGCAAGCTACAATTTTCTTGTAGTGTGTGTATGACTATCTTCTGGAAAAGAAGCATGATGCATTTTTCCAAGAGTGCAAACTTTAGGTGCATGCTTTTGAATGGAATCAAGTATTGGAAAACCAACAACCATGTCCTTGTTTTGAAACTAAAGTGAACTATTGAAGTTCAAGTGATCAAAACGAGCATGTCAAAGCTCCATTTCAGCCATGGAGGAACTATGAGCAACCAAGGCATTTGTGGCAGCCCTCTTGTAAGTATCCAAGCAATAAAAACCATTGCATAATGTATTGGACATCATGATAAAATCACCAATAATGAAATTATGAAGCACATACTTATCAACAAAGTGTACATGAAATCAAACTTTGCGATCAAAGGAATAGAATTTAAGTTCTTCTTGATATTGGGTACATATAATGCTTTTTTCAAGAGAACCATACCTCTATTTGTAGCCATAAGCTCAATTTTGCCTACTCAAATGAGAGCATAAGAGGCATTGTTTGTAAAAACCATATGTCCACCTTTGGGTAGATGTTTCAAAGATGCAATTTTTTTTTATGAAGTTATGTGCTCTAAAGCACCACTATCAAAGAACCAATCCGAATAAGCCTCACTCACAATTATACATTTAGAATGCAATGATGCATCATGATGATATGTAACAATACATGTCTGAAAACCTTGTGCCATGTTGGGTTCATAATTCTTCACATTTGAAGAATTTTCAACAATAAACATGTTATATTCCGTCTTCTATTCATTCTGCTTAGGAAGATTTCTACACTCATCAATAGTATGACCAACCTTCTGGAAATATTTACACCACTTCTTCTTGTGAAAATCAAAATCATTAGAGGAATGAGTGGAAGAGGAAGGTTAAGTCTTTGGTTTTGATGAAACCAAAGCTAAAACATACTAGCTTTTGCCTTTTTGTGAGAAAGGAAGTTCTTGCATTCCCTCACTTAAACCATCCCTATTTACTCTACATTGCTCTTCTTGAAAAAGAAGAGACACAATCTCATCAAATGCATACATAGTTGGATTCCCTTTTCTAACCAATGTTAAAGAAAAATTGATAATCCTTTCAATAATGTAGAGATGAGCGATGCATCCAAAATAATCTCATCTATGTTTGTCGATTGCTCTTTCAAGTCCTGGACTTATGTCATAGACATATTCACGAACTCATTTTTAGGTATTAATACATCCTAAAGTGGCTTCAATAGACTGTGAATCAAAAGAAGGGGAAAACAATTCTAGCCAACACGAGTAAAAATTGCCCATTTATAAGGAAAAGGTTCACATTGAAGCTAGTTGAGGAGCACACAAGTAACATTCCAACCATGTTGAATTGCAAATGCAAAAATTCTACAAATGATGGTCAATTGGGATGTGGATTAAAGGTCTAATCAACATCTATGCCTCTCTCTTGAGCATAACCTTTGGCAATAAGTCTACCCTTATACCTATCAGTTGTTCCATCAAGCTTATGTTTTAGCTTGTATACTCATATAGTGCCAATGGTATTTTTACCTCGAGGAAAATCACATAAAGACCAACTATCATTCTTCATAATAACATCATATTCTGATTGCATAACAACCATCCAATTTTTTTGACTTTAGTGCTTCGTCAAAAGAAACATGATCAATCTCAATAGAAATACTAGAGGCAGTAGTATGAGAGCTTGAATGAGTAGGATATGTAAAAGGTGAATCTAATTTTTCATCTCTCAAAGCGTAGGCATATGTATTTCTGCTTCATAGACTAAGCCAACAAGGAAGCCAAAGAGGAGATAGTCAGAGAGAAGACCATGGTCGAATTAGCAAATAGAGAAGTAAATGCAAATCCGACAAGGAATAGGTGTAATTATTTCAAACCAATCATTCAACAAAACAATTAATTTTATCACTACATTTCATTCCACTTGCCGATTTTTGGTAGATATAACCCCATTTTGCACAAGTCGAGGAGTCATCAAGCTTAAGGAGTGTTACAAGAGCCCATGTATCAATTTTTGTAATTTGTAGAGCTCATTTGAGCATTCAAATTAGCTTATGAACTTAACTTTTAACTAGGCTGAACACTATGTGTGAGAAAAACTAAAAAACGAGCTAGACAACTCATTTTTTAGGTTAGCTTGTTAGAGAATAGAGCTTTGTGAGATCATATTTGTAATCTGAGTTTGATAATAGAGTATTCCATTGTGCGAATTCTTTGTTCTTTTCTTGTGCATGTGTGTGCATGTTAGTGTGCTTCTCACTCATGCACTTGTGCATTCCTAATGCTCACCATCATCATACCATCCTCACATCTCCATAGAGTGATATTTATGAGGTAGATCTCCATGTTGGTATTCCCATTGTACTAGAGTGATACCAAATTTGCCACCACTATGAGGGACATGATTTTAGGACTAGCATGTGACGATAAGACATAGAATCTTGACGTTGAAGCCATAGGTAAATAGGTAGATTTTCTATTTTTCTTGTTTTCTTAATCTCCATCACCATCTCTACCTTCTTCACTCACCTCCTACCTCCATCTCCTTCATCAAAAAAATGTCTACTTTTTGTTCATATCCCCATCTTCCACTTCATTTTTGTCATTCCACTTGTGAAAGAGAACTTGTACGATTCCTAATTTTGTGTATTTTTGAGAGTTTTTTGCAAAGATTCATGCCATTATCAACTTCAGCAGCACCATCAAGTATGAAAGAACCTTGTGCACAACTACAGATGATCTCTATCTATCGCCATAGCATAAAAGTTTGATATTTTGTGTTTTTGTCATTGGCACCATGGACTATACTGTTGGTGCAGGGCAATCAACAATTGAAGATTTGGAAGTCAAGGACTGAAGAAAAGACCAACTTATGAAGCATGGAAGAAGTTCATATTCAGAAGATAAAGAATTGTACACATATGTACATTAATTTAGAGCCAGCTCACTTATGTCTTTGATTAGTCATAAGCTTGTAAATCTTTTGTCTATATATATACTTGGAAAATGTCGGGATATGTGATGAGAGATTGTAGAGCATGAGAATTGAGGAGAATTAAAAGTTATTAGACACTTTGTGAAGAGATTAGAATTGCTCTCTCATCCAGATGTAATTTCTGTCAGAAATAAAGAGAATTTGCGCCCGATATTTCTGCGCATTCTCCATCTGTGCTTGATCATTTCAAGAATCCTTTTGTAGACTTCTAAGTCTAGAGTTAATAATTCTATGATTAAAGTTTGAGAGCGTAATTGTGATCAGGCTGTGAGAATTAAGTGTAGGAACATTCATATGTGAAAAAGTATTCACTGGTTCCTGAAACAGGCGCAAAATTCAAAGTCAATGATTTGATCAGTTCTCCTTCCACAGTTTAAAGTTTTGAGCAAGTAAGCACTTAATCTTTAAGTTGGAAGGCAAGCTACTTGTGAGTAAAAGCATTTGCTTAAACGGGTTCTATTCTTGGAGAACCATGTCTTAAAAGTTATAGGTGTCTAAATCGACTTCTCAGAAGTACAGTTTTAGACATAGGTGACTTGTCAAGTTGATTTCTCAAAATCTACTGAATCTTCTAAAGTGATTCGACTTGGAGGAGGTGCGCAATCTTTAGGCAACACCTTGTGCAAAGTTTTCTCAAAAATTTTACATGTTTGATAAGTCAATGAGAAAGATATGTACAGCAGACTTTCTGTAGAATCATCATTTTCACAGATTTTCCAAAATCCTTACAATTGAATATTGATCCTCCAAATTGGTGAAGATTTTGACTTACTCTTGATATAGAGGTGCTCTAATTTCAAGATTAGGTTGTTCTTTTGGAGATTAACACTCTCCATCAGTGGTATCAGAGCAAGAAGCATCAGAATTGAAGGAAGGAGGATCTTGACTGTTGTAGGTGCAAAGAATTCAACATTTAAAGGTTCAAAAGGTGAAAGCTTGAGGATAAAGCTTGAGAAGGAGATCATACGACATCAAGGAAGTCAAAATGAGTGTCATTCGAAGTAAAGGTACATCTCTTATTCATAAAATTTGAAGAATTCAATACACAGGTAAAGAAAGGATGGGAGATTCTCTTCAGATAGAGAAATTGGATAGAGAGAACTATCCTGCATGGTCAATGAGGATGGAAGCTCATCTTATGAGCAAAGACTTGATAGCTTACATTACAGGTGAAGAAGAAAAGCCTCAATTCAGAGATCCTAGTGTTCCAACTAGGGAGGAATTGTCAGATTTGAAGAATTGGATGAAGAGAGATGCTCAAGCTAGGAGCATTATCTATATGGAAGTCAATGACTACTTGCTATCTCACATTAGAGGTCTTGAAAGTGCAAGTGATATATGGAATGCTTTGGAGGAGGATTTCCAAAATACAACAAAGTCAAGGAAGGCATCGTTGTGGGCAGAATTTACCACTTTCAAGAAGAAGGCCTCTCAATCTATCTCAGATTATGTAACAAGGATGAAAGACATTGCAGATGCATTAGGAGCAGTTGATGAAGACATTGAGGAGGATAAATTGGTAAGGCAAATACTCACAGGTTTGAGAGGTGATGACAAATGGAAGCCATTCATTTTGTCTATTGAATTATCACTTGATCATTTTACTCCTGACTTCAATCAATTGCTAGGACATATGTTAACCTTTGAGCAGGATGCCAAAGGTGAAAGTGACAAGAGTACAGGTCATGCAATGTACTCAAAGGATAAGAAGAAAAATAGAAAAGGGAAGCAACAAGCAAATGAAGATGAAGGCACAACTAGTCAAGCCAACTTCCTAAGAGGAAGAGGAGGTGGCAAAGGTAGAGGAAGAGGCAGCAATAACAAAGATGGAGTCAAAGCTTGCTGGATTTGTGGTAAGACAAATCATTTAGCTAATGATTGTTGGCATAATAATCAGAATAATGGTGGATATAATCAGAATTTTAATTCAAGAGGAAGAGGTGGCAGAAACCAAAGAGGTAATTTCAGAGGTAGAGGTAGTAGGGGTTATTTTGGAAGAAATGCAGGTAGAGGATTCCAAAGTCAACATTACAACAATACCTACTACAATTATGCTTCAGATCAGAAGGAGGATTCAACATTGATAATGAATGCAACTTGTGAAAGGCAAAGTGAAGACCAAAGAGTCTTCTACATTGACTCAAGGTGTAGCAATCACCTGAGTGGCAACATAGCATTGATGACTGATTTGGAAAATAAGGTAACTAATCATGTTGTTCAAACAGGTGATAATACAAAGCATAATGTGAAGTCAATTGGATCAGTAAAGGCCAAGGATGGTAGCACCTTATTGAGTAAGGTCTTGTATGTTCCTACAATTCCGAAGAATCTGATAAGTGTAGGACAAATTGTTGAAAAAGGTTATGAAGTGAGATTCACTAATGAAGGAGTGTTTCTGGAAGACCCTAGCAATGGGTATAAACAGATTGTTTCAGGGAAGAAAGAAGGAAGATTGTTCACATTGAAGATTCAAGGTAATGTTGGTCATGCCTTGTTCACATATGGAGGACATAAGATCTCTGAGTTAGATCTTTGGCACAAGAGGCTTGGACATTTTAATGAAAGAGGTATCAAAGATATGATTAACAATGGTTCAGTGCTTGGATTGCCTAATGTTACAGGTCAACATATGACATACAGATGTGAGGCATGTCAATTAGGTAAGGCTCATAAGCAATCTTATTCCAAGCATGGTTTTATGCATTCAGAGAAGCTTGAGTTGGTACACACAGATGTGTGGGGACCATCAAAGGATTTCAGTATCAATGGTTCAAGGTACTATGTGATTTATGTTGATGATGCTACCAGATGGACCACTATCTATGTGATCAAAGATAAGTCAGAAGTATTTAGTACATTCAAACATTATCATGTGTATGCAGAGAGAATTACAGGAAATAAACTGAAAGACTAAGGTCGGATGGAGGGGGAGAGTATTTCTCTAATGAGTTCAGTGATTACTTGTGGAATGTAGGTATAAAAAGGGAAATCACTTGCAGGTACTCTCCTCAACAAAATGGTGTAGCAAAAAGGAGGAATAGAACTCTTGTTGAGTTTGCAAGGTCCATGATGAAGGAGAAGAATTGCCCAAATTACTTGTGGGCTGAGGCTGTAAATACAGCTACTTATTTGGTCAATAGGTTACCTTGTAAAGCCTTGCAGGGTATGACACCATATGAAGCTTGGTGGGGTAAGAGACCTACCTTGGATCATTGCAAAGTATTTGGGTGTTTGGCATATGCATATGTGCCATCACAATTAAGGCACAAATTGGAACCTAAAGCTGAAAAGTATGTGTTTATTGGTTATGATGATAAGCAAATGGGATATAGGTTGTGGAGTCCATCCACAAAACAACTTCTTGTATCAAAAGATGTTACATTTGATGAGCAAGGTACTTGGTATGCAGGTACAATCAATATTAATACAGGTGATGAAGAAGTTGTGAGTCAAAGGAAAGGTAAATCAAAGGTTCAGATATTTGATGAAGAGGAGAATAATGAAGTGCAGGTTGAAGTTGAAGAAATGCCAAGATTTGATCCTGAGTGTGAAGAACGAGAAACCTCAAGAAGTGGAGAACTCAGAAGGTCATCAAGACACAAGTGGCAACCTACAAGGTATAACTATGATACTTCTTTTCTAGCTACCAAAGATTATGCTTATATGATTAAAGCAGATGAAGCCCTTCTACATATGAAGAGGCAAAAGGTAAAGAAAATTGGGAGAAAGCTATGAAGGAAGAATATGATGCATTAATGGAGAATCAAACATGGGATTTGGTTCCTAAACCAAATAGTCAGAAGATCATTGGATGCAAATGGGTCTACAAGACTTAGAGATTTGCATATGGAAATGTGTCTAGGTACAAAGCTACACTTGTTGTCAAAGGGTTTGCTCATACATATGGTATTGATTATGATGAGACCTATAGTCTTGTGGCAAAGATGACAACCATCAGGACACTCATACCTATTGCTACATGTAAAGGTTGGAAATTATGTCAATTAGATGTGAAGAATGCTTTTTTAAATGGTTACATTTCAGATGATGTTTTCATGGAGCAACCACAAGGATTTAGAGATGAAAGGTATCCAAATCATGTGTGTAAGCTCAAGAGAGCTTTATATGGCTTGAAGCAGGCCCCAAGGGCATGGAACTATAGACTTGTAAAGTTCTTGAAAGAACTTGGATTTCAAGTATCTAAAGCAGATAGTAGCTTGCTTGTGAAAGCAAGTGATGATGGGTTCATTTACATGTGCATATATGTTGATGATATAATTCTTACAGGTACAGATGAGAAAGGCATTCAAAGCCTAAAGAAGCTAATGGAGAAAGAGTTCAAAATTAGTGATTTGGGAGACTTGTCATACTTCTTGGGCATGGAGATTTCATATACTCAACATGGAGTGTATGTGACTCAAGAAAGGTATTTGAAGAACTTGTTAATCAAGTTTAAGATGAATGATTGCAGGGTAGCACCTACTCCAATGGAGGTGAATCACAAATTGAGCAGATATGGTGGAGAAGAATTTAAGGATATGAAGCTATATCAGAGTTCGGTTGGTAGTCTTATCTATGCTACATTAACTAGGCCCGATTTATCATATGCAGTTGGGGTTTTGTCCCAATTCATGCATTGTCCTAGGAAAGAACATTGGATTGCAGGACAAAGAGTGTTGAGGTACATTAAGGGTACACTCAAAGAGGGTTTGTATTATGGTTTTACATCAGATACAAATATCAAAATATATAGTGATGCAGATTGGGCAGGTAATCCTGATGATAGAAGGTCAACCTATGGATACTTGTGTTATATGGGAGATAAATTAATATCTTGGTGTTCAAAGAAGCAACACACAGTTGCTTTATCATCTACAGAAGTTGAGTACAAAGGCATGGTTGAAGCTGCAAAGGAAGTGATATGGCTTAAGACTCTGATGAAGAATTATGGCACTATACAGAGTACACCTATCATATATGGAGATAACATGAGTTCAATATATTTAGCTGCTAACCCTGTGTTTCATGCCAGGATTAAACACATTGAGATTCAGTATCACTTTCTGAGAGAGAAGGTGATGGATAAAGAGATTGAAGTCATACATACTTCAACAAAAGATCAGATAGCTGATATGCTTACCAAAAGCTTGAATGGACCAAAGCTACAGAAGTTCAAAGACATGGCACGCATAAAGAAGATAGAGAAAATCTCAATTGATGATTGAGGGGGAGCTGTTGGTGAAGGGCAATCAACAATTGAAGATTTGGAATTCAAGGACTGAAGAAAAGACCAACTTATGAAGCATGGAAGAAGTTCATATTCAGAAGATAAAGAATTGTACACATATGTACATTAATTTAGAGCCAGCTCACTTATGTCTTTGATTAGTCATAAGCTTGTAAATCTTTTGTCTATATATATACTTGGAAAATGTCGGGATATGTGATGAGAGATTGTAGAGCATGAGAATTGAGGAGAATTAGAAGTTATTAGACACTTTGTGAAGAGATTAGAATTGCTCTCTCATCCAGATGTAATTTCTATCATAAATAAAGAGAAGTTGCGCCCGATATTTCTGTGCATTCTCCATCTGTGCTTGATCATTTCAAGAATCCTTTTGTAGACTTCTAAGTCTAGAGTTAATGATTCTATGGTTAAAGTTTGAGAGCCTAATTGTGATCAAGCTGTGAGAATTAAGTGTAGGAACATTCATATCGGAAAACGTATTCACTGGTTCCTGAAACAAGTGCAAAATTCGAAGTCAATGATTCGATCAGTTCTCCTTCCACAGTTTAAAGTTTTGAGCAAGTAAGCACTTAATCTTTAAGTTGGAAGGTAAGCTACTTGTGACTAAAAGCATTTGCTTAAATGGGTTCTATTCTTGGAGAACCATGTCTTAAAAGTTATAGGTGTCTAAATCGACTTCTCAGAAGTACAGTTTTAGACATAGGTGACTTGTCAAGTTGATTTCTCAAAATCTACTGAATCTTTTAAAGTGATACGACTTGGAGGAGGTGTGCAATCTTTAGGCGACACCTTGTGCAAAGGTTTATCAAAAACGTTACATATTTGATAAGTCAATGAGAAAGATATGTGCAGCAGACTTTCTGTAGAATCATCCTTTTCACAGATTTTCCAAAATCCGTATAATTGAATATTGATCCTCCAAATTGGTGAAGATTTTGACTTACTCTTGATATAGAGGTGCCCTAATTTCAAGAGTAGGTTTTTCTTTTGGAGATTAACAATCTCCATCATATACACCATGAGGAGTCCAAAATGCTATGCATGGTTGAAAAATTCTCTTTTTTTGGTCTATCGCAATAGAAATTGTTTATCATGATAGACATTGTTTGTCGAGATAGACATTGTTTATCATGAGAGACAAAAAGGTACGATCGACTCTGTCTATCATGATAAACACCATCTATCACAATAGGCAGACCTACGACAGATCATCTATCATGGTTGATGTATCTACATGACAGAGCGACAGATCATCTATCGTGGTTGATGTATCTACACGACATACCAAAATCTATGATAGACAATAGAGGGCGGATACCATCTATCACAATAGATAGCATCCCATGATAGAGGCTATCTATCGCAATAGACCTCAATATCATGACAAATGCAACTATCAACATAGACATGTCTATCGTGCGAGACAGAGACCAAGACAAATGACAGATAAAAGATTGGAGAACCTTCCTCTACCCTGAGAAAGTGAATATCCTACAATTTTGAGACCCATTCAATTATTAAAGTCTATGATGAATTACTTTGATGGCACAAGAGATCCATAAAATTATGTGGTTGAATTCAAGCAAGTGTTAAGAAATGAACAGATCAAGGATTTCTTCATGTAATATAATGCTTTTGGACTAACCTTGAATAATATAGCCCTAAATTTGCTTCAACCCTTACATCAAGGTCAATTCAGGGATAGCAACCAGCTATTGGAGGCATTCGTCACAGAATTCTCCAAAGGTGGGATTCAACTAGAGTAGAGACTAGAGTAGTTGATAGCTAAACCTAAAACTAAAGCTACTCCAAAGGCTCAAATTAGGAGAAGTAAAAGAGTAAGCTTACCATCAAGAAGCTCATGCTCCTAATTCTATGGATGATTGAATTCCTTCCTTAATAAATCAATACTCCCAAGAGTTCTTGAAAGAAATCCAAGAGGGCAAATAGGCCAGGGAAGAAGAGAACCCTCCAAGGCAACCCAAGAAGTGGATGATCTTCATGATCAATTTCCTCAAGACATCCCCTCTATATTTGGGGAGCAAGATGACATGCAATCGAGTGAAATATTAGACTTTGAATCCAATTTATTACAGGAATTGTCTCACTTCATAAGCCCTTGGGAATCTAAGTCCATTCAAATGAGATCCCCCATGGTGTTGGTCAGAAACGATGAATTAGTTCTACCTAAGAACATAGATATAGTTAAAAACACTAAAGGGAAGTGTCATTTCACTTTAGAGTAGCTACTTAGAATCAAACCTGAGTTGTGGAAGCACATAAAAAACCAACTGCAATATAGATAAGATAGGAGATATGAATGAAGGAGAAGAAGGAAATGTTTATCTACCTATCACATACCAATGGTACACAAAAAAAGCCATCTTAGATTCAATAGCAAGAGTTGCCATTGCCACCACCATTATGGAAACATTGGGGAAATCCATCTCTCAGACCAACAAGAATGAAACAATAAATGGCACACTAACATATAACAAAGCCTCCAGGATTGCTAGAAGGAATTACTCTCACTACTTGTGGTGTAGAGTTTAAACAAACCTTTGCAATTTGCGAATTCAAAAAGAATCACATCTATGAGATGATTTTAGGTAGAATATTCATGAGGCAATTGTAGATAGTGTAGGATTTCATAATCAATTTTTGTACTTATAGCACTTAGGGGTAACTACCAAAGTCAATCTCAAAGACTACACTCATAGAGATGTACCACCCCTGCAAATGGACTCAGTCCATAGAACATTATATGAAATAGAGTTAGTGCATTCCACAAGATGATACATGATGAAGATGGCTATGACATCTTCGTGTTCATGTTAGGGCCCATCCTATTTGAAACTATCATAGAAGAATGTGAGCCTAGTACAAATCTAGTAATAGCAACAAGTGAAGAGGATTCATAATCCATCATCATGGAGCCCTTCTATGCTTCAAAAGAAGATTATCTACTCTTTGTTGAAGCTAAGACTCAAAAATTGGGACAACATAAGCATGAAGTGATATTACCGACATAGGTAGATATCGAGAGTGAGAAGAAAAAGAGAAAGAAACAATCCCCCACATAAGAAAAGGAACAATCCTTGTTCGAAGTGCCAGACAATTTAAAGAAATATGAAGTAGAGGATATGAAAGTTGGTAAGGATGCCTAAAAGAGAAATGCTCTTAGGAGAAGCTCACGATAGCAAGGAATGGATTGATAAGGTTTTAGTGATAATTGAAGAAAAAGAACGGAGATATATGTACATAGGACACGACCTAAGTGAAGAAGAAGAGAACGAATTGATAAACTTGCTAGGTGAATATAGAGATTTGTTTGCTTGGAACTATAAAGATATGAAAGGAGTGGACCTAGGCATCTGTTCCCATAGGATCCTTATCACTTTAGAGGCCAAGCCAACAAAATAGAAGCCTTACACTTAACAATGGAAATTATGTAGCCAAGATAAAAGAAGAGATAGATTGGTTAATAGAAGTAGGATTCATCTATGAGATTGAGCATACATAATGGGGATCTCCCATTATTGAAGTGTCAAAAAAGAATGGAAAATTTCATGTGTACATCAACTTGAAGAAATTTAATGTAGCCACTACTCGAGAAAGTTATCCACTTCCTATCACTGAGCATTTATTAGAATGAATAGCAGGCAAGGAGGTTTATAGCTTCCTTGATGGGTTCTCGGGCTACAATCAAGTAGCCCTTGCCCTAAAAGATCAAGAAAAGATGTCTTTTGCCACTTAATGGGAATCTTTATATTTTGTGTGATGCCATTTGGGATCACCAATGCGCCTGCTATGTTCTATATGTTGATGTGTCATATGTTTAAGGAATTCTTGATGAAGAACTTAGACATCTATGTGGATCATATGTGCACTCATTCCCACATCAGACAAACACACATTCTAGAGCTCAGGCAAATCTTTGACAAATGTGGAGAATATCAAGTCTGCTTGAACCTAGAGAAATACATTTTCATGGTTGGGAAAGGCAAGATATTAGGTCATATAGTGTTAAAGAATGGGATCTTGATAGAAGAAGATAAAGTAAGAGCCATAGCACAGCTCCCAAGACCCCAAATGATCAAGGAGGTACAAGCTTTCATGGGCCACTATGGTTACCATTGATGGTTTATCAACATGCATGCTATCATTGCAAAGCCTTTGTACAACCTCTTAAAGCACTTTGAGTGGAGTGAATAATGTGAGGCATCTTTCATTAAGTTGAAAAGACTATTTTTCTCAGCCCTAATTTTAACAATGCCAAATTGGAACAAGCCATTCCATGTTCATGTGGATGCTTCGAATTTTGCTATTGGGTGTGTGCTAGCATAACCGTCATGTGAAGGAGACATTGAACTTCCCATTGCATATGCAAGTACGAAATTAAACATATCAGAATGAAAATACACTACCACAAAGAGAGAAGGATTAGGCATGGTATGTGTAGTTAAGAATTTTATATACTATTTGCTTGCAAATGAGTTTAAATTCTTTACAGATCATCAAATATTGCTTTACCTAGTCAAGAAATTTTGCAATACCTATAGGTTAGTAAGATAATTTCTCTTGTGAATGGAATATGATTTTGAAGTAGTTGTAAGGAAGGGTAAGGCTCATCTTATTAGGGTAGATCATCGTCCAAGACTTACTTCAGGAGAATCACTGCAAGGAGTGTCAAATGAACTTCTTGATGCTTACTTGTTCAACTTGAAAGTAGTACTAGGCTAAAAGACGGGTGTGTATTCTCACATTTAAACCCAAGAATCTAGTGATTGTGTCAAAGGAAGAAGAAATTGTCAAATATCAAAGATACAATATACTTGTAGCTAATATATATAGGTAAATAGACCAAAGTATCTAAGCTTGTTATGTGGAAGAGGAAGAGGATGATATGTGGTTGAAATTAGTACATGTAAGTGCATTAGGGAAAAACCATTCTAAATAAACAACCCTACAAACTCTTAAACGGTTAGGCATGTATTGGCCAACAATAGAAGTAGACTTCCATAGGTTGTTCAAGGATTATCCAACTTGAATTAATAGACCTCTTGTTGAACATGCTACATTATATCAAGTGTCATTAATACTAGAGTGGAGTAGTTCTTTGGTTGACGTTTTCAAGATGAAGATGATCTTAGTGCGACAAAGGAACTTAGATCAGGAGGCTCAAGACCATACACTCATTGGAGATAGTTTATACAAACATGGACGTGATGAATATCTGAGACTATGTGTGCATGAGGGTGAATATTTGACGATACTAGAGACTACACACCAAGGTGGGGCACAAGGAGAATTTGGACCTCATCATGTGATCAAAACCATTTCGTTTTTAGGTTTGTGGTTGCCTACCCTTCATGTGGATGCACATACCTATGTGAAGATGTGTGACACATGTCAGAGGACTTAATATCCAATTTGTAAGGATGAGATGCCATTGAGACCCATGATGGGAGGATGTGCATTCTAAAGGTGCGGAATAGACTTTGTAGGTCCTATTAATCCCCCAACTAAGATTTTACATGCCGAATATATTATTGTAAGATTATCTCACCAATGCTAAAAGTGAAGGCTACTAGGAAGAATGATGTGCAAATGATAACTAAGCTTTTGTTTGAGAGTGTGTCGACAAGATATGGATTTCCAATCGAATTAGTAAGTGATCATGGAACCCAATTCTTGAACAAGATCATTCAATATATTTTACAAGATTTTATGGTCGTTCACAAGAAGTCACCCTACCACCCACAGGAAAACCGAAAAACTGATAGCACAAATAAGATCTTGTGCAATGTATTGACCAATGTTGTAGTTAAAAAATGTTCTGATTGGGACAAATAGATTCATCATGCTCTTTGGGCATATCAATTTGCCTACAAAATGGTACTCAATGTCGCCCCCTTATAGATGGTTTTTGGCCAAAATGTTATGCTTCTATTAGACTTCTTGACACCTACACTAAAGGTTGCACAAGAGCATCAATGGTCAGGCTATGAGCTATCCTCCATAATCTTTGATTTTGAACAACTGGGTGAAACTAGACTGATATTAGCAACATGCATATATGCAATGAAGAAAGGACAAAAACCTATTTTGATGCACACATGATGAATAAAGGATTGAAGGTTGGTGATTTAGTTTTGTTTTACACATTGAAGCAACATGCATGAAGATTAGAGAAACATGGCTATGGACCCATGGTTATCAATAGGATATCAACTAGCAGAGTAGTCCAATTAGTGACAAAAGAGATGTGTTGTCAAACTACATCAGTGGATGCTGAATCAATCTCTACAAAGGAACTTTGACAGAAGACATGTTTAGATGCCTAAACATGGATAAAAAATGAAACGAAGAAGAGAAAAGGATACGAGAACAAGTGCAGGTAGAAGCTTTGAATGCATTAAAAGAATAAAATTTCGACGACAAGGCTTAGACCAGCCTAGGACCAATGATTATTGTCCCCACTCCGAAGTCATAGGTACCATATGGCTATGTGCCAAACTAAGAGGAACCCCTCTCCTAACATCATTGATTGACAAACCTCTATTTCAATTGAGCTAGGACAAGGAACAACACTCCAAACATTCAAGGCATTGATCGATTAACAAGTAGCTACTAGTGCAATACGATATTCCTATTGTCAGGATATGAATTTACTAATGAATTCTATTGAGGGTTACCTCGTAGAATTAGAAGGTGTGGAAACCCCTTGCATGGATGAGATGGAACTTCCCATATCAATTAAGGATGTCCCTATGACTGAAAAGTTTCTAGTATGTCATGATGAAGACCTCACTTAGTTTCTCATTTGGGTCAACACTATATGTATGATCATGCAATCAATTGAAACCTAAGAAGTCAACTTCTTCATGTTTTGGTATGTGAACAATGTCTCACAGTAGAATCAGAGAATTTCATGGTCACCAATCTAGATCCCACACAGGCTCTTAGTTCTTTTGAGACTAATCTTGGAGAAAAAGATGTTCTATGTGTTCAAATCTCTATGATTCAAAAGCATTCAACCATCCAAGTTCAAGCTCAAGAGTGGGAGGAGCTCCCTTCCATTCCAAAGACGAGCATGGTAGCAGTAGCTCACACAAAGGGGCATGCAAACAACCACAATGGACTCATGCATCAAGAAGACCAACCAAACCTTGGAGCATAGAAATCCCTGGTATGAAGCACATTTGGGTACGAAAGGGTGAGCAACCGATTTCCCCTCACCGATCAAAACCACTACATGAGAGGTAGATGAGAAAGCCAAGCACTCAAGCAACACATGAACAAGGATCTCCAAGAATAATCCATATTTGGGTGCCAAAGCGATTGATGAAGTTTGACCACAATAACACACAGATTTGGGTGCCTAAGACCAGCTTCTGAGCTCTCTACACAGGAGCTCTTGGGTTCTAGTTGGTCACAATCCATCCGAACCCCAGGAACATACACAAAAAGTTGTTGTAATGGAGCCATCTGGTAAAAATTTTCCTAGAACAACTTGGAAATGGGTACCTAAAAAGTACCATAACCAAGTTACATCATCAAGAACCATGTATAAAACTAAACATCAATTTTGCAATCCCATAATGGAATTCTCGAGAATCAATCATTGTAACTTACGTGATCTACCAACAAGCAATCTTTTAATGTACTTGCACACTATTAGGAGCATGTTGAGCTAATGCATTACCCGAGTATGCATCTAGGCTTTAAACTAATCTACATTCTCATTCCACCACACACTCATCACTTACACAACCACTAACACAAGACACAAGGATCAACGGAGATATGTTGGTATTGAAAAGGGTACAGGGCCTCACCAGGTTTCTTAAACAATACTAATATGTTCTTCTGATTCTAGCATATCTACAAAGAGCATCATTTGTATTCGTACGACATGGCTGAAGCAAGAGCCAATTCCCAACCCATTGACATCAATAACACATTTCAGACCCTCCCACTCAAAGGCCAGTAGAATTCAAGCATTTGAGGCTAATTCCAATTCAAGATCCCCCTAGTGGTCAAACAGAATGGTTTAACACCCATTTACATTGGTTCAATGAGTTAGCAAGACCACTAGGAGAAGTTACATATATCTGGGAAGCAAGGTGTGAATTCAACAACATTTGAGGAAGATTATAGTACTTCTTTAGGGAGTTTGAATAGCTACAGCATACACGAGAACTATCACCTTCACATTTCACAACCCCATTTCACAATCACACATGTTCTCTTCCTTGGACAACACTCTTTACCACACCATCGACAACAACACTAATTTGCTCTTCTAACTTGTCATCAGACACCTTGCAACTCTATCAATTGTAGCTTCATTCCCACCTTCTCTCCAACTTGTGACTTCATATTTTTCCAAAAAACCTTTATAGCAGTGATCATCACACATAAGCAAGGTTTCTTCTTAGTGCAGTTGGAAACATGAATCTCAATATTCTCCAACAAAAACATCATGAAAAAAGGATAAGAAAAGTTCTTCACACACACCCATCCTACACCTTACATTGTGCATGATAAAAATCATATTGTTTCATATGTTTTCTTTTCTTTTTTTTCCATTTCTTTTTCACTTTTTCTTATTTTTCATATTTGTTTCACCATATATATATGTGTGTGTGTGTGTGTGTGCGCGCGCGCGTGCTCACACGAGTGTGTATTTTCTATTTTTTTGAGATTCATTATCAAGGAGGTTTCTGCTACTTTCTTCCCTTCCTAGCTCTTATACCAATGGTTGAAAGAGTTAGATGCTATGTCTAGACAGAGGTCTTAAGCATTTTTGTTAATTGGTTATCTGATGATGAAGCTTTACTCTTGATGTTCCTTATTTCATTATGTATGTATATTTGTATTTTTGGGGTTTGAGTATCCAGAAGCACACGAACAACACATGGAAGAAGAAGAAGCCTGGAGCACAACACAATATTAAATGAATTACCAAGTGAATGTACAAAGATAAGTAACCCATTAGGGTTATATGCATATATACAAGTTAGGGAAAAAAAACCTCCTAAATAGCAAAAAAGTGCCTCCACGGTCCTAAGTGTGTTCACACACATCACTATCAAAATATATCAACAAATCCCCCTACCGGTGATGCAATGAACAAGGAGTTTGCACTCATATATAAGTGCCAATCTATGTGGAAAGAGATCGATCCACAAAAGGAAGTAAGCCCAAAGCTTTGCAAAAAGCTTCAAACTTCTCCCTAGATAGCGCCGTTGTGAACAGTTTTGCAACACTATCCTATGCGGGCACATATGCCAAATTGATCTCTCCAATAGAGAACTTCTTCCCAACATAATGATAGTGCACTTCAATGTAGTTTGTGCGAGCATGGAACACACGGTTCCTCAAAATTGCCAATGTGATGTTCCTATCAATGAAGATGGTGGCAGTAAAAGAGTGCACAACACCAAATCATCCAAAAGGCCTCTAAGGCCTTTGAGGCACACACACTCAATCGTCACTGTGAAAGCTGCCCTATAGTCAACCTTGTTGGAGTTAGACGTCTGCGGAAGCACGCGAACAGCACAAGGAAGAAGAAGAAGCTTGGAGCACAACACACAAGACTGAATGTATTACTAGAGAATGTACAAAGATGAGTAGCCCATTAGGGCAATAGGCATATATACAAGCCGGGGGAAAAAAAACCTCCTAAAGAGGGAAAAAAGTGCCCCGGCGGTCCTATAGTGTTCACACACATCACTACCTAAATATATCAACAAATCCCCCCTGGAAGTGATGCGGTGAACAAGGAGCTGGCACTCATGTATAAGGAAGTGCCGAGCTATGTGGAAATCACTCCACAAAAGGAAGTAAGCCCAAAGCTTTGCGGAAAGCTTCAAACTTCTCCCTAGGCAGAGCCTTCGTGAAAAGGTCTGCAATGTTCTCCTGCGTGGGCACATATGCCAAGCTGATCTCCCCAGCAGAGAACCTCTCCCTGACATAGTGATAATGCACCTCAATGTGCTTAGTGCGAGCATGGAACACAGGGTTCCTCGCAACTGCCAATGCGCTCTGACTGTCAGTGAAGATGGTGGTGGCAGAAGACTGGCCAACACCCAAATCAGCCATAAGGCGTCTGAGCCACACACACTCAACAGTCGCTCTGAAAGCTGCCCTATACTCAGCCTCACAACTGGAAGTGGCCACAGTAGGCTGCTTCTTGCTCAACCAAGATATACATGAGCTACCAAGCATGAAGCAAAAACCACTGGTGGACACACGAGTGTCATAGCAACCAGCCCAATCTGAGTCACAAAAAGCATGCAAATCTGGCGGTAGTGATCCCCCCTTGGGATAAAACAACCCAAGTAGCCGAGTACCACTCAAGTAGCAAAAGATGCGCTTAACCGCTTTCCAATGCGTGACTCCTGGGCAATGCATAAACCTGCTCATCTGTGAGACAGCAAACTGAATATCTGGCCGAGTAATGCATAAGTAAATCAAGCATCCAACGGCCTGCTGATAGAGAACAGCATCAAATGCATCTCCAGCATCATGAAGACTGTAGTACTCTTCCTCTTTCCCTCTCTCGCTTTGCCTTCCACTTGAGTCGGGCAAGCTCTTTCTTTTACGTATTGATGGGAGCAAGGAGGCACAGGTCGTCTGGTTCATCATCCATCCAAGACTTATTGCTCTCTCTTAGCATTGGCTTCTTGTCCGATGCCAGCTTCAATTCAAATATGTGTGCTAATCCTGGTGATGGTGTTTCTCTCGCGAGCCTTAGCGGATCGTTTCTGATGGGTGTTTGTTGTAGAAAATGCTTTCATGGAGGCCGATGAGAACCTCTCCCTCTCTCTCTCTTCTCCCGTGTCCTTTCTCTTCCATAATCTCTCTCTCCCTCTCTCTCTCTCTCTCTCTCTCTCTCTCTCCTTCCCCCGTCCCTTCATCCTTCTTCTCTTTCTCTCTCTCTTTCTCTCTCTCTCTCTCTTCTCCCGTGTCCTTTCTCTTCCATAATCTCTCTCTCTCTCTCTCTCTCTCTCTCTCTCTCTCTCTCTCTCTCTCTCTCTCTCTCTCTCTCTCTCTCTCTCTCTCTCTCTCTCCTCTCTCTCTCTCTCTCTCTCTCTCCTCTCTCTCTCTCTCTCTCTCTCTCTCTCTCTCTCTCTCTCTCTCTCTCTCTCTCTCTCTCTCTCTCTCTCTCTCTCTCTCTCTCTCTCTCTCTCTCTCTCTCTCTCTCTCTCTCTCTCTCTCTCTCTCTCTCCCGTCCTTCATCTCTCTCTTCTCTCTCTCTCTCTCTCTCTCTCTCTCTCTCTCTCTCTCTCTCTCTCTCTCTCTCTCTCTCTCTCTCTCTCTCTCTCCTCTCTCTCTCCTCTCTCTCTCTCTCTCTCTCTCTCTCGTCTCTCCTCTCTCTCTCTCTCTCTCTCTCTCTCTCTCTCTCTCCTCTCTCTCCTCTCTCTCTCTCTCTCTCTCTCTCTCTCTCTCTCATCTCTCTCTCTCCTCTCTCTCTCTCTCTCTCTCTCTCTCTCTCTCTCTCTCTCTCTCTCTCTCTCTCTCTCCTCTCTCTCTCTCTCTCTCCTCTCTCTCCTCTCTCTCTCTCTCTCTCTCTCTCTCTCTCTCCTCTCTCTCTCTCTCTCTCTCTCTCTCTCTCTCTCTCTCTCTCTCTCTCTCTCTCTCCTCTCTCTCTCTCTCTCTCTCTCTCTCTCTCTCTCTCTCTCTCTCTCTCTCTCTCTCTCTCTCTCTCTCTCTCTCTCTCTCTCTCTCTCTCTCTCTCTCTCTCTCTCTCTCTCTCTCTCTCTCTCTCTCTCTCTCTCTCTCTCTCTCTCTCTCTCTCTCTCTCTCTCTCTCTCTCTCTCTCTCCTCTCCTCCCCCGTCCCTGCGTGTGCCCTCCCTCCCTCTCTCTCCCTCTCTCTTCCCCCCTCTTCCTCTCTCCTCTGCCACCCGCAGCATGCCCCCGCCCCCGCCTCCGCAAGCCCTTTCCCCCCGCCACCCGCAAGCCCTCCCCCCCGCCACCACCAAACCCCCCCGCTCACTCCGCCTCCGCCCCCGCCCCCCCGCCATCCGCCCCCGCCCTCCGCCTCCGCCCCCGCCCCTCACCCACCACCGCACCCCGCCCACCTCCGCCCGCCGCCCCGCATTCCGCCTCCGCCCCCGCCCCTCACCCACCTCCGCCCCCCCGCCCCTCATTCCGCCCTCCACCCCACTCCTCCTCTACCCGCCATCCGCCCCCCCCGCCATCCGCCCCCCCCGCCTCCGCCCTCCCCTCTCTCCTCCTCCCCCTTCCTCAAGCCTCCTCCCCCTTCCTCAAACCCCCTCACACCACCCCCACCTCCTCACACCACCCCGCAGCCACTCCTCCTCACTCTTCCCCGCACACACCTCCGCCTCCTCACCCTCCCACCACACACACCCACACTCACACTCACACATTCACACTTTCACACACACAAACACACACACACACACACTTCCACACACACCACACACTTCCACACACACTCCCAAAATACACACATAACTCACATATACTCACATACACACTCCCACACACGCACACCCTCATACACACTCATGCCCATACAAACACATGCATGCACTCACATACACCCCACATACACACACTCACACACATACCATCACACACTCTCACTCACACACACGCATTTATATGCTCACACACCCATACAATCACATACACACTCACACACATATGCACATCCATACATATACACACCCATCCTCACATACACACTCACACACAAACATTCTCACACACACATGCACCACACCCCCACACAATCACACACACCCATGCGACATACACACACCCCATCTCAGGAGATGCTTCCAGATCCGTTGAAACAGCTACAAAATAAAGTGAGAGAAATTTTTTCAGTTATCTCCGGAAACTGAGTTTGTGATCACATATGTGGATAGAGACCCTTCGTAGAGGGGTTGTTTCTGAATCAATGGAAGAGGAGAAAGAAGCCGCTTCTGGTCCAAGAGTTCAGTGTGTTCCACGGATATCAGTCATCATCGGAGCTAATAAAGACTTGAAATTAAAGTGAAATGGTTAAAAGTAAAAGTGGATGAACAAATATTGCCGCCAACCATTCACGGTGACTACCTATTTTTGTGGATCTAATTCAAATCAAGTGGACTATTTGACCTACCCCTCCAATCTTGGGTAATCAACCGGCGCGTGATCAGTGGACGTGAAGATTCGGCAAGGCCCTCTTGGCCTATTGGGGCCTATAAAAGCAATGGATTTTTGCTCATTGGGGAAAAACAATTTTGAAGAGGTACAAAGTTCGTGTATACGTGCAGAAGTTCTCTCTTGCACTTGGTGGTTTCAAGTCTACTATGAGAGCTACTCTGTAGTGTGTTTACAGAGGGGAGGCCTCTCAGTGAAGGGCTATGAGCACTATAGTGTCAAGGAGTTGTTTGGATTCTTCTTCTTTTCTGTGAGACAGTGTTGTTGATTAGGTTCTATCCTCTTGTGAAACTCTTTGTATTGTTCTGAGTTAGTCTCTGTGCTGGAGTGAATTATTTCTAGGGTGGCTTGTTAGCCCTGAGTTTACACTTTTGAGTATCATTCGTCATTTGCCCAACTTTGTAATCATCTGATTTGAATCGAGCAGTGTACGGTCTTCCTTGGTCCTTGGTTGTCCATATTTTTTTTTGAAGTATTTAATCAGTGTTATCTACCTGCTCACAGAAATGTTAAAGGGTATACTTCCCTAAAGAGAACCCCCCTTGAGTAGGCGACGTACTGGATGTGGTTAATTTTCATTCTCTACTTTTGATTAAAAGCGGATACCCCAGTACCTCCTCTACAGTTTGGCACGCCCGGTGGGACATTTGCATTTCTGTGAGAGGTGTTCTGCGCTATTGCAATTGCGAATAAGTACATGACCCATACACGAGAAGATAAGGAATCTCTTCGTGTTCGAAGGAGCCTTAACAAGTTAGTAATAACCACGGCTAGTGAGTCTACCTCCCCTCTGTCCTCCTTAAATTTGTCTATTGATTTGGGTGCGACACCATTGTCAAAAGAAGGGTATAGGAGAACTCTAGACTTCTCCTCAGATACGTCAGAAGAGACACCAGTCCAAATGGAGGATCTTTCTCATCTACTCTCCAGGATCAACATCAAGTTCCCTACCTTCAAGGGACATGCTTATGAAGATGATGATGATCATGTGAGGAGATTTATCTCTTTATGCCGTGGACGTGGTCTGCAAAATAGAGAGGATGCAATGCTGGCACTTTTTCCATCCACGTTGGAGGGTCTTGCAGATAAATGGTATAGTCAATATGCAGATGGCCATTTCATTACATGGGAGGCTTTGAAGGCGGCGTTCTCGCAGACATTCCGGCCAAGTGATTCCTCAGAAAGAGCTCTAGATCAGCTAGAGAATTTGAAGCTAAGATCAGGTGAATCCTTTCATGAACTTCACACTAGAACAAAAGCACTTGTTGCACGTCTGCCACATGCTCCAGGTGACTTTTTGGTTAAAAAGTGGATCGAAAAGGCTCTGCCTAGGTCATCTCAGCAGAAGCTTCGTGAATCTCTCAGATTGGATGCCACTCTCAATGATTTTGTTGCAGCGGCATCACGCATTGAAGAAGCAAGGCAACATTTTGAAGGGGATACACAACAAAAGTATGCTGCAGATCTGGATCCTATTGAGCAACTAAGGAGAGAACTGGAAGCATTGAAGATGCAACAAAATCAACAAGAAGAGAAGGTCTTGCCACCACTGCGTCGAACTGATGATGAAGTGGCCCAACTTCGCCGAGAATTAGAAGACTTGAAGACCACTCAGGATATGAGGAGACAAATTTGGTGTACAATTTGTAACAACAATGGACATTCCAATGCTAATTGCCCTATTAAGGTAAGCTGTCAATTTTGTGGAAAAGATGGTCATGAAGCCAGAGATTGTTATTACCTCAAGGGTACACAGCAGAGAGGTAACCCTCAAACTTTGGAATCATACTATGCTAGTACATCAAATACACCTAATAGAGAGGAGAATAGGCCTGCAAAGCCTAGATATAATAGACCATTGATGTGCTATCGTTGTGGTGAGTATGGCCACATGCAAAATCGGTGTTCCCTCCCAGAAGATGCACCTCCTTGTCAACATTGTCCAGAGGCCAAGGACCATTATACCAAAGATTGCCCGAGAGGTCGCCCTGCTCCAATCCACATGATCGCGGTCTCTCCACATGAAGAAGGAAAAACTACTCAGCCTTATGCCGTTTCATCCTCTGCAATGCCCATAATGACTAGAGCCAGGCAAGCAGCAGTAGCCCAAAAGGAGGAACAACAAGGACTCAAAGATAGAGTTGTAGAAAAGAGGGTGGGATGGAAGGACCAAGAGGAAATGGAAGAAGCTTATGAGAGGACGACTACTTTGCTAAAAGATCAACCAACAAGTACTTCTGAAGGCAAGCAAGAAGTGAACATTAAAGAAATTTTGAAAGGTATTCATCATAAGATTAGCCTGTATCAACTCATAAAGATAGATCCTAAAGTTAGAAGCGATCTGCTGAAGATTATACATTCTGCATGCTTGTGCCCACCTCCTAGCATAGATGGTTTTATGGTGGACTTTCCTCCTGCACCCTTGGCTGATTATCAGAGCTCAAGATTATCGGTTTTTATCAAGGATGAAGCTCTCACCGGTGTTATTATAGATGGAGGTTCCGGCATCAATTTGATGCCTGATTTCACTATGAAGAAACTAAGGCTAAATCCCACAAAAGCAGCACCCTTCACAGTCACCTTAGCAGATCAACGTCGGGTTGCACCAGTGGGCATTGTCGAAAAGGTACTTATGATAGTGCAGGGTTGTCATTTTGTTTTAGACTTTGTTGTTATTGCCCTGCCTCAGGAGACCTCATACCCTCTACTCCTGGGAAGGCCTTGGTTAAGGCAAGCAAAGGCTCTACAGGATTGGGGAAAGAACAAGTTATGGATTTCCACAAGTACTAACAATCAATTACAGATACATTTGGAAGAAGGATCAGACATCAACAAGGCTACTGGATATACAATGGAAACTCAGGTAATGCCTTCAGAAGATGATGCTCTATTAAATTGGATGATGGGAAGTGCAGAATGCTGCACAGTAGAGATATGTGAAGTAAATGAGGATGTTGCTGAAGCAACACAAGGTGGTCGGCAAGAGGAAACAACTGATGTTTTTCACTTAAACAATATAGAAAAGAGTAACAAGGAAAACGAGTTTATCTTTTGCAGGCACCTCCTGAAGAACAGAAACCTCAAATTGAGACTGACAATCAAAATTCAACACTGAGCGCCACTACGATGGTATGTAAAGAGAAGGTAGGTAAACAAGAGGAATCAGATGATTTTATGCTTACGGGACCAGAAAGAGACAAAGTTGTGCCTGCATGTGAGGAAGATAATTGTGACCTTCAAGATCTTCCATTCTCAAATATACCCTTAGGATGGATCAAGGAACAGATTGTGGATCATAAATTGAACTCTGCTCCTGCATACAGTGGAGATGAACTTTCAAGTGAGTCGAATTCTGAAAAGTTTGTACAAGAAGTAAATCTTGGAGATGAAGAGAATCCTCAGATAGTTCACTTGGCTGCTTGGTTATGGCACTATCCATCTTTACTGCAGAAGGTAACTTCCCTACTTTTTACCTACAAAAGTGTCTTTGCATGGTCCTATAAAGACTTAACAGGGATACCTGAGGAGCTTGGATTACACCGGATACCTTTAGTGGAAGGAGCTTTAGCTGCAAGAAGTAGACCTTACCGACTCAATCCAAAGTATGCAGAGGCAGTAAAGCTAGAAATCACAAAATTAGAAGAGGCAGGTATTATTGTTCCTGTAGAACACTCACGGTGGCTTTCTTCCATGGTCATTGTACCAAAGAAAAACGGCAAAATAAGGGTATGTGTTGATTTTCGTGCCTTGAATAAAGTAACTATTCAGGATGGTTTTCCTCAGCCATTCACAGAGCAGGTGCTTGAAGAAGTAGCTGGACACTCTCTATATAGTTTTCTTGATGGGTTCAGTGGCTACAATCAGATAGCCATTCATCCTGAAGATAGAGACAAGACGGCTTTTGTTACTCCATGGGGCACATATGTTTATACCCGTATGGCTTTTGGCTTAAAAAATGCGCCAGCATCCTTTAATAGATCAATGTATCTCATACTGGGAAAATGGCTAACCTCATTTTTGCGCATTTTTATGGATGATTTCTCAGTATTTTCAGGAACAGATAAGAGAGCAATAGTTCAAGATTTCAATAATCACCTGGAAAATCTGAAAGAAATCTTTGAACAGTGTCTCAAAACAGGGTTGAAGTTGAATCCTGCTAAATGTCATTTTTTGGTCACTAAAGGTACTCTTCTTGGCCACATAGTCTCAGTAGAAGGGATAACTGTTGATCCGGCAAAGATCACTGCTATTCTCTCCATGCCGATTCCTCGAACTCCAAAGGAGGTACA
>CM035408.1:195905673-195978173 GCA_020310875.1 Ceratopteris richardii | reverse complement strand
AGTAAAAGTGGATGAACAAATATTGCCGCCAACCATTCACGGTGACTACCTATTTTTGTGGATCTAATTCAAATCAAGTGGACTATTTGACCTACCCCTCCAATCTTGGGTAATCAACCGGCGCGTGATCAGTGGACGTGAAGATTCGGCAAGGCCCTCTTGGCCTATTGGGGCCTATAAAAGCAATGGATTTTTGCTCATTGGGGAAAAACAATTTTGAAGAGGTACAAAGTTCGTGTATACGTGCAGAAGTTCTCTCTTGCACTTGGTGGTTTCAAGTCTACTATGAGAGCTACTCTGTAGTGTGTTTACAGAGGGGAGGCCTCTCAGTGAAGGGCTATGAGCACTATAGTGTCAAGGAGTTGTTTGGATTCTTCTTCTTTTCTGTGAGACAGTGTTGTTGATTAGGTTCTATCCTCTTGTGAAACTCTTTGTATTGTTCTGAGTTAGTCTCTGTGCTGGAGTGAATTATTTCTAGGGTGGCTTGTTAGCCCTGAGTTTACACTTTTGAGTATCATTCGTCATTTGCCCAACTTTGTAATCATCTGATTTGAATCGAGCAGTGTACGGTCTTCCTTGGTCCTTGGTTGTCCATATTTTTTTTTGAAGTATTTAATCAGTGTTATCTACCTGCTCACAGAAATGTTAAAGGGTATACTTCCCTAAAGAGAACCCCCCTTGAGTAGGCGACGTACTGGATGTGGTTAATTTTCATTCTCTACTTTTGATTAAAAGCGGATACCCCAGTACCTCCTCTACAAAGACTCAATCGTAAACCTGTTTACGATGTCTCCATAGGAGTGGCAATAGGCTTACAGTCTTCTAGGCCAAAACGCTGCAATAATGTGTCAATATATTTCGTTTGACACAAAGCCATTCCACCATCAACTTGCATAAACTGAATGCCCAAATAGTGATGCAAATGCCCCAAATCAGACATCTCAAATGAGGCATGCAAATCAGCCTTGAAATCAGCAATATGCTTCTCAAGAGGACCAGTGAGCAGCATGTCGTCTACATAGACAACAATGATCAGAAGCACATCATTAGCACGCTTAACATATAAGGTGCTTTCAGTTGGACTGTTCTCAAAACCATGTGCAATCAGATAGGCATGTATCTTCTCATACCAAGCACGTGGTGCTTGCTTTAAACCATATAACACCTTCTTTAACCTGCACACCTGGTTTTCATGCCCTTTCTGCACAAAGCCACGGGGCTGAAAAACATACACTTCTTCATGCAAGTCACCATTCAGAAATGCTGTTTTAATGTCCAACTGATGTACATTCCAACCATGATGGGCTGCAAGTGCACAAATGCTCCGAACAGTAGTCATACGGCATGTAGGTGCAAAGGTCTCATCAAAATCAATGCCTCTTTCCTGCGCATAACCCTTTGCAACAAGCCTAGCCTTATACCTGTAAACTGTACCATCAGGTTTACGCTTCAGCTTGTATACCCACTTAGTGCCAATGGCCTTCTTGCCAGGAGGCAACACATAAAGACCATGTACCATTCTTCATTATAGCATCATATTCAGATTGCATAGCAGCCATCCAATTTTCTGAATTTTGTGCTTCATCAAAAGAAACAGGCTCATTCTCATCACAGAGACTAGATGCAGCCATAGCATAGCAATCTGATGCAAAGGAGGTACTATGAGAGCCTGAACGAGTACGATATGACAAAGGTGCATCTAATTTGCTGTCACGCAAAGTCTGCACCAGCCATTTTGGCATAGTTTTTGCCTGTTCAATATCAGCTCTCTCATCAACAAGTGCATCATGTAAATCTGCATCAGAAATGGAATGATCTGCATCATCATATGAAACTTGCAAAGGCTGAGAAGTTGCCTTGTTAGGACCAGCGCTAGCCTGTCCACCTGTAAAAAGAGGCATCAAAGTATCATACATGTCTTTGGAGCTAACAGATGTCTCCTTAGTACATGAAAGCAATGGCTGAATAGCATCTTCCACAAAGACAACATCACAGCTAACCAGAATGCGTTTACTCTGTGGATGATACAGACGATAGCCTTTACTTTCAGAACTGTATCCAACAAAAATACATTTTACTGCCTTATCATCCAATTTTCTGCGATGTTGTTCAGGCACTAATGCATATGCCAAACAACCAAAAACACGCAGATGAGCAACAGATGGCTTGCGGTCATGCCAAGCCTCATATGGAGTGATGGAGTGCAACGCTTTGGTGGGACACCTGTTCAGTACATATGTTGCACACATGACAGCCTCAAGCCAGAAACTATGTGGTAAAGCCTGACTTTTGACCATGCACCTCGCCATCTCCATGAGTGACCTGTTCTTTCGTTCAGCAACTCCATTCTGTTGAGGTGTATACGGCACTCTACACTGGTGTTTTATCCCACGTTCAGCCAGAAATACATTAAAATCTGAAGACATATATTCCCCCCCTCGATCAGAACGGAGGGTGCCCATTTTACATGCTGACATATTTTCAGCCAAAACCAAAAACTGTTTGAAGCACATGAACACTTCGGACTTTGCTTTGAGTGGATATACCCATGCATGCCTGGAAAAATCATCGATGAAAGTCACGAAGTAAAGGTAATTTCCAAAAGAGGGTGTCTGCATAGGACCACAGACATCACTATGTACAAGCTGCAATTTCTGCATAGCCCGAACTGAACCATCTTTTGGAAAGGAAGAACGCTGCATTTTGCCCAAAATACAGCCTTCACAAACATGTTTTCCAGGTGCCTCAAGTTTGGGCAAAGAGGACACCATTTCAGATTTCTGCACGCGTAACAAACTAGCAAAATTCAGATGACCAAAGTGTGCATGCCAAAGCTTTGCATCTGACATAGCCTGAGAATCATGAACTGCACATGCCGAATCATTCACAGATCTTTCATAGTCTATGAGCTTATACATCCCACGACATAAAATGCCAGAAGCAATAATCACATCGCCATTTGAGAGATCATGGATTGTACACCTATCATCAACGAATTTCACAACCAAGCCAATCTTGGCTAATGCAGAAACTGATAACAGGTTCTTTTTTATCCCTGGCACAAATAAAGCATCTGACAAAGTGAAAGAACTACCATCAGCAGTAGTCAGAATGATCTTACCAACTCCCATAACGGGGATAAGAGGAGTTATTGGCGCATGTGACAGTATTCCCTGTAGGGGCAGGCTCGAGTGAAGAGAAGAAACTGCGCTGCGAGGTAATATGTTTGGTCGCCCCACTGTCAAAGTACCAAACATCTGAGTCTACTGCAGACATGCACTGATCATGAGAAGATGGGTCAAAACTGCAGACAGTAGTAAACGCCCATTCTTCTTCCTGCACAAGATTTGCAGACTCTGTTTTTGGTGTAGAGGCCTCTGCAACAACCATTCCAGCCTCTTTCTTCTTTGCCTCTTTAGCAGCCAGTTTTGGACAGTTCTTTATAATATGATCATTTCCTTTACAGTACTTGCAGAACAATTTCTGCTTTTCTGATTTCTTCTCATCTTTATCCTGTTCTTCGATTGTGCAGCATTTGCAGATTTCTGCTTACTAGTAGAAGAGCTCCATTTTCCTTTGCCCTTCTGACTAGCCAGGAAAGCTTGATCTGCAACACGCATAATGGACCTGTTCTGCCTGGACTGATCTTCCTGCAACAGAACAGAGACTAATTCCTCAAATGACAAGGCATTCGGATTGCCTTTCATCATCAATCGAAGAGTAGAGGCAAAACTCTGATATGAATCAGGAAGGCCATTCAGAACGGTCTACACAAGTGAGCTATCTGGTATAACCTCATCAGCAGAAATCAATTGTTCCTTCAGGTCTTTGATCTTTGTAAGAAAATTGTCCATCGAATCACCTTCATTCATGTGCTCACTCTCCAACTGTTTTCGGAGGTAAGCAACACGAGCCTCATTCCTAGCCTGGTACAAAGTGGTAAGTGTATCCCAAGCATCCTTTGCTGTTCTGCAAGAGCGAATATGAGGAATAATGGCACGTTTGACAGACAAAGCTATCAATGCATGTGCCTGGGCATCTCTGCCATCCCAACGAATCTGCTCTGCAGTAGGTGCAACAGAAACAGCAGCACGAACAGGAATCTGCGGAATATCATCTTCGACACCATCTTCATCAGCTCCAACACCTGTATTTGCAGTACCTGTCGTTACAGGTGTAACAGGACGTCTTTCAACACCCTGCACAATGTTCCACAATCCTTTTGCAACCAGTACATATCGCATCATATAAGCCCATAATGGGTAGTTGGTACCATCCAACTTATCCTCAACAGCCAACATACGGAATACATCACTGCTTTCAGCCATGGCCGGTGACTAAAATACCTTGATGCAGAAAATTGACTGTATCTCAAAAAGTTGAACAGAACTGCCCAGACGAGTTCTGCTAGACCTGTAGCAGACTTCGAGACGCTTAAACTGGCGAACAGAAACTGGTATATACCTTTGGCACAAAAGGACGAAATAGCCTGCACAAGCACTGCGATAGTGCGTTCGGAGGCCGAAACGAGCTCAGATCGCGATTTCGGCACCACAGAGCGAAGCAGTTTTGATCTCGGAAACACCCTGAGTATGCTCACCAAATTTTGTGCGAATCTGAGACTACAAACGGAGGAGTGTCGACGGCACCCTAGAAGAAGCAACGACCTGCTCTGATACCAATTGTTGGAGTTAGACGTCTGCGGAAGCACGCGAACAGCACAAGGAAGAAGAAGAAGCTTGGAGCACAACACACAAGACTGAATGTATTACTAGAGAATGTACAAAGATGAGTAGCCCATTAGGGCAATAGGCATATATACAAGCCGGGGGAAGAAAACCTCCTAAAGAGGGAAAAAAGTGCCCCGGCGGTCCTATAGTGTTCACACACATCACTACCTAAATATATCAACAAATCACCTCACAACTAGAAGTCGCTATAGTAGGTTGCTTCCTGCTCAACCAAGATATGCATGAACTACCAAGCATGAATCAGAAACCATTGATGGACACCCATGTTTCATAACAACCAGCCCAATTAGTGTCAGATAAAGCACATAAATCTAGCGATAATGATCCCGCCTTGGGATAAAACAGTCCAACTAGTCAGGTACCACTCAAGTAGCAAAAAATGGGCTTAACCACTTGCCAATGCTTGATAGCTAGGCAATGCATAAACCTACTCATCTAAGAGACAGAAAACTAAATAGTAGGCTGATTTATGCATAAGAAAATCAAACATCCAATAGTTGTGATAGAGAAAAATATCAAATGCATCTCCAACATCATGAAAACTCAACCCTAGACTTGTTTCCATAGGATTGGCAATAGTTTTGCAATTTTCAAGGCCAAAATGCTACAATAATGTGTCAATATATTTTGTTTGACACAAAGTTATTACCACATCAACTTTGCATAAATTGAATGCCCAAATAATGATGTGAATGCCCCAAATCTCACATCTCAAAAGATGCATGCAAATCAGCCTCAAATTCAGCAATATACTTTTCATTAGGACCAGTGAGAAACATGTCATCAACATGCACAATCATGAAGAGAAGTACATCATCTACATTCTTAACATTTAAGCTGCTGTTAGTTGGACTTTACTCAAAACCATGTGCAATCAAGTAGGCATGTATCTTCTCATACCAAGCACGTGATGCTTGCTTCAAACCATATAATGCCTTTTTCAACCTGTAGCCTTTGTTTTCATGGCCTTTTTTGCACAAAACCATGGGTTTGAAGTACATATACGTCTTCATGTAAGTCATCATTTGGAAATGGATTTTTAATGTCCAACTGATATACATTTCAACCATGATGACTTGCAAGTAAATGAATGCTATGAAGGGTGATCATTGAACATGTGGGTGCAAAGGTCTCATCAAAATCAATGCCCCTCTCTTGACCATAACCTTTTGCAATAATCCTATCCTTATACCTGTCAAGTATTCCATCAGACTCACGTTTTAGCTTGTATACCCATTTAGAGCCAATGTTCTTTTTGGTTAGAGACAAATCACATAATGTCATGATGACCAAGTACCATTCTTCATAAAATATCATATTATGATTGCCTAGCACTCATCCAATTTCTTTAATGTTGTGCTTCATCAAAAGAAACAAGCATATTCTCATCGCAAAGACTAGAGGTAATGATTGCATAGCAATGTGATGCAAAGCAAGCACTATAAGAGCCTGAATGAGTAGGATATGATAAATGTGCATCTAATTTGCTATCTTTGAGAGTCTGCACTAAGCATTTGGCATTGTTTTAGCCTCTTCTATGTTGGTTCTCTCATCAACAAGTGCATCATGTAAAGCTGCATCAAAAACATAATGATCTTCATCATCATGTGGAACCTATAAAGGTTGAGAAATTACCTCATTTGGACTATCACTTGATTATCCACTTGTAGGCAGCAAAGTCTCATACACGTCTCTAGGGCTAACTGAAGTCTCTTGGTATATGAAAGTAATTGCTGAATTTCATCTTCCACAAAAACAACATCATGGCTAACCAAAATGTGTTTACTCTATGGATGATATAGACAATAGCCTTTGGTTTCATAATCATACCCAACCAAAATAGATTTGACTACTTTATCATCCAACTTTATGTGTTGTTGTTCAGGCACTAATGGATATGCTAGACAATCAAAGAGCAAATGAGCAATAGATGGCTTGCAACCATCCCAAACCTCATATGGAGTGATAACTTGTAGTGCTTTGGTGGGACACCTATTAAGTACATATGTTGCACACATAATAGCATCAAGCCATAAGCTAGGTGATAAAGCTTGAATTTTGACCATACACCTCACCATCTCCATTACAAACATGTTCTGTTCTTCAGTAAATCCATTTTATTGAGATGTATATGGAACTTTACACTGATGTTTTATCCCACTCTCAACGAGAAATGCATTAAAATCAAAATACATGTATTCTCCCCTCGATCAGAACGAAGGGTGCTTAATTTACATGCTGCCACCCATGCATGCCTAGAGAAATCATCAATATAATTCACGAAGTAAAGGGTAGTTCCCAAAAGAGGTGTTTGCATAGGACCACAGACATCACTATGAAAAGGCTATAATTTATGAGCAGATCAAATTGAACCATATTTTGGGAAGGATGAAAGCTATATTTTTCCCAAAATACATCCTTTACAGACATGTTTAAATGGTACCTCAAGTTTGGGCAAAGGACACCATTTCATACTCTATAAGTGTAGCAAACTAGCAAAATTTATTGACCAACTTTGCATATGAGATAGCTTGAGAATCTTGAACTACACATGCTAAATCCATCACAGTTTTTGCATAGTATATGAGCTTGTATATCCCACCACATGAAATATGTCACATAGGAGTCTCCTAGGAAGAGTTGGTATGAACCAACCCTTAGATTAATTAAGAAGGACACATACTTGTGGGCCACCTAGGAGAGATTCCTTTGTGAGAGGGTTTTGAGAGATTATGGGATTAGTGCATGGCTGGGATGTCATTCAAAATCTAGAGATCTCCTTAAGTTCTTTCTGTGAAGATAGCCGATGCTTCACCTACGCTACCTCAGGTTTTGAGCTATGTGAACTCCAAAATGAAGGACAGATACCCACAAGTAGAGGTCATATTTACACATAGTCTCAGAAGAAGCACGCGCATAGCCAAGAGGCTCTCCTCCCTCTTCCCTGCCTCTTGGATGGGGAGCTAATGAAGAGGCTCCTCTTCTTATACCCAAAAAAAGGGCCTTCCACTATGTATATGGGATAAAAGAGGTTCTTTTGGACACCTGCTTGCCAAAATTTGTGAAAGAAAACAAGCTGGAGGAGGTAAAACCATGAATTTTGAGTTTGTTTTCCTTGATATTGGGGGAGAAAAAGTTATGTCATTGAGTAAGGATTCAGGGAAATGATTATGGAAACATGTACTATGGGTTGTGGATATAGGGTATGGATTATTGGAGTACGTGAAAAAGCTTGGAGTACTCAGTTTTCACCCTTCAAAGTCACCTTCTCATGAGAAATTGCTCTTTCATTTCCCACCCTTGACATACCCACCTTCTCCAATTCATAGCTTTGTCCTCTAGCATCCAATACAAGCGATCTTTGTCACGGTACGAAGCTACACTCTTAAGCTTTTCTCAGAAATAAATTGATTTTGAGACATTTTGCCCAACCAAAATCCCTCTGTAGCACTTCAACAAAAACTAGGCATCCACTCTTGGGTCTAGATTTTGGTCATTTGGCATCAGAATCGGCTTTTTCCACTTGGGGTAGCCTCGTAGCTTTGAAGTGCATGTGGTGAACAACTTAGTTTGGGCCGGCGAGGACTGGTAGAAACCAAAAGTGTTTCAGTTTGGCTCAGTTTGCTTATTTGGGGCTATTGTTATGTGCTTTTGGCATCATTTTTGTTGTATTTGGTGCTCAAACTCTCGAGCTAACTGGACATTTTGAATTCTCATTTGGATTTGGAGAGCATTGCATATCAATGCCTTAATTCTTCAAAGCTCACTTTGATTCCGCTTTGGAAGCATTAATTTGTATCACAGAAGTTCTCTAATACTACTTTTTTTCTCTTTTTTGCATATTAAGTTATTTCCATTCCTTTACATACTCTAGCTAGTAAACGGAGGAGTGAAATATGGATCCTAAGGATAAACAAGATTTGGACCACACTTCTTCACTTAGAGAGAAATAACTAGAGGACCCTAAGCATAGGATGGAAGAGGTAGAGCTTGAGTAAGAAGTTGAGCAAAAAGTGGAGGGAAAAGAGCCATAAGGAAAAGAGTATTCTTATGTGGAACTCCATGATGCATTTGTTACACATAAACAATTCGTAGAGTTCAAGGAACAAAACCTTAGGTTGGAGAGAGGCATTGGTAGCATGACTTCTCTCATTGAATAGATTAATCTTAGATGATCTCACTTGAGACACATGTTACCTCTTTCCTAGCTAGGAAGGAAAGAGAGATACCTACTCTTCCTATGGAGACAGATCAGCACCTCAAACCTCTTAGTATGACTAAATTCAAGAAAAGAGTGTCAATGGGAAGATAAAAAAAACTTTATCAAGAAATATAGATCACAAGGGCCTAGACTACCTACTTAAAAGTTTGAGAGGGCCAAGAGAGAGAACTTATGTTTTAGGTGTTTATCTCCTAGCCATTCACAATGGAACTGTCCAAACATTTAAGACCACCAAAGTGCTTTTTACCTTCTTTAAGAGGTTGTTTTCTTTGGTTTGCATATATGCTTGTAACCCTAACGGATTACTTATCTTGTACATTCACTTGGTAATTCGTTCAGTGTTGTGTTGTGCTCCAAGTTTCTTCTTCTTCATCACGCTTTTCATGTGCTTTCAAAAACTGTAAACTCCAACAATTGGTATCATACAAGGTCACCACTTCATCTAGGGCATCGTCAACACCCCTTTTGTCACAGTCTTAAAATCACACCAAAATTGGTGAGCATACTCAAGGCAATTAGGAGTTTAAAACAAATTTGATCTATGGAATCAAAATTTTGATATGAGCTTGTTTCAACCTCTGAACATACTATTGCAGTGCTTATGCAAATAATTTTGTCTTTTTGTGCCAACTATGCATACATTTTTCTATTTTCCATACAAGTGCCTCAAAGTCTACTACAACTTTAGTAGAGTTTGATAGGGTGGTTCTATTGAACGTTTTGAGATACAATTAGTTTCTTGCATCAAGGTATTTAGTCAATGGACATGCTTGAAAGCAAAGATGCATTTTGTATGTTGGCTATTCAAGATATGTTGGATGGCACTAATTACTGACTATGGACATATATGATGTGTCATGTATTGGTGGAAAAAGGGTTGCAGAATATTGTTCAGGGTGTTGAAACATGTCGTATTAAACCTGCAAATACAATCATTGAAGGTGATATAGATGTTATTGAAGATGATGATCTTCAAATTCCTATTCATGTTGGGGTTCTTGTGCATCTATTGCACAAAAACTTTGTTGGGATAGTAGGGATGCTCAAGCACATGCATTGATAGCTTTGTTTGTCAAACATGCCATTATCCCTCATATTTGCTACGACAAAATAGTAAAGAATCCTTGGGATGCACTTACCACTTTATACCAAGCAAGAAATAAAGCTCGTGTTGCTTACGACAGAAAACAGTTGGAGAGTGAGCATATGAATGAAGGAGATTCTATGGATTGTTTTTTGACAAAGATCAAAGATTTGAAGGAGCAATTGATTTTTGCTAATGAAGTCTTGCCAAATAATTCACTTGTGCATATTGTTATTAACAGTTTTCCACATTCATATGAGAGTTTTGCTTCTACTCTTTGATTAGTGATGAAAGGAAATCTAACTTCCTTAATATTTGATGAGCTAGTCTCTGTTTTGTTGCAAGAAGATCAATCCAAGCAGAACAATCACATTATGCATGTTGTAGATCAAACTTTCCTAGCGAGTTAGAAGGGCAAAGGAGAATCCATCTTATCTACTAGTGAGCAGAAATTTGGTAATGCTACATATTTGAAGAAGGAAGAGAAAGATGAGAAGAAAATAGGAAACTAGAAACAATTTTATAAATATTGTAAGGAAAATGATGAGATCATAAATATTTATCCAAAACTTGCTCCAAAAGAGGCAAAGAAGAAATAGGCTAGAATGGTTATTGTAGAGCCCTTGACACCTAAAATTGAGTATACTAATGTATGCAGAATAAAGAGTGGGAATTCACTACTAGATGCTGCTATGACCCATCTTTTCATGAGCATTGTATGTCTGTAGTAGAGTCAGATGTTTGGTACTCTGATAGAGGGGCAACCAAATATATTACTTTGTAGCATATCTTCTTGATTTCCCTTAAGCCTTGCCCTATAGGGAATACTGTAGTCTGTCACATATTCTAACAACTCCTCTTATGCTGTAATAGGAGCTGGTAAGATAATTATGACTACTATTGATTGTAGTTCTTTCACATCGTCAAATAATTTGTATATACCAAGGTTGAAGAAAAATTTGCTATCAGTTTCAACATTAGACAAGATTGGATTGGTTGTCAAATTTATTGATGTCAGATGTATATTTAATGATCTCTCAAATGGTAATGTTATGATTAATTCACGTATGTTATTGATGCTAACTCCCAATGAATCTCTTCATTTTGGAGTTCACACAATAGAGTAGATGAAGTGTTGGCTATCTTCACATAAAGAACTTACGGAGATCTCTAGATTTTGAATGACCACCCAACCACGCACTACCATAATCTCTCAAAACCCACTCACAAAGAAATCTCCTAGGTGGCACACAAGTGTGTGCCCTACTTAATTAATCTAAGGGTTGGTTCATACCAACTCTTCGTAGGAGACTCCTATGTGATATTTCCTTCCCCTTAATACCATTGTTTTCCTCAAAAATGGTTTTGGAAGGTCTTACAAAATGAGAGAATAAATGGAAAAGGTACTCCCACTACATCTCCATGTATCCGAAGTACATGGTCATATCTTTGTGTTTTTTCCCCTGTATCCTTCCCCTTAAAGAGACTCTTGGGAAGGTAATATAAAGTTGGGAGACCGTCTCTAAAGGGTGCTAAGCTGCTCTCATAAACAAACTCCTAAAAGGTCTCTACCCATCGGGCCTTACGACTTTTAAGGTCTGTTTGTTTAGAGAGGCACATAATGCTCTCTTAATCAAACACTATCATGAATTTGGCACCACATAAGTAATGATGTCACTTCTTCAAAGCATGGACAATTGCATACAATTCCTTCTCATAGACAGAGTAATTCTTCTGAGTAGGTTCTAGTTTCTTACTCTCAAAATATATTGGTCGACCATCCTGAACTAAAACTACTCCTATAGAAAAATCACTCATGTCAGTCTCAACCACAAAGGGTATATTGGGATTTTCTATGTGCAAAAGTGGAGCTGTAGCAATTGTTACTTTCAATTTCTCCATACTTTGCTTATGTTCATCTCCCCAATGAAAGGCTTTTGCTTTCCCTTTAAGCTGTTCAATCATTAGGATATAAATTTTGGCATAGTTTTTAATGGATCTTTGATAGAATGTTGATAAACCTAGTAAGATTTGTAGCTCTTCCAAGTTCCTAGGATGTGGGCATTCTTACTTTTTCAAGATCTATCTAGATTTTGTTTTGGGAGACTATATGACCTAGGTATCTAACCTAGTGCACTAGGTATATCTCTCTCTGCTTGTATACAAAATTTACTTCCATTTCTTTCAAAATCAAGAGTGTTGTTTTGGTGACTGCGTTTAACTGTGTCTCCCAATCTTCATAGGCACTCTCTTCCTAATACAATGTTTTTCCTCTCCATATTCATGATTTGGAAGTCCATACGATCAGTGTAGTCATGTATCTTGACTTTCGAATTGGATACCATAGTATCCCATATCCTCTTATCCTCCCCTTTCATCATTGATACTATGCATTTATGTGCACTGGGGTGTTGGGGAATCTTTAGCTTCTTGACCAGAGCATAGTTTATGAAGTTATGAGTGGCAGAGTCATTTATCATGAATCGTACCCTGATCCCGTGTACTTTACCATGAAGTTTAACTAAGTCATGTGGTCCAAACTGAGGTGATCACAATGACTGTGTCAAACAACATGTGTGCTCAATGTCCTCATGCATCACTTCCACTCCCTTGCAGCTAGAGCTGCCATGAATAAGAAGTTTCTACACTAGGTGGACCGCTTTTTTACCTTAGTAGGGGGCATACTACTCTCTAGTCATGTCTTCTTGTCTTCGCTCCTTTTTTTCACACACATCACTACCAAAATATATCATGTATTACAATTTTTATCAAATTTTTTTCTCTCCTTTTCTAGATTTGATTTTTATAGTTTGTCTTGATGTACCTAATTTTACTCTATTTTTCCAAATTCGAGTCCAACTTTGTATCTAAAAATTCTCCGAAAACTCATTCTTTCTCATGTTTAGGTTTCCATATTTGTTTGTATCTCTTTTCATTATTTTTTTGAGACTAACATTGTTTTGTGTCTCTTACATTGTTTTGGCTCAACATATCTGCTTCATTCTCTTTGTAAAGTGACTATCTTTTGTTTTAGATGTCTAGTGTCCTTCAATACTCCTTTGATCGTTCTTTTCTTTCTTCTCAATTTGCATCATAAGAGTGTTGAGATACATTAAGGGTACACTCAAAGAAGGTTTGTATTATGGTTTTACATCAGATGCAAACATCAAGATATATAGTGATGCAGATTGGGCAGGTAATCCAGATGATAGGAGATCAACATACGGATACTTGTGTTATGTGGGAGATAAGTTAATTTCATGGTGTTCAAAGAAGCAACACACAGTTGCTTTGTCATCTACAAAAGTAGAGTATAAAGGTATGCTCGAAGCTGCAAAGGAAGTGATATGGATTAAGACTCTGATGAAGAGTTTTGATATCATTCAGAGTACACCCACTATTCATGGAGATAACATGAGTTCATTGTATTTAGCTGCTAATCCTGTTTTTCATGTCAGGACCAAACATTGAAATTCAGTATCACTTTCTAAGAGAGAAAGTGATGGATAAAGAGATTGAAGTCATACATACTTCAACAAAAGATCAGATAGTTGATATGCTAACCAAGAGCTTGGATGGACCAAAGTTACAGAGATTCAAAGACATGGCAGGCATGAAGAAGATAGAGAAAACCTCAATTGATGATTGAGGGGGAGTTGTTGGTGCAGGGCAATCAACAATTGATGTTTTTATGAAGAGTCGAAGCCAAGGACTGAAGAAAAGATCAAGATATGAAGTATGAAGGAAGTGTATATACAGAAGATCAAGATGTGTACACATATGTACATTAATTCAGAGATAGTTTACTTATACTTTTGTATAGTCAGGAGCTTGTAAATATTTACCTATATATACAAGGACAAATGTCGGGGCAAATATGAGAGAGTGTAGAATACAAGAATCCAGAAGAATTAGAAGTAATTAGACTCTTGAGAAGCATGAAGATTAGCTCTCTCATCCAGATGTAAAATTTCTCTAGTAATGAAGAAAAATTGTGCCCGATGTTTTGTGTATTCTCCTTCTGTGCTTGATCATTTCAAGAATCCTTTTGTAGATGTCTAATTCCATAGTTAATGAGTCTATGGTTAAAGTCTGAGAGCCTAATTGTAAACAGGCTGTAAGAATTTTGAATAGGAACATTCATATGTGAAGAAGTGTTCATTGTTTTCTGAAACAGGCACAAACTTTGATGCTAATGTTTTGGTTAGTTCTCCTTCCACAGTGTAAAGTTTTGAGCAAGCAAGCACTCAATCTTTAAGTTGGAAGGTAAGCTACCTGTGGCTAAAAGCATTTGCATAAACGGGTTCTAGATTGAGAGAACCAAGTGTTAGAAGTTGTAGGTGTATGAATCGACTTCTCAGAAGAACAATTTTAGACATAGGTGACTTGTTAAGTTCATTTCTCAAGATCTATTGGTTGAAGTGATTTAACTTAGAGAAGGTGCGCAAACTATAGGCGACACCTTGTGCAAAGTTTTATCAAAAACTTTACACATTTGGTAAGTCAATAAGAGAGATATGTGCAGTAGACTTTCTATAGAATCATCTTCTTCACAGTTTATCCAAAAACTTTATAATTGATCATTAATCCTCCAAATTGGGAAAGGTCTTGAGTTACTCTTGATATAGAGGTGCTCTAATTTCAAGAGTAGCTTGTTCTTTTGGAGATTAACACTCTCCATCAGTGGTATCAGAGCAGGAAGTATCAAAATTGAAGAAAGGAGGACCCCCCCAGCTGCAGCTATAAAGAAATCAATACTTGAAGGTTCAAAAGGTGAAAGCTTAAGATCAAAGCTTGAGAAGGAGGCCATATGACATCAAGAAAGACAAAAGGAGTATCACTCGAAGTAAAGGTACATCTATTACTCATAAAGTTTGAAGAATTCAATACATAGGTGAAGAAAAGATGGGAGATTCTCTTCAGATAGAGAAGTTGGATAGAGAGAACTATCTAGCATGGTCAATGAGGATGGAAGCTCATCTTATGAGCAAAGACTTGATAATTTATATCACAGGTGAAGAAGAAAAGCCTCAATTCAGAGATCCTAGTGTTCCAACTAGGGAGGAATTGTCAAATTTAAAGACTTGGATGAAGAAAGATGCTCAAGCTAGGAGCATTATTTACATGGCAGTTAATGATTACTTGCTACCTCACATTACCGGTCTTGAAAGTGCAAGTGATATATGGAATGCTTTGGAGGAGCATTTCCAAAACACCACAAAGTCAAGGAAGGCATCCTTGTGGGCAGAATTTACTACATTCAAGAAGAAAGCCTCTCAATCCATCTCAGATTAGTAACAAGAATGAAGGACATTGCAGATGCATTAGGATCAGTTGATGAAGATATTGAGGACGAGAAATTGGTAAAGCAAATCCTCACAGGTTTGAGAGGTGATGACAAATGGAAGCCATTCATTTTGTCTACTGAATTATCACTTGATCATTTCACTCCTAATTTAAATCAGTTGCTAGGACATATGCTAACCTTTGAGCAGGATATCAAAGAAGAAAGTGATAAAAGTACAGGTCATGCAATGTATTCAAAGGATAAGAAGAAGAATAGCAAAGGGAAGCAACAAGCAAATGAAGATGAAGGTACAAATAGCCAAGCTAACTTCCTAAGAGGAAGAGGAGGTGGCAAAGGTAGAGGAAGAGGCAGGAGGAATAATGATGGATTCAAAGCTTGCTGGATTTTTGGTAAGACAAATCACTTAGCTAATGATTGTTGGCATAATACTCAGAATAATGGTGGATATAATCAGAATTTTAATTCAAGAGGAAGAGGTGGCGGAAATCAAAGAGGTAATTTCAGAGGTAGAGGTAGTAGAGGTTATTTTGGAAGAAATGCAGGTAGAGGATTCCAAAGTCAACAATACAACAATACCTATTACAATTATGCTTCAGACCAAAAGGAGGATTCACCATTGATAATGAATGCAACTTGTGAAAGGCAAAGTGAAGACCAAAGAGTGTTCTACATTGACTCAGGGTGTAGCAATCACCTGAGTGGTAATATAGCTTTGATGACTGATTTGGAGAATAAGGTAACTAATCATGTAGTTCAAATAGGTGACAATACAAAGCATAATGTGAAGTCAATTGGATCAGTGAAGGCCAAGGATGGTAGTACTCTCTTGAGTAAGGTGTTGTATGTTCCTACAATTCCTAAAAATCTGATAATTGTAGGACAAATTGTTGAAAAAGGTTATGAAGTTAGGTTCATTAATGAAGGAGTGTTTGTGGAAGATCCTAGCAATGGGTATAAACAAATTGTTTTAGGGAAGAAAGAAGGAAGATTGTTCACATTGAAGATCCAAGGCAATGTTGGTCATGCCTTGTTCACTTATGGAGGACATAAGATCTCTGAGTTAGATCTTTGGCACAAGAGCCTTGGACATTTTAATGAAAGAGGTATCAGTGATATGGTTAACAATGGTTCAGTGCTTGGGTTGCCTAATGTTGCAGGTCAACATATGACATACAGATGTGAGGCATGTCAATTAGGTAAGGCTCATAAGCAATCTTATTCCAAGCATGGTTTTATGTATTCAGAGAAGCTTGAAGTGGTACACACAGATGTGTGGGGACCATCAAAGGATTTCAGTATCAATGGTTCAAGGTATTATGTGATTTATGTTGATGATGCTACCAGATGGATCACTATATATGTGATCCTAAATTAGAGGTATTCAATACATTCAAACATTATCATGTGTATGCAGAGAGAATTACAGGTCATAAGTTGAAGAGACTAAGGTGAGATGGAGGGGGAGAGTATTTCTCTAATGCATTCAGTGATTACTTGTGGAATGCACGTATAAAGAGAGAGGTTACTTGCAGGTACTCTCCTCAACAAAATGGTGTAGCAAAAACGAGGAATAGAACTCTTGTTGAGTTTGCAAGATCCATGATGAAGGAGAAAAATTGCCCAAATTATTTGTGGGCTAAAGCTGTAAATACAACTACTTATTTGGTCAATAGATTACCATGTAAAGCTTTGCAGGGTATGACACCATATGAGGCATGGTGGGGTAAGAGACCTACTTTAGATCATTGCAAAGTATTTGGATGTTTGGCATATGCATATGTGCCATCACAATTGAGGCATAAATTGGAGCGTAAAGCTGAAAAATATGTGTTTATTGGATATGATGATAAGCAGATGGGATATAGTTTGTGGAGTCCATCCAATAAACGATTCCTAGTGTCTAAGGATGTTACATTTGATGATCAAGGTACTTGGTATGTAGGTACAATAAATATTTATGCCGGTGATGAAGAAATTGTGGATCAAAAGAAAGGTAAATCAAAGGTTCAGATATTTGATGAAGAGAATAACAATGAAGTACAGGTTGAAATAGAAGAAGTGCCAAGGTTTGATCCAGAATGTGATGAACGAGAAACCTCAAGAAGTGGAGAACTCAAAATGTCAACAAGACACAAATGGCAACCTACAAGGTATAGCTATGACACTTCTTTTTTGGCTACCAAAGAATATGCTTATATGGTAAAGGCAGATGAAGATCCTTCTACATATGAAGAGGCAAAAGGTAAGGAAAATTGGGAGAAATCTATGCACAAAAGAGTATGAAGCATTGATGGAGAATGAGACTTGGGATTTGGTTCCTAAACCAAATAGTCAGAAGATCATTGGGTGCAAATGGGTCTACAAGACAAAGAGGTATTCAGATGGTAGTGTGTCTAGGTATAAAGCTAGACTTTTTGTAAACGTTTTTACTCAGACATATGGTGTAGACTATGATGAGACCTATAGTCCTGTAGGCAAAGATGATAACCATCAGGACACTCATAGTTATTGCTGCATGTAAAGGTTGGAAATTATGTCAATTAGATGTGAAGAATGCTTTTTTAAATGGTTATATTTCAGATGATGTTTTCATGGAGCAACCACAAGGATTCAGAGATGAAAAGTATCTAGAGTATGTATGTAAGCTCAAGAGAGCTTTGTATGGTTTGAAACAGGACCCAAGGGCATGGAATTATAGACTTGTGAAGTCCTTGAAAGAACTAGGATTCCAAGTGTCAAAGGCAGATAGTAGCTTGCTTGTTAAAGCAAGTGATGATGGGTTCATTTATATATGCATATATTTTGATGATATAATTCTTACAGGTACAGATGAGAAAGGCATTCAAAGATTAAAGAAGCAAATGGAGAAAGAGTTCAAGATTAGTGATTTGGGAGACTTGTCATATTTCTTGGGCATGGAGATCTCATACACTCAACATGGAGTGTATATAACTCAAGAAAGGTATTTGAAGAACTTGTTGATCAAGTTTAAAATGAATGATTGCAGGGTAGCACCTACTCCAATGGAGGTGAATCACAAATTGAGCAGATATGGTGGAGAAGAGTTCAAGGATATGAAGCTATATCAAAGTTTGGTTGGTAGTCTGGTTTATGCTACTTTAACTAGACCTGATTTGTCATATGCAGTGGGAGTATTATCTCAATTCATGCATTGCCCTAGGAAAGAACATTGGTTTGCAGGACAAAGAGTGTTGAGATACATTAAGGGTACACTCAAAGTAGATTTGTATTATGGTTTTACATCAGATACAAACATCAAGATATATAGTGATGCAGATTGGGCAGGTAATCCAGATGATAGGAGATCAACATATGGATACTTGTGTTATGTGGGAGATAAGTTTATTTCATAGTGTTCAAAGAAGCAACACACAGTTGCTTTGTCATCTACAAAAGCAGAGTATAAAGGTATGGTGGAAGCTGCAAAGGAAGTGATATGGCTTAAGACTCTGATGAAGAGTTGTGATATCATTCAGAGTACACCCACTATTCATGGAGATAACATGAGTTCATTGTATTTAGCTGCTAATTTCATGCCAGGACCAAACACATTGAAATTCAATATCATTTTCTAAGAGACAAAGTGATGGATAAAGAGATTGAAGTCATACATACTTCAACAAAAGATCAGATAGCTGATATGCTAACCAAGAGCCTGGATGGACCAAAGTTACAGAGATTCAAAGACATGGCAGGCATAAAGAAGATAGAGAAAACCTCAATTGATGATTGAGGGGGATCTGTTGGTGCAGGGCAATCAACAATTGGTGTTTTGATGAAGAGTTGAAGCCAAGAACTGAAGAAAAGATCAAGATATGAAGTATGAAGGAAGTGTATATACAAAAGATGAGGATGTGTACACATATGTACATTAATACAGAGATAGTTTACTTTTACTTTTGTATAGTCAAGAGCTTGTAAATATTTACCTATATATACAAGGAAAAATGTCAGGGCAAATATGAGAGAGTGTAGAATACAAGAATCCAGAAGAATTAGAAGTAATTAGACTCTTGAGAAGCATGAAGATTAGCTCTCTCATCCAGATGTAAAGGTTCTCTAGTAATGAAGAAACATTGCGCCCGATATGTCTGTGTATTCTCCTTCTGTGCTTGATCATTTCAAGAATCCTTTTGTAGCTGTCTAATTTCATAGTTAATGAGCCTATGGTTAAAGTTTGAGAGCCTAATTGTAAACAGGCTGTGAGAATTTTGAATAGGAACATTCATTGTTTTCATTGTTTTCTGAAACAGGCGCAAAATTCGATGCTAATGTTTTGGTTATTTCTCCTTCCACAGTGTAAGGTTTTGAGCAAGCAAGCACTCAACCTTTAACTAGGAAGATAAGCTACCTGTGGCTAAAAGCATTTGCATAAATGGGTTCTAGATTGAGAGAACCAAGTGTTAGAAGTTGTAGGTGTCTGAATCGACTTCTCAGAAGAACAGTTTTAGACATAGGTGACTTGTTAAGTGCATTTCTCAAGATCTACTAAATCTTTGAAGTGATTTAACTTAGAGAAGGTGCACAAACTATAGGAGACACCTTGTGCAAAGTTTTATCAAAAACTTTACACATTTGATAAGTCAATGAGAGAGATATGTGCAGCATACTTTCTGTAGAATCATCTTCTTCACAGTTTATCCAAAATCTTTATAATTGATCATTAATCCTCCAAATTGGGAAAGGTCTTGAGTTACTCTTGATATAGAGGTGCTCTAATTTCAAGAGTAGCTTGTTCTTTTGGAGATTAACACTCTCCATCAGTGGTATCAGAGCAGGAAGTATCAAAATTGAAGAAAGGAGGACCCCGACTGCTGCAGCTGTAAAGAAATCAATACTTGAAGGTTCAAAAGGTGAAAGCTTAAGAGCAAAGCTTGAGAAGGAGGCCATACGACATCAAGAAAGACAAAAGGAGTATCATTCGAAGTAAAGGTACATCTATTACTCATAAAGTTTGAAGATTTCAATACACAGGTGAACTAAAGATGGGAGATTCTCTTCAGATAGAGAAGTTGGATAGAGAGAACTATCCAGCATGATCAATGAGGATGGAAGCTCATCTTATGAGCAAAGACTTGTGCAGCAGACTTTTTGTAGAATCTTCTTCACAGTTTATCCAAAATCTTTATAATTGATCATTGATCCTCCAAATTGGGAAAGGTCTTGAGTTACTCTTGATATAGAGGTGCTCTAATTTCAAGAGTAGCTTTTTCTTTTGGAGATTAACACTCTCCATCAGAGATCACTATGAAGAAGCTATAATTTATGAGGAGCTCGAATTGAACCCTCTTTAGGGAATGAAGAATATTGTATTTTGGCCAAAATACAACCTTCACAAACATATTTACAAGGTGCCTAAACTTTGGGCAAAGAGAACACCATTTCATATTCATGCACGCGTAGAAAACTAGCAAAGCTCATATGACCAAAGCGTGCATGCTAAAGCTTTGCATCTTAGATAGCCAAAGAATCTTGAATTGCACATATTGTGTCATTCATAGATTTCACATGGTCTATGAGCTTATACAATTCATAAAATAAAATGTCAAAACAATAATAGCATTGTCATTTGATAGATCATGAACTCTGCATCTGTCATCAACAAATTCGACAACCAAGCCAATCTTCGCTAATGCTAAGACTGACAACAAATTTTTCTTAATCCCTAGAACATATAAAGCATGTAACAATGTGAAAGAATTACCATCAATAGTAATTAGAATGATCTTACCAACTCCCATTACAGGATAAGCGGATGCAACATTTACAGATTTTCTCTCACTAGTAGATGATCTCATTTTACCTTTGTCCTTCTGACTAGCTAAGAAAGCTTGATCTGCAACACACATAATTGACATGCTTTGGCTAGACTAATCTTCCTACAACAAAAGAGAGACTAACTCCTTGAATGTTAAGGAATTTGGGTTGCCTTTCATCAACAAAAGAGTAGATGCAAATATCTTATATGAATCTATAAGATCGTGAAGAAGATATTGCACCAGCGAACTATCTGGTAAGACTTTGTCAACAAAAATCAACTACTCCTTGAAATCTTTGATCTTTCTCCAAAAATTTTCCATAGAATTTCCTCCATTCATATGCTCACTCTCCAACTGTTTTTGGAGGTAAGCAATACGAGCCTCATTAATTGCCTATATTCCAAGCATTCATTGTTGCTTTGTAGGAGCCAATGTGAGGGATAATGGCACGTTTGACAAACAAATCCATCAATGCATGTGGTTCTACAAAATGTGCATCAAGAACTATATCACAAACAAGAATTTCAAGATCATCATGTTCAACACCATCTGCAACATCTACAATAACTATATTCACAAGTCTAATAGAATGTTTTTCAACACTCTATACAATATTCCACAACCCTTTTGCTACGAATACATGATGCATCATATATACCCACAATGGATAATTGGTAACATCCAACTTATCCTCAACAGCCAACATATGAAATACATCATTGCTTTCAACCATGGCCAATCAATAAATATCCTGATGCACAAAAATGATTGCAACTAAAAACATTGAACAGAAACACCCGATCCAGCTCTGCTAAACATGTAGGAGACTTTGAGGCCCTTGTAGTGGCGAATTGAAACATGTATATGTGTTTGGCACAAAAGGACTAAATTACCTGCAAAATCATTGATAGTGTGTTTGGAGGACAAAACGATCTCATATCAAGATTTTGACACCATAGAGTGAAGCAATTTTGGACTTCTAATCTCCCAAAGTATGTGCACAAATTTTCATCCAATTCTAACATTGTGACCAGAGGGGTGTCGAGGATGCCCTAGATGAAGTGGCAACCTGGTCTAATACCAATTGTTCAAGTTTGAGGTCTGCAAAAGCATAAGAAGAGCATAAGGAAGAAGAAGAATCTTAGAGGAGAATGCAATAATGAATGTCTTACCAAGTGTATGTACAAACATAAGTAATCCATTATGCTTATAGGTGTATACACAATCCGAGGGGAAAAACCTCTTAAAGAGGGAAAAAGGTAACCCGATGGTCCTAAATATGTTCACACACATCACTATCAAAATATATCAACAGGAGGATGATAGGGTGCTGACTTTCTATATGCTACCATAAAATGATTAGTCAAACACTATTACTTGATTCAAAAGACGACTTCCACTTACCAATTCAATTGGTAAGTCAAACCTTGTAATTACATTTTCATACAAGAAATTGTCTTAAGTTTGAGCATTGTTTTTTTATGTATCCTTAGCTTCAACCCACTTTGTTAAGTAGTTTGTTGCTACTATACTATATTTTGCATGAGAATTCTTAGAAAGGGGATGAATAGGTCCAATAAATTCCAAACACCATTTTATGAATGTTCTTGAAGACATCAAAGGTCTTAAATGCATTTAAACTTTCCTTATTAGATGTTTTGTCCTTTGACAAATATCACATCTTTCCACATAAGATTTAGCATATTGAAATAGATTTGGCCATCAAAATCAAGAATATAGAGTCAACTTTGGCAGTTCTATCTATGGAAAAATGTCCTATGACTCCTAAATGAGCAAGTTCTAACATCTCAAAACATTTATCTTCAGGTACACAAACTTTGTGGTAGCCATCTACTCCTCTTTTGTATAATTTATTGTTAATTAGAACAATAATACTTACATATTTCTTGCATATTTCTTCTATCTTTATTCATTTCTTCTTGATTTTCATGAGATCTTTTTTTCAATTGTTCCACTATATTTTTACTCCATCCTAGATGAACGCAAAACCAAAACAAGCTCACATCTTTCAAAAGATCTTTATATGTACATCGACTACATTGTGTCACATAATTATCCACATCTCTTTCTTTATTAGACCAATATGCTCCTATTCTCTCTAAATTATTTAGAGCGTATTGTCAAAGCATATGAACACATATTACAATTATGTGCCTTCTCGAAATAAGTGGATTTCTCATCTTGTGGTACAAAATATTCCAACCCTTAAATAGTTCAAATGGTTCAAATGATACATATGCCCTCAAAATAGAAAAAAAATTCTAGTTTACAAAGTCATATGTCTAAGAATGTTGTTTCTACAATGTGGTCCTAAATATAATATTGGAAACAAATATGTTTCCCAACAAGGTATGCTTCCTATCTTGAATAGATAAGCAATTGAAAGCTCATCACCAATTCCTTTTGGCTCTTCCCCTGACATGATCCTTGATAGATGATCTTTCCTTGTATGAGTTTTTCCTTGTCTAACAATGACTTCAAAGTCGAAGACCATTAGAAGAAAAAACCATTCCAATAATGCCTAATTTTTTTCATAGCATACACCATACCTGAACAATCTCTTTCTTTTTTTAGCCTGATTCGATTGTCCGCTTACATAGGTATAGGAAAAGCCAACTTACTTCCTTCAATAGGTTGTGCTAATTGGAAGCATCTACATGGACATGAAAAATCATATCCAATTCAAGGGTTTTCAATATAGGTGTTGTGAGTAAATAATTTTGTAAGAACTTCAAAAGATTTATCACATTCCTCTAACCATTCAAATTTATTTAACACTTCATAAAAGGGTTTTTCTATGTCTTCAAATTTACACACAAACTTCTAAAGGATCAAATTTACACACAAACTTCTAAAGGATCCAATTTTAAATTACACTCTTTCTTGAGTTTCCTTTACCTAACCATTGTCATGTCCCTCCTCATTTTGGAGGTTAATTCCCATACTTTATTCATTTGTTATGAATGTAGACAATATATGTGTCTATGCATAAGGTTAAAATTCTTCATATATGAACAATTGAGGAATGCCTCTACCACTCTTTCATTTACATAATCTTCTTTTCTAAGAAAACTCCTTTTTGAATTTTTTCTATATATTGGACCATATTCCCATACTTGAGCATCACTTTGACTCTCCTGAATTATGGTTCCAAAAGAGTTTCCAATAGAATTGTCTTCATTGTGAATTTTATTCCATTCCCTTGGATGTATATCATAATAAGTTCCTTCTTTCAAATTCATTGTAATCACATTACCTTGATATTGCAAATAGAGGCAATCTTTTCCCATTCTTGAACTACATTCAACGGCCTCATTAATGTTCTTCCCAATATAATCTCATATCACTAATGTTGTACCAAAACAGGACACTATAATGTCTTTTTTTCTAATAAATAAAAAAAATCACACATACTAATCAAATAAAATTTTGAAAAAACCTTAAAGCCCCATTAGTTATACACTTTAGCAATCTTCTATATGATATTGATTCATAAAAACACTAAAATGTTTTGTGTTTTATTTCAAAAACCATCATATAGTAGCATAAAGATATGCTACATGTCTTTGAACCAATAATTTTTGTATGTATCTCACATTCCACTAAAAATCTTGATATTTCATTGAATACCCATATTCCTCTCTATCGAGAATAAAAAATCATCCTAAAAGATTAGGTTTTCTCATTGATATAAGGTATATATTATGAATCAAAATAATTCTATAAACATTAATAACTACTTTATATAGAAAAAACTAGCATATTAACTTTAATCATGTAGCATATGTAATATTTCCTTGTAAAATGACATTTTCTTAGCATAGAAAAACACTAGTATTGTTTAACTTGAAGAAACCACATAGAAATTCAAATCCTAAGGTTTTCAAAAACATATTTCAATTTGTAATAATATCAAATAGTATTTTGATAATAAAAAATGATGCATGTTCATACCATCACTTTGCAAAATCATTCATAGATGATAAGATTGTCATATCACAAATGAGATTCATTTTATGCCATAAACCTAGTAAATTTCATTACGAATCTCTAATTATGGAAAGGAACATGTTAACATATATAAAATAGAAGATTCTATTGCATTTAGGCCAATGAAAGTTGCGAGATCATGATTTTAATAAAAAATAACCACTAACTTACATCACTGTAATTTCAGTGCCAGTATTGAAATTAGCATCATAAAATTAGTGAATAAATATTAGTTTTTATATCCTTTAAAAAAACTATATTTTTCTAAAAAAATTCAACCCTTATGCCAACATGTTGCATAGTTACATTTATAAATGGTTCCTTCTAGTAATCTAAAAAATTCATCAAACATTGTCTCTTTTTCAAAACACTAAAGTGTCCAAGTACAACACTAGGTGAAATGTGGAAATTCCACTAATGCAAAGGTCTGTTCCATTTCAATGCCACAAGTTTTGATTATCATCCTATCCCATAGTCCTAGGGATTTTTCAATGTGAATATTTACCAATCCTAACCTCATTTTAGTAGGTCTACATTTTGGTGCATCCCCTTCTTCTCATGTCTTTTTGTTCATGATAGCTACTCCTACTCCATTATCCAAAATAGCAGCCACTTTTTTTCCTTCAAATTCTATTGAGAGTAGAGTATTTCCTTCCTCTCCTTTACAATATCCTCTAATTTTATCCATTGGTACATGTAATAGAGAGCCTATTATTGACATGTTCTTTTGCGATTTGTCAATACTATTCTTTTCTCAGAACATCTTACATATGATTGTATATAAAGATTCTACTTCGTTCATTCTCTTAAGATTATATTATATGAAATCTTAATTTCCTCATTCATGTTCAATGCTATGGTTAATTGTGTCATGGACAAAGCAAAACCATCCTGAACCTCAGATTCCATGTGAATCTTGTATCTCATGATTGGTTTAGAATTAATAGAAACCAATGCTTCCATTGCGTCCGAAACGTGCAAAACCCTAAGATCGACTATCTATTTGCTGAACTCTGACATTCGGAAGTCTTGCTCAATTTGTTGATATCATTGATGACATCATCAGTTTACAACCGCCCTTGTGAACCACCCTTGAAATCCTATATAAGGAGACCTTGGCCACATACATACTTAGTCTTGTCAATACCAGTCTGGGGAGCTCAAGGAGTCGTGACCGCCAAGTACTCTCCAAGTTCCAGTTCTAATCTTCTTGTCTTGTTCCTTGTTCTAGTTTTTTCTAGGTTAGTTCTTGGATATCCTCTCTTGTCCTCTTGTAATCTCTTAGTACGAGATCTGTTCGAGTTCTTTCTTGTATCTATTTCATCTCCCAAAAGGGAGTTCTTGTAATCCAGATATCTTGTTTCATACTTACGATCTCCGGTTGTGGGATTTCCTGTATCATCTCCAGTCAAGTTATTCATACCTATCAATCCCGAGTTGTGGGATGTCTTGTATCAGTCACATATTCTTGTATCATTTTCCCTTTGTGGATGTTCTTATACTCAGAAGTGTATTTCTGAAATCTTGTCTACTGTAGTCAGAGAGCACAATCTAGTGCTCCCTTGATATTTTGGCAAGACTAGCTTCTATCCAAGACCAGGCATCATGAATACATCATGCAAGCTATTCAATGTGATAACCGACTTTTTGAAAGGAAACAAGAAAAACAAGTAGAAGGAAGACTCGCCAATGGAAACCTTTCCAACCCACTCCTAAAGATGAGTCTATGCCTGAACCTATGCAAATAGATGTAACTAGGTTCCAACCCCTAACACCATAAGAGAAATAGAGAAGGAGAGATAAAAAGTTATGCCTCTATTGCGAAAACCTTGGGAATATTGCAATTAATTGTCCTAACAAGAGAACAAACTCCAGAATCGCAGCCACCCTTGTAGAGCAGGGAAATGAGGAAGTCCAGTTGTAAAAGAGAATGTACAGTCGGACCATGATATAAGAAAGGGTCTCATAATTCCAGCTACACCCATAGAAACATGTCTTGCACCTATCAAGTTAATCATGCCCAAGAAGACCCTTTCCCTTACAACCCTAGTAGACTCAAGAGCCTCCTCATGTTTCATCGATGAAGGATTGTTTAAGAAACATGGAACGCCTATACTTCAAAAGAACAAACCAGTATTAGCTGAAGTAGTAGATGGACGATCTCTAGCATCTGGGAATATAACCATGGAAACCACACCATTAGGAGTACACCTTGGTGACCATGAATCCCACATATGTTTCAATGTAATATCAAGCCCAATACATCTAGTTATCATTGGAATGCCCTAGTTAAAGAAGCATAATCCAAACGTCAATTGGGAAAAGAATAAAATCAACTGTTGAGATATCCATAAGAACCCAATATATGTCGAATCCAAGGCCTTCATACATGTATTAAGGAAGGAACCGATATATATGATCTATGCCATACCAGCTCAAGAATCCAAGAAAGATGATCCAGTGCAACTACCCAATCAATACAAAGGCTTTGAAGATGTTTTTAAAAAGAAGAATGCAGATATCCTCCCAAAGCATAGACCTTATGATTGTCCCATAGATCTTCAAGTGGGAGCATAACCACCCTTTGGACCAATCTTTAGACTATCCCCAGAGGAACTTACAGAACTATGCAAGAACGTTGATGAGAATCTAGCAAAGGGATTTATCAAACACTCGAAGTCTCAAGCAGGAGCTATCTTATTTGTAAAGAATAAGGATGGGACTCTCCGGATGTGTGTAGACTATCGTGGATTGAATAAAGTCAATATAAAAGAATAGATACCCTCTACCACTCATATCAAAGCTCTTGGAACGCCTTGGAAAAGCAAATTTTTTCACAAAGATTGATCTTTGAGGAGCTTACAACCTTGTCAAGATCAGAGAAGAGGACGAATGAAAGACAGCATTTCGAACAAGGTATGGACATTTTGAATATGAAGTTATGCCATTCGGTCTTACAAATGCTCCAGCTATCTTCCAACATATGATGAATGATATCTTTCAAAAATATTTAGATGATTTTGTTGTAATATACCTTGACGATATCTTGATATTCTCCAAAAATCAAGAGGATCATGCATATCATGTAAAGATAGTCCTAGAGAAACTAAGAGAAAAAGGATTATATGCAAAATTAGAGAAGTGCTCTTTCCCTAAGACAAAAGTGGAATTTTTAGGGTACATTGCATCAGATAAAGGAATTTTTATGGACCCTAAGAAGATTGAGACAATCCTTGATTAGAAACCACCTTCATGTGTTCGAGATATACAATGTTTTCTGGGATTTTCCAACTTCTACAAGATATTCATCAGAGATTACTCCAAGATAGTGACACCTCTTACCAAGCTTACAGGGAACTCCGAATTCTCATGGACTGAAGAAGCAGAAAAAGCTTTTCAAACCTTGAAATCAACATTCACTACTGCTCCAATTCTAGTTCATCCCGATTCCAGTAAACCCTTCCTCCTAGAGACAGATGCATCAGACTTTGCCCTAGGGGCCATTCTTTCCCAATACGGAGATGATAAACACCTACATCCAGTTGCATTTCATTCAAGGAAATTTTCCTCTCCAGAAATTAATTATGAAATTCATGATAAAGAACTTCTTGCCATTGTGGATGTGTTTGATACTTGGTGTCACCATCTAGAAGGAGCAACTCATAAAGTTACTGTGTATACAGATCACAAGAACCTAGAGTATTTTATGACCACCCGCATTCTCAATAGAAGGCAAACTTGAGTAACTTCTATCCAGAATCGACTTTGTCATCACATACCGTCCAAGACGTCAACAATGTGAGTCAGATGCCCTGTCCAAAAGATCTTACCTTGCATCAAAGAAGGGTGAAGAGGCCTTTGATCAACAAGAGTGTATTACTCAAGCGTGAGCATCTCCAGTTACCAGCTATCTCTTCAAGCCATCATGAAGATTCAGCCTTCAATCATTTGATCCGTGAGAATCTACCACAAGATGAATTGTTTTGTAGCGTTAAGCAGAAAGCTCAAGAAGGAAAAATCCAAAAGGTAAATGAATTTCACAAAAAGGATGGATTACTACTCTATAAGAACATATTGTATGTCCCTCTAGGAAATCCCAGGGTCCAAGTACTTCAACAACGTCATGAAAACCTTACGACGGGACATTTTGGAGTGAATAAAACAATAGAACTCATATCAAGGGATTTTTTATGGCCTCAAATGTGGAAGGAAGTCAAAGAATATATCTGAACTTGTGATACTTGCAATAGATCCAAGGTACCCCAACATAAACCTCGTAGCCTCTTGCAACCTTTACCTATTCCAAAAAGGCCATAGGCTTCATTGTCTATGGATTTCATCATAGATCTACCAAAGTCAAATATGTATGATGTCATTCTTGTTATTGTGGATAGACTTACAAAGATGGCACACTTCATTCCAACTATTAAGGCAATCACAGGTGCAGCCACTACTAGACTTTTTCTCAGACATATCTTCAGGCTTCATAGATTGCCTAATGATATTGTCAATGATCGAGGTCCACAATTCATATCTAGTTTTTGGAACAGTCTTTGCAAGCTCCTTGGTATTCAAGTTAAACTATCTACAGCAAATCATCCACAAACTGATGGACAAACAGAACAGCAAATCAAGTGTTGGACTAGCAAATATCATCAAAATGATTGGTTTGAGCTTTTGCCCTTTGTAGAGTTTGCATATAACAATAGTGTTCATGTGTCTACTAAGCAGACTCCCTTCTTTGCAAACTATGGACAACATCCAAGGATGGATATACAATTCTCAAATCATGTTAAGAACCCAGCTGCCAGAGACAAGGCCCAGTACCTAATGGACATTCACAAAGAACTCAAGGAAGAGGTCCATAAACTGCAAGAACAATATAAGTACTATGCAGATCAACATTGTGTTCAGAATCCATCATATCAAACTGGGGATAAAGTATGGTTACTCATAAACAATTTGCAAACTTCAAGGCCTTGTGCAAAGTTAGATCATCAAAGATTTGGTCCATTCATTATCTTGGCCAAGATTAATCCAGCCACTTTCAAGCTCCAACTACCAAGTACCATGAGAATACATTCAGTTTCCCATGTATGCATATTGGAACCATATCAAATTTCACCATTGGGGGGGAAGAGACCTAGTCCTTCACCACCTATCGAGATTGATGATCATGAAGAATTTGAAGTCGAGCATGTCCTAGATTCGAGAATATCCTGAGGAAGATTGGAATACTATATTCATTGGAAAGGGTATGAAATCAGTGGTCGTACTTGAGAACCTGCAGAAAATCTTCATAGAGCACTAATCAAGGTTCGAGAATTCCATAAGAGAAATCCAATGAAGTCGAGACGAGTGAACATGACCACTCCTCGTGCAACTTGTCGCTTGAGGGGGAGGTAATGTCATGGACAAAGGAAACGATCCTCAACCTTAACTTCCATGTGAATCCTATATCTCATGATTGGTTCAGAATTAGGAGAAACCAATGTGTCCATTGCATCCCGAGCGTGCCAAAATCCTAAGATCGACTGTCTATTTGCTCAATTCTGACATTTGGAGGTCTTGTTCGATTTGCCGATATCATTGATGACATCATCAGTTCGCAACCGCCCATGAAATCCTATATAAGGAGGCCTTGGCCACATACATACTTAGTCTCCCCAATACCAGTCTTGGAAGCTGAAGGAGTCATGACCGCCAAGTAAGTACTCTCCAAGTTCCAGTTTTAGTTCTTGTCTTGTTCCTTATTCTAGTCTTGTCTAGTCTAGTTCTTGGACATCCTCTCTTGTTCTCTTGTAATCTCGTCGTGGGATCCTGTCGAGTTCTTTCTTGTATCTAGTGCATCTCTCAAAAGGGAGTTGTTCTAGTCTAGGTATCTTGTTTCATACTTACGATCTCAGGTTGTGGGATCTCTTGTATCATCTCTAGTCGAGTTATTCATACCTATCAATCCTAGGTTGTGGGACGTCTTGTATCAGTCACATATTCTTGTATTGTTTTCCCTTCATGGGTGTTCTTGTAATGAGAAGTGTATTTCCAAAATCTTGTCTACTGTAGTCAGAGAGCACAATCTAGACCTCCCCTAACGAATTGCACATCAATTTAATTTCCTGGCTTTTTTGCTTTACTATCACCCTCTCTAACTTGAAGATGAGAAACATCAAATTAATATAATTAAATTTTAGTTTCTATCAATTCTCTTCATACCCTCATCCGAATTCTTTATATTTTCTTTGAGTGAAATTCTTGAATTTACCTGTGAAGGTTCTCCTTCCAAAACCTTTTTTGGGTTAATTCTATCATTTTTTTTACACATCTGCATTCTCTCTATTTCTAAAACTCGCATAGGGTAGACTTTCTCTTGATCTCGAAGATGTGGTCCCTCTTTGATTCTTCTTGTGTATGCTTTTTATCAAGGTTTGAAGATATTTTGATACAATTTTTGCAATAACAAATCCTCAACTTCTGGACCTATCATCTTTTTTTTCCATTGAATTACTTAGATTAGATTCCTACAATGATTTGTTTAATTCTTCTACCCTCTTGGCCCATTATATTTTTTGTTTTGCTCTTCTATCCTTCTCGAAAATGTTTTTCTTAGTGTCTTTTACATTTACGAGTGCATCCAATTTTTCTTCACCCTCTATTTTTTCTTCACCTAATCTCTGAAATGGATCCTATGGACCGGAGGGAAGTGGACGAACTTATCGCTTAAGCCCTCAAAGAGGCCAAAAAGGAAGCAAACCACAACCTCTATGGAGATATGAAAAATGATGGAAAAGTTCAAAGGACTCGAAGAACAAGTAATGGATAAAGTCAAAGGACTCGAAGAACAAGTAAAGACTCTCACAAAAGAACGAGACAATTGGAGGGCAGCTTATGAGCACATGAAAGAAGAGGGGGAGATCTCCAAGGTGGAGACACTCAAAGAAGAAATAAAGAAGGAAATCAAAACGGAGGTAGAATCTACTCAAGAGTCATGGGTGGAAGTAGTACACAAAAGGGTTAAGAAGGACGTTAGGGAAGACGTGCAGAAAGAAGAGCTCGCACGAGTCCAGGATACACTTGAGGAGGAGAAGCTTCGACACACTCGAAGACTTCACATTCGGATTACAGGCCTACCCGAAGGGGCATCACCGGAGGCAGACGCCAGACATTTGCCATCGACTTGGATACGAGAGCATGCCCTTCACAGGCGCATCATGCATGGAGGGTTGGGAGGGATACATCGCATTTGCGAGCACTCATCCTTAAGATGAGCTCCGAGGAGGCACGGACCGCCTTTTTTAGAAGTCGATCAGTACTACGTGGACTACCCGGCGACACCCTCTACATGGACGAGGACATCATGCGGATGCAGGTGGCACACCAACGCGTTTGCATGCCACAGATACTCCAGGCACGTCGAGAGGGGAGGAAGGTCTTTTACCGTGATGGTAAGGTCTTCATAGATGGATACCCTATCAAATAGGGCCACGTGACCTATGAGACATCACTACACCAGGAGACACCACTCAGAGGAGCAATGTGGAACTGCAACGGGGCACTCTGAACGCGACCGGACAGACTCGAGGAGATCCTGGCATCGCATGACTTTGCGTGCATCACAGAGACACACGAGAGCCCAGAGAGGTCTATCACGCATTGCAGGTTTTCATTGGGAATCTGCATTCAAGACCATGACGAGACAGAGTAGAGCGCGAGAGTCGGGAGGTGTGGCCACCGTATTTAGACAGGAGATACAGATCCGGATCCACATTATAGGAAGAGATGAGGAGGCATGATACATGTGGGTTCGCATGGAGATAGCACAAGGGAGCTGGATTTACATTACTATATGCTACTTCCCTCCAGGCGGATCTCGATACGCAAGACAAGATCTTGGGGGACCGATCCGAGATAGAGACTCACCATACATAGCACTTTCAGATGAGATACTACATTACAGCATACTAGGTGAATTCTTCCTTATAGGGGACTTCAATGGCCGCACTCAGTCACATCAGTGCGAGGCATACGACATGGATCACTCACATCTCATGAGGACTAGAGACCCAGATAAGATGAGCACCAGTAGAGTATCGGCGGATATGGGTCAGGACACCACCGGGTATGGCAGACATCTACATGAGCTAGGCAGCCAACATCCGCTCGTTATATATAACGGGATCAATCGTTGGCCAGGTTCGGGCGAACTTACTTGCTTCCCTCATGTGGGAGGTGAGAGCACAATCGACTACATTTTAGGTACCACCTTTGGAGCTTCACTCATCCCCTCACTTAGTATTGGATGATGCGCAATTCGTGCTGACCATACATTTATCACATTCACACTCTCATCTCCTATTCCATTAGACCCTCCCTCACCCACTCAGACACACACCACGATACACTTCACACACGAGCTCTCACACGTTTATGCACACCATTTACACACCCGCCTACTCTCCCTCACCCTTGCACACACATCACAGTTCACCACCATCCTACAGGACTCAACTCTCTACGGCTTCCCACACCGCACACATACATCCTCCACGCACAGGTTCCATGCCCCAAAATCGTTGGTATGATGCAAATTTCCGTGAGCTACGGAAGCACCTACAGATTTTAGAGCATAGAGGGGATATTACACACACACAGGCACAGTGTCGCATGCAGAGCCTTGCTCGCTGTAAACGGTGAGATTGGGAAGAGAGACAATTCTGGGATATTTATCATTTGCTCATGAGTCGAGACAGTGTAGTGGCATGGCGACATTTGAGAGAGAGGAGACAGCAGACACCCATTCGAGACCCGAGCACTTGGCATAGCTATGCACGGAGCCTATACGAGATCCCAGACCAACCCCCCATTCCCGGACCACAAAGCTCACGTCCAACTACCTATGACTTCTTCACACCCACTATGGTGGGACGGGTATTGCCTGTCTACAGCATGGCAAGGCCCATGACCATTTCGGTTTACAGGCAAAGCACCTCATCTACGAAGGCACGACCCTTGCATCGCTCATTGCCCACCTCTTCAATCGTGCATTGGTTGAAGGGTTCCCTGACTCATGGACTGAGCACACCATAATGCCCATCCATAAGTCAGGTGATACTATGGATCCAGCTACATACCGGACGATCATGATTGGCCCTATATTGGCCAAGTTATATGGGGCGGTACTGGAGAGAGAGTCGAGTACTCTCGCTGAGAGGAAGGGTATCATCATGGCTGCAGCCAGGTTTCAGACGCGATTGCTCTACCATTTACCACATCTTCACTCTAAGATGCCTACTCAACCAGGCAAGGGTGAAGAAAAGGAGATTATATTGTTGCTTTGTGGACTTCCGCAAAGCATTTGACATTGTTCCCAGGGAACGACTCTTCAGACGACTACTGGATATCGGAGCTCTGGAGGACATGATATGGGGGATCTACGCCATATACGAGAGAGTATCTGGTCGAGTTAGATGTCCGGGAGGCTTATCTCATCCACTTGCTAGCACTATCAGGCTGAAGCAAGGATGCCCTCTTTCACCCACCCTCTTTGGCATCTACATTGATGAGATAGTGGACTACATACAGCAGCAGGGAGTGATGGCATTGAGGCACATGGGTCCACGGTCCATATTCTTTTATACACTGACGATATTGTACTGGTTTTAGAGTCTGCAGAAGGTCTACAACATCATCTACATGGCCTAGATGACTTTTGCAGACACATAGGGTTATCTGTGAACCTTGGTAAAACCAAGGTCATGATCTTTCATACATCAGCACAGGTACGCAGACATAGTTTGTTCACAACAACAGGTGGACAGATTGAGGTGGTCGGATCATATGTTTACTTGGGGGTGACATTTACAGCAGCATCAGGGGTCTTCTCTATGTCTCAGGCAGCCCATGACCGCATCACACGTGGGTATGCAGCACTAGCTCTGATGGAGAGACAGTGCCACCAGGCATATTTTCACACAGTGCCACCCGTGACCGCATCACACGTGGGTATGCAGCACTAGCTCTGATGGAGAGACAGTGCCACAAGGCATATTTTCAGAAGCTCCGCACAAAGGGGTGGCTCTTCGACACTTTGGTTATGCCAGCACTCATGTATCGAACAGCCATATGGGGACCAAGCTTAGCTACATCAGTATGGACAGCATTAGAGAGGCCACAGATCCTCATGATTGCCAGACTTATCCATAGCAAGCCTTCCGTACCACATGATATCATTAGAGCAGAGCTCGCTGCACCACCGACGCTAGTTGAGGCACTATTCCAGACAGTATGCCTATTACACAGACTCCGGAGCATGGATACAGAGCGCATTGCCTATCGTGCTTTCCAGGCATCACGTGACATGGCATTAGCAGGCGACACCTCCTCATGGTATGCAGAGACACGAGACTCGCTGGCCCACCATGGCTTTGACATAGACAGGCTACCACCACTACAGTACGACTCACATGCACCCACCTACTCGCTCTCTCATCGAGAGAGGGATAGGATCATTTGTCAGGAAATATGGCATACATACATACAGAGGACATGGGTGAGCCCTAGGGATACATTGCCACCGAAAATGCTCTATTACCGTGAGCATTTTCTACATATATCGGACCAAGGCTTCATCGAGATTCCGAGATACATGCAGACATACCTAACCCCACCACCTTCGAGTCGTCATTGGGCAGCTCCGGGTTTCATCACATCAGCTCGAGATTGAGAGGGGTCTGTCCACGGGAGCCCCCGTGAGGAGAGGTGATGTCCGGTATGCGCGACAGAGGTAGAGAGTGAGGAGCATTTTGTTATCAGATGCCCAGCATACTTAGACCTACGTGCACACTTCCGGATAGAGGAGTCGCTCCAGTTGTGCATGACTATGGGAGACCAGCGACGCTTGGGACGCTTTCACACAGCAGCATACAAGAGGCGAGACCGGTCACTACAGCCCACACATCAGCCATGGGTGAGTACCCAGCAGACCATTACCCAGTTCTTTCAGCGAGCTCAGCTACATCAGAGAGGTCCATCTATAGGGCTCACGCTCCACCAGGCAGCAGCACAGAGAGCACGATGGTGACCACGCATGGGCAGATATCGTCGACCACGACTACATCAGGAGCATATCTCACGCATCACGTAAGCCTACGCATCACACGTGGGTATGCAGCACTTGCCTTGATGGAGAGACAGTGCCACCAGGCATATTTTCAGGAGCCCCGCACAAAGGGGTGGCTCTTCGACACTTTGGTTACACTAGCGCTCATGTATGGGGCAGCCATATGGGGACCAGGATTAGCCACATCAGTATGGACAGCATTAGAGAGGCCACAAATTCTCATGATTTCCAGACTTATCCGCAGCAAGCCTTCAGTACCACATGATATCATTAGAGCAGAGCTCGCTGCACCACCGATGCTAGTTGAGGCACTATTCCAGACAGTATGCCTATTACACAGACTGCGGAGCATGGATACAGAGCGCATTGCTTATCGAGCTTTCCAGGCATCACAAACATGGCATTAGCAGGAGACACCTCCTCATGGTATGCACAGACACGAGATTGGCTGGCCCACCACGGCTTTGACATAGACAGGCTACCACCTCTACAGTACGACTCACATGCACCCACCTCGCTCTCTCATCAGGAGAGGAATAGGGTCATTCGTCAGGAGATATGGCATGCATACATACAGAGGACATGGGTGAGCCCTAGGGATACATTGCCACCGAAAATGCTCTATTACCGTGAGCATTTTCTACATATATCGGACGAGGGCTTCATCGAGATTCCGAGATACATGCAGACATATCTACCCCACCAAATTCGAGTAGTCATCGGGCAGCTCCGGGTTTCATCACATCAGCTCGAGATTGAGAGGGGTCGGTCCAGGGGAGTCCCCCGTGAGGAGAGGTGGTGCCCAGTATGCGAGACAGAGGTAGAGAGTGAGGAGCATTTTGTTATTAGATGCCCAGCATACTTAGACCTACGAGCACAGTTCCAGATAGAGGAGTCACTCCCGTTATGCATGACTATGGGAGACCAGCGACGCTTGGGATGCTTTCTTGCAGCAGCATACGAGAGGCGAGATTTGTCACTCCAGCCCACACATCAGCCACGGGTGAGTACGCAGCAGACCATTACCCGGTTTTTTTCAGCAAGCTAAGCTACATCAGAGAGGTCCATCTATAGGGCTCACGCTCTACCACGCAGCAGCACAGAGAGCACGGCGCCGACCACGCATGGGCGGATATCATCGACCACGACTATATCAGGGGGATATCTCACGCATCAAGACAGCCTACGACCACATGATGAAAGCATCGGCGCACCACCACCCCATGGGTTGTCTTCCTTCAGGAGGCACTCAGACCACCCCTGATGTACCACATACTACACCCACCTCCACCCATTCACCAGTAGCTAGGGTGTTTTACTCGCACTTTTACTCACATGGCCCCCATGTATTAGGTGGCCACTATCTGCAGAGTCAGAGCCACGTCTCCCCAGCCTTTTCCAACCTTATATATCTTTGTGTCGAGATATACTCTTTATTTCATTTCATCCTCCACACAAGGTTACTGCACTTGTACATGGTTTTTGTCTCATAGGCCAAGTTTGGCCTCCAGAAGACGTTAATATCTCTATTCTCTATTCTCTCTCTCTCTCTCTCTCTCTCTCTCTCTCTCTCTCTCTCTCTCTCTCTCTCTCTCTCTCTCTCTCTCTCTCTCTCTCTCTCTCTCTCTCTCTCTCTCTCTCTCTCTCTCTCTCTCTCTCTCTCTCTCTCTCTCTCTCTCTCTCTCTCTCTCTCTCTCTCTCTCTCTCTCTCTCTCTCTCTCTCTCTCTCTCTCTCTCTCTGAGCTCAATACACACGCTGAGGCAGCGGGGATCAGAGCACCCAGCCAGGCAGGCTTCCACCACACTTTCTCCACCATCGACCACATCTTCGTGCTTCGTTGCTTGATTGAGAGCGCGAAGGCGGAAGCAGAGACTATACTGTTGCTTTGTGGATTTCCGCAAAGCCTTCGACATTCTGAGAGTCAGAGAGCTCCCCACCAGCCGACTCACCAGGCTTGCATTTGAGAGCTCTAGACATTTGGAAGAGACAGGGCATGAGAGAGTATGGTATGCACAGACTTACCGATGGTTAGCAGACCATGGCATGAGCATTACAGATCTCCCCCCTTTTCAGTATGACCTCTCTTCCCCCCACATTACCCTCTCTCGTTCGGAGAGGAATAGGATCATCAGTCAGGACCTACTACAGATACACGTCAGGGAGACATGGATAGCACCACAAGAGCCACTTCCCACAAAGAGGCAACACTACAGAGAGCACTTCTTGACTGTGACAGCGGATGGTTTCATTCAGAGACCACGATACATGGATACATATATGGAACCAACTGAGAGAGTGGCCATTGGGCAGCTCAAAGTATCATCACACCAGCTCGAGATTGAGATTGGGCGAGCCACACATACCCCGAGGGATGAGCGATTATGCAGGATATGTAGAGAGGAGGTGGAGGACGAGGAGCACTACACATGTAGATGTCAGGCATATGAGGACATCAGAGACCGCTACCCACAGCTCTTCAGGGGGCCTAGAGAGATCAGGGCTTCATTGGGGACAGAGGACCAGCGCCCTCTAGGTCGTTTCCTAGTAGAGCTCCAGCACCGCCGTGCATCACTCCTCCAGCAGAAGATGGAGATACACCTGGCTCCCCCCCCTCAGACTTATATTACAGATTTTTTCAGACCCATATCCACTCAAGGACGCAGCTCGATGCGGGGTGTCACATTACACAGTGCAGAGGAGCTTAGACGACAACGTCGACGACCGAGACCCCTTGTCCGGAGAGCTCGTCCACATCAGAGAGAGATTCAGCAGATTCACGCATGCCATGACATGGAGATACGGAAGCATCAGCAACGCACCCCTATCGATTTGGACGTTCAGAGCATTTTGAGGATCGCCATGATGCCGTACCCACCGATGCATTATATCCTACACCCACTCCAGGCATTTAGTGGGTTGTGATACCATCGAGCCTCCCCTCCCTATGCATATCATATTTGTATCTCACCCATTGAGCATATAGAGTGCATACCCATAGCACCCGACACCCTTGATGCCAGTTACTATCCACTCCTTTTATACCCGTTTGCGGTACTCACACTTTATTTTCGTTTTGGGATCACCACTCCTTTTATACCCGTTTGCGGTACTCACACTTTATTTTCGTTTTGGGATCACAGTGGATTGGATCATACTGATGTATATGTTTTGTCTCATAGGCCGATTTTGGCCTCTAATAGACGTTAAAAAGTCTTTCTTTCTTTCTCTCTCTCTCTCTCTCTCTCTCTCTCTCTCTCTCTCTCTCTCTCTCTCTCTCTCTCTCTCTCTCTCTCTCTCTCTCTCTCTCTCTCTCTCTCTCTCTCTCTCTCTCTCTCTCTCTCTCTCTCATCTCTCTCTCTCTCTCTCTCTCTCTCTCTCTCTCTCTCTCTCTCTCTCTCTCTCTCTCTCTCTCTCTCTCTCTCTCTCTCTCTCTCTCTCTCTCTCTCTGACCTGGCCCACCTCGAGTGGTCTCACTTGCATTCCACCCACAACACCACAGGGGGGGCAATGTGGTAGACTATGTTATCGGACCCCCGGAGGCGACACATCTCATCAACTCATTCACTATCCCACCCTTACCGATTGGAGCTGATCACGCATATCTTGCCCTATCCATTCGCGGCTCACCATGCATATGCCACCCCATCACCATACAACCACGAGCCCATACCACCATTCACTTTAGACATGAGCTAGCACATATCTATAGCTCCCACGTTCGAGAGCACATCTACTCCCTTGATCCCTCTGCCTCCTTGGACACCCTCACGGCCCACTTCTCCTCGATCCTCCACACATCTGCTACTCTCAGCTTCCCATACACCACCAACAGCACCGCACATTCGACACGACTAGGGCATACACCCCAGAATAGATGGTACGATGAGGAGTGTAGGCGACTATACCGACATCTCATAGCACAGAGTATCTTGGGATCCATCACAGAGAGGGAGGCACAACGACAGATGCGAGCCCTCACACGCCGGAAGCGGAGAGCTTTCGAGGAGCGATAGGAGGCAGAGTTGATCGACCTTTTCATGAGTAGGGATTGTGCCACCGCGTGGAGGGCACTACGTGAGCCACGCCCACCTACACCCATAGCAGATCCTCAGACTTAGCACACCTACGCCCAGAGGTTATATGACGTCCCAAGACAGCCACCATTGCCGATCCCTCCCACACCGCGTCCTGTGATATCCACGCTCTTCACGGCAGGCATGGTACGACAAGCCATCCATAGGCTACAGCATGGCCGTTCAGCAGACCACACGGGGCTACAGGGAGAGCACTTTATATACGCAGCAGATGTAGTTTCCCACTTGATTGCCCATCTCTTCAAACGTGCTCTGGTTGAGGGATTACCTGACTCATGGACTATGCATACCATTACGCCTATCCATAAGTCCGGCGATATGATGGACCCAGGGAACTACAGGACTATTATGATAGGCCATATCCTGGCCAAGATCTATGGGGCAGTACTAGAGGCAGAGCTCAGTACACACGCTGAGGCAGCTCGGATCAGAGCACCCGGCCAGGAAGGCTTCCGCCGCACTTTCTCCACCATCGACCACATCTTCGTGCTTCGTTGCTTGATTGAGAGCGCAAAGGCGAGGAAGCAGAGACTATATTGTTGCTTTGTGGATTTCCGCAAAGCCTTCGACATGGTCTCGAGAAAGAGACTACTATGGAGGCTCCATGAGTTACAGCTACCATCAAACATGCTATGAGCCATCCATGCTTTTATGCACGAGTCACAGGGAGGGTACGCTGCCCCGGCGGCCTATCAGACACCCTTGTTAGCACCATTGGTGTGAAACAAGGTTGCCCTCTCTCACCCACTCTCTTCGGTCTCTACATCGACGAGATCACGGAGTATAGGGCGAGGAGGAGAGCTCGGAGGTACTCCAGTACACATCCTATTATATGCTGATGACATTGTCTTGCTTTCACAGTCACGGGAGGGGTTGCAGTCACATTTACAGGCGCTCGATACCTTTTGCATGGAGAGAGGACTCATAGTGAAACTTGGCAAGACCAAGGTCATGATCTTCCATACCTCCAGGACAGTACGCCATCGCGCCTCTTTCACTGAAGCTGGAGGACAGATAGAGATAGTGGACTCCTTCGTCTACCTAGGTGTCACCTTCTCGGGAAGCACAGGGATATTCTCCATGGCACAGGCAGCGAGAGATAGATTGACGCGAGGCTATGCGGCACTTGCAGGATTGGAGAGACGCTGCTTTCAGACACACTTTCAGGAGCCCCTGACTAAGGGGTGGCTCTTTGACACTCTAGTGACACCCGCATTGATGTACGCAAAAGCAGTATGGGCACCATGGATCACGGAGGCGATGTGGACGCGGATTGAGAGGCCCAAGGTCATCATGATCTCACGCTTGCTGCGCAGCAAGCCCTCCGTTCCACATGACATTATACGAGATGAGCTTGGCACACCACCGATGCTAGTGGAGGCTTCCAGTTGGTGACCTTTATTCTGAGAGTCAGAGAGCTCCCCACCAGCCGACTCACCAAGCTTGCATTTTAGAGCTCTCGACATTTGGCAGAGACAGGGCATGAGAGAGTATGGTATGCGCAGACTTACAGATGGTTAGCAAACCATTGCATGAGCATTATGGATCTCCCCCCTTTTCAGTATGACCTCTCTTCCCCCCACGTTACCCTCTCTCGTTCGGAGAGGAATCGGATCATCCGTCAGGACCTACTATAGATACATGTCAGGGAGACATGGATAGCACCACAGGAGCCTCTTCCCACAAAGAGGCAACACTACAGAGAGCACTTCCTGACGGTGACAGCGGATGGTTTCATTCAGAGACCACGATACATGGATACATACATGGCACCAACTGAGAGAGTGGCCATTCGGAAGCTCAGAGTATTATCACACCAGCTCGAGATTGAGGTTGGGCGAGTGACACATACCCCGAGGGATGAGAGATTATGCAGGATATGCCGAGAGGAGGTAGAGGACGAGGAGCACTACACATGTAGATGCCAGGCATATGAGGACATCAGAGACCGCTACCCACAGCTCTTCAGGGGGCCCAAAGAGATCAGGGCTTTATTGGGGACAGAGAACCAGCGCCCTCTTGGTCGTTTCCTAGCCGAGCTCAAGCACCGCCGTGCATCACTTCTCCAGCAGCCGATGGAGATACACCTGGCCCCCCCCTCAGACTTATATTACAGATTTTTTCAGACCCACAGCCACTCGAGGACCCAACTCGATGCGGGGTGTCACATTACACAGCAGAGGAGCTTAGATGACAGCATCGACGACCGAGACAACTCCGGAGAGCCCGTCCACATCAAAGAGAGATTCAGGCGATTCACGCACGCCATGACATGGAGATACGGAGACGTCAGCAGCGCACCCCCGACGATTTGGACGTTCAGAGCATTTTGAGGATCTCCATGATGCCTTACCCACCGATGCATTATATCCTACATCCACTCCAGGCATTTAGTGGGTTGTGATACCATCGAGCCTCCCCTCCCTATGCATATCATATTTGTATCTCACCCATTGAGCATATAGAGTGCATACCCTTAGCACCCCACACCCTTGATGCCAGTTACTATCCACTCCTTTTATACCCGTTTGCTGTACTCACACTTTATTTTCCTTTTGGGATCACAATGGATTGGATCATACTGATGTATATGTTTTGTCTCACAGGCCGATTTTGGCCTCTAATAGACGTTAAAAAGTCTTTCTTTCTTTCTCTCTATAGGGGGAGAGGGGGTGGGGGAGCAAGGGGTGGCCCTTGCTTGAGAGGACGGGAGGGAGGGTTAAGGAGCTCCCGTGACTTCAAAGAACTTCCCACGGATGGGCCCAGGATGGTGCTGACAGCACTGGTGTGACAATCCGCCCATCCAAACCTAAGGTCATTGCTCCGATACCACTTGAGACGTTCAACCCAAGAATGTGAGACGTTGGACATGGGACGCCAAGGTGATTGCCAAAAGAACACGTTTTATATTATGTTCGCAAACCACTTTAGAAGGGACAACAATGAGAGCTTGGCAAAGGAGTAGATCTAGTATGCCTTTTAGTTGTGCACAATTAGGGGCAATAGGGTATACTCCCCAAGCACCAAGATGGTCCGTAGAGAAAAACAGAACTTGTGACCTCCCTCCCTCCCCCCTCCCCTCCCCCCCATTCCCTTCCCCTCCCCCCCATTCCCCCATTCCCTCCCTCCCTCCCTCCCTCCCCCCCCTCCCCCTCTCTCTCTCTCTCTCTCTCTCTCTCTCTCTCCTCTCTCTCTCTCTCTCTCTCTCTCTCTCTCTCATCTCTCTCTCTCTCTCTCTCTCTCTCTCTCTCTCTCTCTCTCTCTCTCTCTCTCTCTCTCTCTCTCTCTCTCTCTCTCTCTCTCTCTCTCTCTCTCTCTCTCTCTCTCTCTCTCTCTCTCTCTCTCTCTCTCTCTCTCTCTCTCTCTCTCTCTCTCTCTCTCTCTCTCTCTCTCTCTCTCTCTCTCTCTCTCTCTCTCTCTCTCTCTCTCTCTCTCTCTCTCTCTCTCTCTCTCCCCCCCCCCTTCCCCCCCCCTTTTCCCTCCCCCCCTTTTTCCTCCCCCCCTCCCTCCCTCTCTCTCTCTCCCCCCCCTCCCCTCCCCCCCCTTATCACACTCTCGCCCCCTCTCTCTTTTTATTTTTCAAGAAAAAGGAACCACCACCACCAAAAAGGGGGGAAAAAAATTCCTCCCATGTATGCACAAAAAATGTCAGTTGAGATTATATCATCAAGGTCTTCACAAATTTTAAAAGAGTAAGCCTGTGCACAATCCAGTTCTGTTGAGATCTAATACTCTGTACATGTTACTGTGGAGAAACTAATGAATGAGTATCATACAAGGATACTAGTTTCTTCATTTATGGTATTTCAATCATAGGCTCCACAGCTTAAATCTATGTTTTGCATGGTTAGCATGCTTTACATTATAGACTGGCCTTTTATCCCAGAAATCTGGACAGATTTTCTACACAGAGGGGACTATGATATGTATGCCTTTGAGAGCTCACTAAAGTTGCAAACGAATCCAGTCCTCGGACAAGTAATATTTCCATTGTTAAGCTTGGCCATTTCTTCAAGAGCCTGTGTCATATAGATAATAGAAGTTCGTTAATCAAAATGTGAATCCCTAAATAGAATACTTCTGCTTCCGGTCCCTATAAAACATTAATAATTTGCATATATGAAACATTAGTAGACTGATTTCCTGTCATTCAGACAAGAGTCTATACACATTATACATGCACACTGACACAAATAACACGAAACTTCTCTATGAAAGCCCAGAAAATGATTATGTGGTCATTCGCACTGAGTGATATCACATACAGCTGGGCTCCGAAATCTCAATGTTCAAGTTCAAATTTTGGGGCTATGTGCAAACAAATTCCCACGATAGACTAGCCCGTCCTCTTCTCTCCAGACATCTCATTATTTTTCCTTTGGTCTCTTTCTTCTTATGCAAAATAGTAAAGTTGTGTCAATCAGAGGGAGCCCTTTGAAATTATTCACAAGTAACCTGTCCCTCCCTATCCGTAAAAACAAAACAAAAAAATCTACCACAAAAAAGATCCTCAGACTATTCCTCTGGAAAGGGACCTCTGTAGCATGGCATGTCCAGCTTTCAGAAAAATTTATACATAATAAACAGGAAACCTAGATACATAAACTGTCTTCCAACTTGAAAGTTAAATATGCAGCATACCTTTGTACTATAAACATATCCGTTTGGTAAAACTTGAGGGGGGTTATGTTCATCCATCACCTCCTTAGTTATGTAGCACACAAGCTTTGAGTGAATGTGCTTCGAGAAAGGTAGAGGAGCTGCCAATTGCCTGAAACTTTCTTGGGACAAAGGATCCTCTTTTGTACATCCTTCCTCAAAACAGAATCTTGTTTCATAAGCAACTTGTCAAAGAGAACCAGCTTTGAAGAAATATTGAACACATCTGCAAGTATAAGATAAAAGGATACGGAGTTTTCAGAGCAGATAAGCCTGCTTGAAGATGAATATGTAGCAACGATTCTGTTGTCATTCCATACATCTTGCAGAACTCTTGTTTGAACTGATCAATTAAATCATCCCATTGCTTTGAGTCGAACAGAAGCTACATCAAATGGAACCAATTAGTGACAACATGCTATTGCAAACCCACCCATCCAATTCAAAAATATTGCAAAGCCCCCCATCCAATCCTCAAAAAGGGGATACTTACTAGAACAAGTTTTGCACCTTATACCCATACTAGATCAAGTTTGTACCTTTTATCTATAAGAGAACTAGTTTTGTACCTTATACCCAGCACATTCAGTGTTGCTTTTAAAAGCAAGAGTCGCCATTGCTTGCTGTACTTCTTTCATGTTTGTGCTCCCCCATGATGCTAAATATTTCCTAGCATATGCAATGGCATCCATCATGTGTTCCCCACGTACTAACTCAATAAATTCTTGAACCCTTAGCTTGAATTCAAACTTACTCTGCAAGTATAATCTCTCTCTCTCTCTCTCTCTCTCTCTCTCTCTCTCTCTCTCTCTCTCTCTCTCTCTCTCTCTCTCTCTCTCTCTCTCTCTCTCTCTCTCTCTCTCTCTCTCTCTCTCTCTCTCTCTCTCTCTCTCTCCCCCCCCCCCCCCCCCCCGATTAGGGTTCATGAGCTGCTGAGGTGTTGGAAACAATGTCAGAATAGCACAAAAACCTAATTTCCAGCAACCCTAATTTTCAGTACTTAACCAAATTTTGGTCACAAAAGGTCAAAACTTATTATTGGCTTATTAGATAGAGCTTGAAGAGGGCTTTCATTTGATAAATAACATTCAGTCATCAGAGGTCGAGATCAAGAGAAAACCGTAACCTTAATTGCTGTGCAAAAATGTGTTTTTACATCATTTGAGCCCTCTCATGTTCCAGATCAAGAAAAGCAAACTCTAGTTGAAGACTGAAGGCCCATCTATGTGATCACATGAGGTCTAGCTGTGAAAAGCTATTTTTTGCACATGAAAAAAATCTATCGCCAAAATAATTACGATCACTATGCTTTTGGATTGGGCAAGCTTTTAATAGCTTTTGCATAGCTTTTAGAATATCCCATCGTGGGCTACCATCATTCTTATATAAGGAAGGCATCGGTCATTGTTGATCCATCATCCAATCGTCCAAGCATCCACAATCGTTGGAGATCAAGGAGTGATATACTTGGAGGTCCTCTATTCTTGGAAGAGTAGTTTGGTGCAACTGTGGAGGAGTTTGTATCAGCAACCATCAGCATCCTTGTTGATTACTGTGAGTAGCAAATCTATATCAGTCCATCACTTGTGTCACTAATTTCTGATTTATGGATTCTGAAACCCTAATTTTAGAATTAGGGTTTGCTGTGAAATAGTTCTAAACTGTTCATATTCTCTACGCTCTCACATACGCACACTATCCATACCTCTTAAGCACTTTAAACACAAATTCTTGTACTAGTTCCCTATTTCTGCCTAGATTCACAATTTATCATCTACACACATTGTAATTTCATATTCATAATCAAAGTGTAGGTAAGCATCCAAGCTTATCGTTACACTTGAAAATATTGTCTACTCTCTCTTTATCTCTCACTCATCTCTTTTTGAGTATTAAGGTGTGTATGCTAAGGTTCATGCGTTGGAAGATCCTGTAAACCTGTGAATGTTGTTATTGAGGCCCACCCCACTTCCGACATCAGAACAAAGAGGCTGTTGAAACTGTACTGCTCAGGTTCGCCTCCCTGATCAGGTTCGAGCAGTACGCCTGCTGATCTGCTACTGTACCACCCAATGAGGGTTCGCGAGCTGCTCATGTGCATTCTGTCATCTTCCTCCAGCCACCTGCAGAAAACCATAAAAAATCGACACAGAGCAGCGATACAGAGGATCTGGTCGTTGGTCACAACTTTTGAAGCAGCTGGTCAAAGATGGGCTACAGATTGGCACAGTGCTTCATTTTGAGTTATTTCTAGACCACATAAAGTTAATTGCACAGTTGATTCCAAGAGCTATTGGAGGGGCTGTACCTCTACCAATCGAGGTTTGAGTTTGTTTTCATCTCTCTAGAAGAGGGGGACACATGGACAAAAAGGAAGATCTACTCAAATTAGAAGACAAATTCCACAACACCCTCAGGGACAACAAGAAGCTTATGGACTTCACCATCAACGTCACCAAGCTCGAAAAAGAGACTAAATCACTCTAAAGAGAGAAACAATGGAAGAAAGAGAAAGATGAGTAGGAGAAGAGGATGACGGAAAAAGAAACTTGGGAAGGGGCACAAGAAGAATGGAAGAAAGAACCAGACTATTTGAAGGGAGAGATAGCCCTCCTCAAGGCAACGGTGGCATCGCTCTCCCCCAAGGAAGGTGAGATTCATACCATCACTAAGGAAGCCCTCAAAGAAGAAATCACAAAAACCTTGACGGAGCACATGGAAGACAAAGTCGAAGCTACCAAAGAAGGTTGGGTGGAAGTAGTAAAAAAGTACATCAAGAAAGAGGCCCGAGAAGAAGCACATAAAGAAGAGACTCTCCTCGTACGCAACACCATCAAGGAGGAGAGGCTGAAGCAAGCCTGATGCCTCAATGTACGAGTCACGGTGGGAGAGCGAGAAGGATCCACTCCTCCGGAGAATGGGAAGATGTTATGTACCAAACTCAAATACAAGGACAGAGAACCATCTCCTTTCACTAAAGCTTGGAGGGTCGGTAAAGATGCCACTAAGCAACGAGCCCTCATCCTCCACTTCCCCGATGGTGAGTCATGATCTACTTTCCTTCGCAAGAAGGTCATCCTACAAGGGCTTCAAGGCCCACCCATCTACCTCGATGATGACCTCACCAAAATGCAAGCCTCACAAAGGCGTGCATGTATGCCTAGGGTGCACCAAGCCCACAAAGAGCAGAAACGAGCATCCTGCAAAGACAATCCGGTCATCATAGATGGAAAGGCCATCGCATAGGGACTCGCAGCCTGTGGGACACGAGAAGAGATCTACTTGGCAGTATGGAACTGCAACAAAAACCTATGGACACACCCAAAGAGACTCGATGAGGTGATGAAAGGTCACGACATCATCCTACTTACAGTGACACATGAAAGCCCAAAGAGAGGTTTGTCCCGAATGCATGGATTTTAGTGGGAGTCTCTACACTAAGGATGCACATGACAACGCGCATCTCAAGGATCAGGAGGGGCGACCATATTTTTTAGACAGGGACTACACAATAGATTACAGATTATTGCCCACAACCCACAGGCCCGATACATGTGGATCTTGAGATTATGGAGTACTCCATGCTTGCTGAAGTCTTCCTTATGGAAGACTTCGAGACTCAAACACGCAACGTGCAGTGCGAGACATATGATTATGAGGATCAAAGGCACTACATACCCTACAAGAAGAGACTATCATGAGACATTCCACAGACAAAGCTCCTCACACAGCATATGGACGACATCTACTCATGCTTGGCTCTGAGCAGTGTCTCGTCATTTATAATGGGATGGCTCAATGGCCTACTTCAGGAGGATTGACCTGTATGACACATGGATGTGCAAGGGGAGGAGGGAGCACAATCGACTATACCATGGGATCTAGGGAGGCCACCCACCTTATTACATCACTTACCATCCTACCGATACCTATCGGAGCATATCACACATACCTCTTCCTTTCCATCACTGGAGATATTACCCCACATAGATCCATACAATGTACCCCACACACCATTCATTTCACACGTGAGCTAGCCCCTCTCCCAGTCCTCACAGCCAAGGTGGTCAAGTGTGTTCTATTCGGTGCGTTCGATGTGTTTAAGGTGCGAGGACCAAACCTTACGTCCGAAGCATAGGCGTACCACCACCCCCTCGGTTGTCTTCCTCCAGGAGGCACTCAGACCACCACCGATGTACCACATACTACACCCACCTCCACCCATCACCAGTGGCTAGGGTATTTTACTCACTCACATTATGGATCCCCCATGTATTAGGCGGCCACTATCTGCAAAGTCAGAGCCAGGTCTCCCGAGCCTTTTCCAGCCCTATATAGCTTTGTGTAGGGATATACTTTTTTATTTCATTTCATTTTCTACATAGGGTTACTACACTTGTACATGGTTTTTGTCTCATAGGCCAAGTTTGGCCTCCAAAAGACGTTAATACGACTCTCTCTCTCTCTCTCTCTCTCTCTCTCTCTCTCTCTCTCTCTCTCTCTCTCTCTCTCTCTCTCTCTCTCTCTCTCTCTCTCTCTCTCTCTCTCTCTCTCTCTCTCTCTCTCTCTCTCTCTCTCTCTCTCTCTCTCTCTCTCTCTCTCTCTCTCTCTCTCTCTCTCTCTCTCTCTCTCTCTCTCTCTCTCTCTCTCTCTCTCTCTCTCTCTCTCTCTCTCTCCTCCCTGCTCTCAGAGTCACAAGAGGGGTTGCAGTCACATTTACAGGCGCTCGATACCTTTTGCATGGAGAGAGGACTCACAGTGAACCTTGGCAAGACCAAGGTCATGATCTTCCATACCTCCAGGACAGTACGCCATCGCGCCTCTTTCACAGCAGCTCGAGGACAGATAGAGGTAGTGGACTCCTACGTCTACCTAGGTATCACCTTCTCGGGCAGCACAGGGTATTCTCCATGGCACAGGCTGCGAGAGATAGATTGACGCGAGGTTATGCGGCACTTGCAGGATTGGAGAGACGCTGCTTTCAGACACATTTTCAGGAGCCCCGGACTAAGGGGTGGCTCTTTAACACTCTAGTGACACCCGCATTGATGTACGCAGCAGCAGTATGGGCACCAGGGATCATAGAGGCGATGTGGACGCAGATTGAGAGGCCCCAGATCACCATGATATCACGCTTGCTCCGTAGCAAGCCCTCCGTTCCACATGACATTATACGAGCTGAGCTTGGCACACCATCGATGCTAGTGGAGGCCCTCTTCCAGTTGGTGACCTTTATTCTGAGAGTCAGAGAGCTCCCCACTAGCCGACTCACCAGGCTTGCATTTGAGAGCTCTAGACATTTGGCAGAGACAGGGCATGAGAGAGTATGGTATGCACAGACTTACCGATGGTTAGCAGACCATGGCATGAGCATTACGGATCTCCCCCCTTTTCAGTATGACCTCTCTTCCCCCCACATTACCCTCTCTCGTTCGGAGAGGAATAGGATCATCCGTCAGGACCTACTACAAATACACGTCAGGGAGACATGGATAGCACCACAGGAGCCTCTTCCCACAAAGAGGCAACACTACAGAGAGCACTTCCTGACTGTGACAGCGGATGGTTTCATTCAGAGACCACGATACAAGGATACATATATGGCACCAGCTGAGAGAGTGGCCATTGGGCAGCTCAGAGTATCATCACACCAGCTCGAGATTGAGATTGGGCGAGCCACACATACCCCCAAGGATGAGCGATTATGCAGGATATGTAGAGAGGAGGTGGAGGACGAGGAGCACTACACATGTAGATGCCACGCATATGAGGACATCAGAGACCGCTACCCACAGCTCTTCAGGGGGCCTAGAGAGATCAGAGCTTTATTGGGGACAGAGGACTAGCACCCTCTAGGTCATTTCCTAGTAGAGCTCCAGCACCGCATCACTCCTCCAGCAGCAGATGGAGATACACCTGCCCCCCCCCCTCAGACTTATATTACATATTTTTTCAGACCCACATACACTCGAGGGCCGAGCTCGATGCGGGGTGTCACATTACACAGAGCAAAGGAGCTTAGACGAAAGCGTCGACGACCAAGACCCCTTGTCCGGAGAGCTCGTCCACATCAAAGAGAGATTCAGGAGATTCACGCACGCCATGACATGGAGATACAGAGACATCAATAGCGAACCCCTATCGATTTGGACGCCCAGAGCATTTTGAGGATCGCCATGATGCCTTACCCACCGATGCATTATATCCTACACCCACTCCAGGCATTTAGGGGGTTGTGATACCATCGAGCCTCCCCTCCCTATGCATATCATATTTGTATCTCACCCATTGAGCATATAGAGTGCATACCCATGGCACCCCACACCCTTGATGCAAGCTACTATCCCTCCTTTTATACCCGTTTGCAGTACTCACACTTTATTTTCTTTTTGGATCACAGTGGATTGGATCATACTGATCTATATGTTTTGTCTCATAGGCCGATTTTGGCCTCTAATAGACGTTAAAAAGTCTTTCTTTCTTTCTTTCTCTCTCTCTCAGGAGGCACTCAGACCACCACCGATGTACCACATACTACACCCACCTCCACCCATCACCAGTAGCTAGGGCGTTTTACTCACATTTTGGATCCCCCATGTATTAGGTGGCCACTATCTGCAGAGTCAGAGCCACGTCTCCCCAGCCTTTTCCAGCCCTATATAGCTTTGTGTAGCGATATACTTTTTATTTCATTTTATCTTCTACACAGGGTTACTACACGTTTACATGGTTTTTGTCTCATAGGCAAAGTTTGGCCTCCAGAAGACGTTAATATGACTTTCTTTCTTCTTTCTCTCTCTCTCTCTCTCTCTCTCTCTCTCTCTCTCTCTCTCTCTCTCTCTCTCTCTCTCTCTCTCTCTCTCTCTCTCTCTCTCTCTCTCTCTCTCTCTCTCTCTCTCTCTCTCTCTCTCTCTCTCTCTCTCTCTCTCTCTCTCTCTCTCAGCGTATACCCTAAGCGCAGTCCCTCTGCCCGAGCTCTGCGTCTGCCCGAAACCCTAAGCGTAGCAGTTTCCGCCAGTCTCCCAGAGACAGTAAGGCGGGAGGGGAGAAGCTCCCCTCTTTCTTCATCTCGAGGGGAGGGTGAGGGAGGGGACCCTCTCCTTGAGCTTTCCAGCACCCTTCTCCTCGCTCCCTGTCTACAGCAACAACATGGAAGGCAGGAAAAGCTTTGCCTCTGCCCTCTTGCACCAGCCGCTTTCTATACAAGCCCCAGTCAACAAACCAACAGCATGGGAGTCTTACGCAGCACTAGCTTTGATGGAGAGACAGTGCCACCAGGCATATTTTCAAGAGCCCCGCACAAAGGGGTGGCTCTTTGACACTTTGGTTACGCCAGAGCTCATGTATGGGGCAGCCATATGGGGACCAGGATTAGCTACATCAGTATGGACAGCATTAGAGAGGCCACAGATACTCATGATTGCCAGACTTATCCGCAGCAAGCCTTCAGTACCACATGATATCATTAGAGCAGAGCTCGCTGCACCACTGATGCTAGTTGAGGCATTATTCCAGACAGTATGCCTATTACACAGACTTCGGAGCATGGATACAGAGCGCATTGCTTATCGTGCTTTCGAGGCATCACGTGATATCGCATTAGCAGGCGACACCTCCTCATGGTATGCACAGACATGAGACTGGCTTGCCCACCATGGCTTTGACATAGACAGGCTACCACCACTACAGTACGACTCTCATGCACCCACCTACTCGCTCTCTCATCAAGAGAGAAATAGGATCATTCGTCAGGAGATATGGCATACATACATACAGAGGACATGGGTGAGCCCTAGGGGTTCATTGCCACCGAAAATGCTCTACTACCGCGAGCATTTTCTACATATATCGGGCACGGGCTTCATGGAGATTCCGAGATACATGCAGACCTACCTTCTCCACCACCTACGAGTCGTCATTGGGCAGCTCCGGGTTTCATCACATCAGCTCGAGATTGAGAGGGGTCGGTCCAGGGGAGTCCCCCGTGAGGAGAGGTGGTGCCCAGTATGCCACGGGTGAGGAGCATTTTGTTATCAGATGTCCAGCATACTTAGACCTACGAGCACAATTCCAGATCGAGGAGTCATTCCAGCTCTGCATGACTATGGGAGACCAAAGACGCTTGGGACGCTTTCTCACAGCAGCATACGAGAGGCGAGAGCGGTCACTACAGCCCATACATCAGCCACGGGTGAGTACCCAGCAGACCATTACCCAATTCTTTCAGCGAGTTGAGCTACATCAGAGAGGTCCATCTATAGGGCTCACGCTCCACCAGGCAGCAGCACAGAGAGCACGGCGCCGACCACGCATGGGCGGATATCGTCGACCACGACTATATCAGGAGGATATCTCACGCATCAAGATTGCCTACGACCACATGATGGAGCATAGGCGTACTACCACCCCCTGGGTTGTCTTCCTTCAGGAGGCACTCAGACCACCACCGATGTACCACATACTACACCCACCTCCACCCATCACCAGTAGCTAAGGCGTTTTACTCACATTTTGGATCCCCCCATGTATTAGGTGGCCACTATCTGCAGAGTCAAAGCCACGTCTCCCCACCCTTTTCCAGCCCTATATAGCTTTGTGTAGCGATATACTTTTTATTTCATTTCATCTTCTACACAGGGTTACTACACTTGTACATGGTTTTTGTCTCATAGGCCAAGTTTGGCCTCCAGAAGACGTTAATATCTCTCTCTCTCTCTCTCTCTCTCTCTCTCTCTCTCTCTCTCTCTCTCTCTCTCTCTCTCTCTCTCTCTCTCTCTCTCTCTCTCTCTCTCTCTCTCTCTCTCTCTCTCTCTCTCTCTCTCTCTCTCTCTCTCTCTCCTCGCTCCCTGTCTACAGCAACAACATGGAAGGCAGAAAAAGCTTTGCCTCTGCCCTCTTGCACCAGCCGCTTTCTATACCAGCCCCAGTCAACAAACCACCAGCATGGGAGTCTTACTTACTCCAAGAAGTGAAGAAACTCCAAGGAGAAATGGCAGCAATGAAGCAGGAAATTAGTAAGAAAGATGAACAAATAGCCAGATTGCAACAAAAGCTTGATGAAACACAAGGAAATAGCCAGCAAACAGGAGCTGAATCAACAAATAAAGTCGACTTGGCAACACAATTATCCGAGGTAAAACTACTACACATTTTTCAAAAGAAGTAATGTCTGTGGTAAAGGAGCAGGAATTGGTGGACAGCAACAAGAAAGTTATCAGGATTGGAGGCCTCCCCCTAGGATGGGACAGGGAGGACATCGCACCCGAGTTAAAAGATGACTGCATCCTTGAAACAGAAGTACTAGAAGCACAACTAACCAAGGTGGTCCCCTTCATCAATCTAGGGTCTCCGGTCTTCATCACACCCAAAGGAACTCAGGCAAGGGTAAGCTATTTTGACATGTCAGATAAGATAGCTGTCATGAAGCAAGCAAAGTCACTACAAGGTACTAAAGTATGGATAGCATATGAACTCACCCCACTCCAACTTAAAAATCGACCAACAGAGTTAACTAAAGTCAGAGAAGCCAGGAAGAATGGAAAGTGGGCAGTATACAGAGGAGTCAAGCTATTATCAGAGATTTCCATACCCATACCACATAGGAAGAAACAGCTATCTCCCTCATTTGTAATATATATTGATGTAATTTTGAAACTCTTATGAGTCATAAGAGTGCTTTGGAAGCCACATCCCCCCCTTTTATTTTTATTTTGATTTTTGCCTTTTATTATAGCCCCTTGAGGGCTTCCCCCCCAAGTGGAATGTAATGTTTTGATGTACCTGATCGGTCCCATAGGTCGATTTTGGCCTCCCGTGGACGTTAATATATCTTTCTTTCTCTCTCTCTCTCTCTCTCTCTCTCTCTCTCTCTCTCTCTCTCTCTCTCTCTCTCTCTCTCTCTCTCTCTCTCTCTCTCTCTCTCTCTCTCTCTCTCTCTCTCTCTCTCTCTCTCTCTAATAGACGTTAAAAAGTCTTTCTTTCTTTCTCTCTCTCTCTCCCCCCCTCCCTCCCTCCCTCGCCACCCTCCGGCCATAATGAGAACTTTGATAGGTTTAGTTGCAAGTAAAAAATGGAATATATATCAATTCGACATAAAGAATGCCTTTCTTAATGGTGAGTTAGGTGAAGAAGTGTATATGCCACAACCAAATGGTTTTGTGGATGCTAGATGTCCTAAAATCATGTATGCAAGATAAAGAAGGCATTGTATGGTCTTAAACAAACACCAATCGCATGGAATTCAAGTTGGTAAAATATCTTATGCTCAAAGGATATACAATGAGTCATGCGAATCCTTGAGCTTATGTAAAACATGTAGATGACATATGTGTATGTGTGCATTTATGTGGATGTCTTGTTGATTACACGGAATGATGCAAAAGTGATTAAAGAGATCAAAGTTAATTTGAAAAAGTATTTTAAAATTTCGAATCTTGGTTTTCTTAGATACTTTCATGGGATTGAGATTGTGCAGGAAGATGAAGGTATGTGGTTGATACACAAAAAATATATATGTGATATGTTGAAAGGGTTTGGTATGCAAGAATATAAGTTTGTTTCTACTCCAATAGAATGTAATGTGAAATTGAGTGCAAAAGAAGATGATGAGTTGTATGGTATGAATGCTTATAGATCCATGGTAGGATCTTTGATTTATGCAACAAAAACGAGACCCGATATATGTGATGCAATGGAAGTATTATCATAATTTATGCAAGTACCTAGTGTACCTCATAAGCATGCAGCAAAAGAGTGCCTAGGTATAACGTACCATGAATGAGGGATTGTTTTATAGTCATGATATTGATCTAACTCTTGAAGTTGTTAGTGATGCAGATTCCGCTAGATGTAAAGATGACAGAAGGTTAGGAGGAGATTGTTAAAAAATTTGAGTTCTGGAGGAGTCTTCCACTAGGGATCCAACCTGCACATTAGAATCAATCAAAATTAGATGGTTAAAATTTGGTCAAATGGCTAGTCAAAATGGCCAAAAGTCGACTAGAATTTTTATAACATATTATGAAAGTACTCTTCAAGACCTTTCCAAGGTATATAAAACTTACGTATTTGGTAGCATATGCTGGGTCAAAATACAAACCCTAATTTCAGAGATTTGATGTGAAAAGCAGATGGATCACACATCAAAGTCTTACAAAAACTTGTATTATACATCCAATGGACATAAGAATGCCATATGGCACTTGAAAAGCTCAAAAAAAAAAAAAAAAGAAAAATCTCAGATTTCCAAACACAATTTGTAGCGAGAATCATGTGAACCAATCTTTTGTGTTTTTTTATTTGAAAAGCAAGATAATATCAAGTCTCTATAAGAACAAGTCCTTGGGCTCACACTCCATCGCTTGTTGAGAAAAAGGCAATCCTTCACTTGGAGGAGGAGGAGTTGTGTGCTTTTCATCATCTTCAAGATATGCAACACCTTGGAGCTTGTCTATTGGGAGAAGATCATCTTCATCTATGGAGATCATGAAGTTATAGGAAGTTTGTATCTCATGCATATTCCCTTATGCTATCTTGTAGCTTCATGTACTTCATAATGGAAATAATGAAAAAATTTGGAGCTTGGCTCCTTCTCTCTCTTTGTCTTGCCTATTCTCCATATTGTCTCTATATTGATCATGAGCCTAAAAGCCAACAATTGGTATCAATGCAGGACAAAGGAGAGTACATTGAGAATTGGATTGCATGTCGAAGAGTAAAGTCTTCATGGCAAATGCAAATCAAGTTCGATTTTATATTCAATGATGATCATATTATTTGCAGATACTTAATATAAAATCGAAGAGATTTTCACTCCAAGAGGGGTCACATCAGATTTTGGAAGATTGAGCTATTATAGAAGCAAACAAACAATTTATGTGCGCTAGATTCGCTCGAATTGTAGATTGGAGAGCATTGCTTCCTTATGTATCCAAGAAGTGATGTTCAACCTACCAATCAACCTTCTTGTGCTCCTTGGAGTTTGTCACTTAACCATGTATGTAGGACCTAACATTTACAACTTGGTAGGTCATGGAGGAAAACTTATGTGAGTAAGGAGGGGTATTATCTCTACATTCGAAACCTTATAATGGACTTACTACACATTCTTGTATTCCTAAGTGTATATGTTTGATAGGTGTAGATAAGAGCATATTCTTTGGACTTGATAGGCTTGGCCAACCTTGATAGTTGAGAAAGTATGTTTGAGCCTACATTGTCTCCATTTCTTAGCGTCATGTAGTTGTCTCTATCCTTCCAAGTAGAACTTGGTTGAGAAAAGAAAAAAAAAAGAAGGGAGAGAAGAAAAAGGAAGAGGGGGGGGGGGGGGGGAGGGGGAGGAGGAGGAGGGGATATGTTAGTTCTCTTTGGGATGTGTGTTGGGAGAGAGCTCTTCATGTCTATGGTCCTTTTGTGTGTTGGTGGATACTTGGCATGATATGCGAAAATTATAGGTACCTAAACTAAACATATAAGTAAATAATTAATAACTAACAAATATACCTACCTAGCATACTCCATTAGTGTCAAGTTTGGAGGGGATTGTTAAAAAGTTTGTGTTTTGAGGGAACCTTCCCCTAGGGACCCAAGCTCCATGTTAAAATATTGGACGGTTAAAATTTGGTCCAATGGCTAGTCAAAATTATCAAAAATTGACTAAAATTTTATTACCTATTATGAAAGTACTCTTCAAGAGCTATCCGATGGTATACAAGACTTACATATTTTGTAGCAACTGGTGGATCACAATGAAAACCCTAATTTCATAGATATGGTATGAAAAGCGGATGGTAAAAATATCGTAATCTTATAAAAACTTGTAAAATAGATCCTATGGACATAAGAAAGTCATGTGGCACTTGAAAAGCTTAAAAAAACAACTATTAAAAAAAAGTCCTGACTTCTTCCCATGATTTGCGAAAACAATCACAAGGACCAATTGTTGTGCTTTCTAATTTGAAAAGCAAGACAATATCAAGTCTATATAAGAACAAGTCCTTTGGGCTCACAATCCATCGGTCTTCTAGCTGATTATAGGAGCTTGTGGAGAAGAAGATGGTTCTTCACATGGAGGAGATGGAGTTGTGTGGACTTCATCATCTTCAAGGTATGCATCCCCTTAAAGCCTTTCTATTTGGAGGAGATCATCTTCAGCTTAGAGATTAAGAAGTTATGGGCAACTTCTATCTCATGCATATTCTCTATGCTATCTTGTAACTTCATGTAATTCATCATGGAATGTAATGAACAAATTTGGGGCTTGGCTCCTTTTCTCTCTCTCGTGTCTTGTCTACTCTACATATTGTCACTATTTTCTCTTAGTCTCTATATTGATTGTGGGCCTAAAAACCAACATATTAATATGTATGTATGTATGTATGTATGTATGTATGTATGTATGTATGTAACATGTATGTATGTATGTATGCGTTATTGGTTTCTAGGCCCACAGTCAATATAGAGAGAAAGTAGAGAGATGGAGAGAAATAGACGATTAGAGACTCGCGATATACACAAGATGTGCCAAAGGGAGTTAAATTCTCCAAAAATTAACTATATCACAAAAAGATCTTACAAAGATACTCCAAGACCATCAAATCCAAGAGCAATGCTAGTGTTTAGCTGATTTTTTATTGTTCCCTTGGTTCGTTGTATATAATAACCTCAAATTGCTATTAATAAAAACCAAAAAAAAAAGTGTTTTCTCATGATTTACAGCAAAATTTCTATCATGAACTGCAAAATCATGTTCGCGATTTAAATCAAGTAACAATTTTTATGCAAAAAAAATTGCACGCATACTCAACGGTTCTTTATTTTCTTCCGATTGAACTTGTGTGCATCCATTTGTGCACGCATTGATTGTGAACTCTTCTTCTTGCCTCCCATCTAAGAGAGAGAGAGAGAGAGAGAGAGAGAGAGCATTGCCTTCACTCAGTACTATTGAACTTTAGGTTGTAGCTTCACAAGTTCATCTTGAGCTTAAGATTCAACTTGAGAGAGAGAGAGAGAAAGACTTCAATATTCAGCATTGGCCCAAGCAAGCGCACGCGAGAGAGAGAGAGAGAGAGAGAGAGAGACTCTCTTCAATATTCAGCGTTGGCCTGCGAGAGAGAGAGAGAGAGAGACTTCAATATTCAGCGTTGGCGAGAGAGAGAGAGAGAGAGAGAGAGAGAGACTTACTTCAGCCCTCTTTTGAGAAAATTTTCAACGGAATAGATTGAGCACATCAAAACTTGAGAAGTTAATATATTGCCATTGCAATCTCAAGTTGTTAGAGACTAAAGGACACAACATTGCTCCTTTACAGGTAAATAAATTCTAATCTACAATTTTGCAAACTTTAAATTACATGTTAGTGTACATTCTACTGATATTGGCCTTGTCATAGATATCCCTCAAATCCCTCAAGAAGAGAGAGAGAGAGAGAGAGAGAGAGAGAGATCTTTGCCATGCTTTAGATGGAGTATGAGAGGCATGCATCGGACTCATTACCCCGCTCCAAGGGATAGACCTCACATAGGTATAAAATGTAAATTATAGCATATAGATTAGTGTATTTCTCACATAGTGATAGTGACATGCGTCTTGGCCATCCTGAAGAGGGAAAAATGGATCCGGGATGAGTCTCGTCCTCGGCAAGCGTCCCAGATAAGGGATCCGGGGGGGAGAGAGAGAGAGAGAGAGAGAGAGAGAGAGAGAGAGAGAGAGATGACATATATATTGTATAGTATGAATCATGATTATTAAATTTTCATTCTTAAAAGTCAATAAATGAAATTCACTATTTATGAAAGTCTAAAGATTTCACATGTAAAAGTTGAAAGACACAAATGAATGCATATGCAACACTACAATAAATGAATGTGGCATGCACAACATTGTAGTATGCAATGTGCATTATATATTTTTGTTGATCTTTCTATCTATTATCTATTGTCTCCCCCTCTCTTCCTATTGACCTTCCCACCCTCCCCCTCCCCACGTCCTGGACCCTATCCGAAAACTCCCTTCTCGACAGTCCCCATCTCGAGATCCGTTCCCATCTAGAAACGCATCCCTGTCCAAGGTAACTATGATTCCTCATTACACATTCTACTTTCTAAATTTTAATGTAATGTCTTATAAAAATAGTGTGAAGATGATCCATCATTGTCATCTACTAGTCCACCACAGAAGTATTACTCGAGACGAGGTGGACAGGTCGTCGACAGCGTCCTCTGACATCTAGTGTTTAGCCCTAGGACTTCCACAAAGTATGCCTAGCGAAGATTATGTTGGCCCACAAGCTCCAGCAATTGCATCTCACTGCAGACATACAGAGTTAAATAGTACATAATCATGGGTTAGCATATTTGATGAAGATCTCGTAGAATTCAATTTAAATCTATAATTTAAACCTCCACTTTCTACTATGATACATACATACATACATGCATGCAGGCATTAATGCACAATACATATATATAGATACGTACATACATGCATACATACATGCATATATACTTATATACATACATACATCATGCATACATAATTACATACATAAAAACATACATACACACATATACATGCATTCATACATACATAATAGATATTACATACACATGTACATGTGGTATACATGTATCATATATGAAGATTTTTTCTAACTTCTTGTCATCATTTTCTTTGTCTTTCAAGACCTACGCTATGCCAGAGTGAAACAAGCTTGTTGGCGGTTTGTAACGAGCCAAAGAAGGTTCGGTGAAGGGTGGGAGTAAAAGTTGGACATCCAATCGGCATGGATCCCAAGGAATCGAAGGGGAAGATAAATTAAAGCACATCTTGTGCAATTTGTGGACTAGGGGTTGGGCCTTGCACTCAACCAATGCCAACAACCATTAAAGATGAGCTCTTGGAGTGCGTTGCAACAAGGAAAGCAAAGAAGGGGATGTGAAGGCCTCTTAATGCACTCAGCTCATTCAATCATGAGGCTCCCCATTCATCACAAGCATTTCATAGTAGTGGAAAGGGAGGCTCACATTCAACCAGACTAGTTATGGACTTGGATTTGGCTAACGTGCAAGCACCGGTGTAGAAGCGACCACAAGAAGACAAGTCGTGGGAGGTTGCCTGCATCATCCATACATGCTAACCTACAAAGCAAGGAATGCAAGAGGCTACATGAGATATAATGAAGTTATTCATTAAATGTAGTCTCTCCTTTAAGGTTGTCGGACTCCAACATGGAAAGAGGCCAAAAGATTCGTGGGTAGACTTGGAATTAAGTGGGAAGGACCTAACTACAAGGAGCTTAGAGATAGTGAGTTAAGAAAAACAAAAGGCATGGTGGAAAAATAATTGGATGCAATGAAAGAGACATGAAAAGAATATGACTACACATTGATCTATAATGGATGGAAAGATTGTTGGAGCTAGACGTCTGCAGAAGCACGCGAACAGCACAAGGAAGAAGAAGATGCTTGGAGCACAACACACAATACTGAATGTATTACTAGAGAATGTACAAAGATAATTAGCCCATTAGGGCAATAGGCATATCCAGAGGAAGAAAACCTCCTAAAGAGGGAAAAAAGTGCCCCGGCGGTCCTAGTGTTTTCACACACATCACTACCTAAATATATCAACAAATCTCCCCTGGGAATGATGCGGTGAACAAGGAGCTGGCACTCATGTATAAGGAAGTGCCAAGCTATGTGGAATCAATCCACAAAAGGAAGTAAGCCCAAAGCTTTGCATAAAGCTTCAAACTTCTCCCTAGGTAGAGCCTTCGTGAAAAGGTCTACAATGTTCTCCTTCTTGGGCACATATGCCAAGCTGATCTCCGCAACAAAGAACCTCTCCCTGACATAATGATAATGCACCTCAATGTGCTTACTGCGAGCATGGAACACAGGGTTCCTCGCAACTTCCAACGCACTTTGACTGTCCATGAAGATGGTGGTGGCAGAAGACTGATCAACACCCAAATCAGCCATAAGGCGTCTGAGCCACACACACTCAACAGTCGCTGTGAAAGCTTCCCTATACTCAGCCTCACAACTAGAAGTGGCCACAATAGGCTGCTTCTTGCTCAACCAAGATATACATGAGCTACCAAGCATGAAGCAAAAGCCACTAGTGGACACACGAGTGTCATAGCAACCAGCCCAATCAAAGTCAGAAAAAGCATGCAAATCTGGTGGTAGTGATCCCCCCTTGGGATAAAACAACCCAAGTAACCGAGTACCACTCAAGTAGCGAAAGATGCGCTTAACCGCCTGCCAATGCTTGACTCCTGGACAATGCATAAACCTGCTCATATGTGAGACAGCAAACTGAATATCTGCCTGAGTAATGCATAAGTAAATCAAGCATCCATCAGCCTACTCATAGAGAACATCATCAAATGCATCTCCAACATCATGAAGACTCAATCGTAAACCTATCTCCATAGGAGTGGCAATGGGCTTACAATCTTCAAGGCCAAAACACTGCAATAATGTGTCAATATATTTCGTTTGACACAAAGTCATTCCACCGTCAACTTGCATAAACTGAATGCCCAAATAATGATGCAAATGCCGCAAATCAGACATCTCAAATGAGGCATGCAAATCAACCTTAAAATCAGCAATATGCTTCTCAATAGGACCAGTGAGCAGCACGTCGTCAACATAGACAACAATAATCAGAAGCACATCATTAGCACGCTTAACATATAAGGTGCTTTCAGTTGAAATGTTCTCAAAACCATGTGCAATAAGATAGGCATGTATCTTCTCATACCAAGCATGTGATGCTTTCTTTAAACCATATAATGCCTTCTTTAACCTACACACTTGGTTTTCATGCCCTTTTTGCACAAAGCCGCGGAGCTGAGAAAAATACACTTCTTCATGCAAGTCACCTTCAGAAATGTTGTTTTAATGTCCAATTGATGTACATTCCAACCATGATGAGCTTCAAGTGCATAGATGCTCCAAACAATAGTCATACGGCATGTAGGTGCAAAGGTTTCATCAAAATCAATGCCTCTTTCCTGCACATAACTCTTTGCAACAAGCCTAGTGCCAATTGTACCATCAAGTTTACGCTTCAGCTTGTATAACCACTTAGTGCCAATGGCCTTCTTTCCAAGAGGCAAGTCACATAAAGATCAAGTACCATTCTTCATTATAGCATCATATCCAGATTGCATAGCAACCATCCAATTTTTTGAATTTTGTGCTTCATCAAACGAAACAGGCTAAGTCTAATCACAGAAACTCGATGCAGCCATAGCATAGCAATTTGATGCAAAGGAGGCACTATGAGAACCCGATCGAGTACGATATGACAGAGGTGCATCTAATTTGTTGACACACAAAGTCTGCACCGGCCATTTTGTCATAGCTTTTGCCTCCTCAATATAAGCTCTCTCATCAACAAGTGCATCATGTAAATCTGCATCAGAAATGGGATGATCTCCATCATCACATGAAACCTACGAAGGCTTAGAAGTTCCCTCATTGGGACCGGCACTAGACCGTCCACCTATAAAAAGAGGAAGCAAAGTATCATACATGTCTTTGGAGCTAACAGATGTCTCCTTAGTACATGAAAGCCACAAAAACAACATCACGGCTAACCAGAATGCGTTTAGTCTATGGATGATACAGACGATAGCCTTTACTTTCAGAACTGTACCCAACAAAAATACAATTTACTGCTTTATCATCCAATTTCCTGCAATGTTGTTCAAGCACTAATACATATGCCAAACAACCAAAAACATGTAGATGAGCAACAGATGGCTTGCAATCATGCCAAGCCTCATATGGAGTGATAGACTGTAGTGCTTTAGTGGGACACTTGTTAAGTACATATGCTAAGTACATATGCTGCACACATGACAGCCTCAAGCCAGAAACTATGTCCCACTTGTTAAGTACATATGCTGCACACATGACAGCCTCAAGCCAGAAACTATGTGGTAAAGCCTGACTCTTGACCATACACCTCGCCATCTCCACGAGTGACATGTTCATTCGTTCAGCAGCTCCATTCTGTTGAGGTGTATACGGCACTGTACACTGGTGTTTTATCCCACGTTCAGCCAGAAATGCATTAAAATCAGAAGACATATATTCCTCCCCCTCGATGAGAACGGAGGGTGCCCATTTTACATGTAGACAGATTTTCAGTCAAAACCAAAAACTATTTGAAGCACATGAATACTTCGGACTTTGCCTTCAAAGGATATACCCATGCATGCCTGGAAAAACCATCGATGAAAGTCACGAAGTAAAAGAAGGTGTCTACATAGGACCACATACATCACTATGTACAAGCTGCAATTTCTGAGTAGCCCGAACTGAACCATCTTTTGGAAAGGACGAACGCTGTATTTTGCCCAAAATACAGCCTTCACAAACATGTTTTCCAGGTGCATCAAGTTTGAGCAAAGAGGACACCATTGCAGATTTCTGCAAGCGTAGCAAACTAGCAAAATTTAGATTACCAAAGTGTGCAGGCCAAAGCTTTGCATCTTACATAGCCTGAGAATCATGTACTACACATGCCGAATCATTTACAGATCTTATGAGCTTATAGAGCCAAGGACATAAAATGCAAGAAGCAATAATCACGTCGCCATTTGATAGATCATGAACTATACACCTGTCATCAACAAATTTCACAACCAAGGCAATCTTGGCTAATGCAAAAACTGATAACAAATTTTTCTTGATCCCTGGCACAAATAAAGCGTCTGACAAAGTGAAAGAACTACCATCACTAGTAGTCAAAATGACCTTACCAACTCCCATAACAAGATAAGAGGAGTTATTGGCGCATGTAACAGTATTCGCTGTAGGGGCAGGCTCGAGTGAAGAGAAGAAACTGAACTGCAAGGTAATATGTTTGGTCGCCCCACTGTCAAAGTACCAAACATCTGACTCTACTGCAGACATGCACTGCTCATGAGAAGATGGGTCAAAACTTCAAACAGTAGTAAATGGCCATTCTTCTTCCTGCACAAGATTAACAGACTCTGTTTTTGGTGTAGAGGCCTCTGTAACAACCATTCTAGCCTCTTTCTTCTTTGCCTCTTTAGCACCCAGTTTTGGACAGTTCTTTATGATATGATCATTCCCTTTACAGTACTTACAAAACAATTTCTACTTTTCTGATTTCTTCTCATCTTTATCTTACTTCTTTGAATATGCAGAATTAGCAGATTTCTGCTTACTAGTTTAAGAGCTCCATTTTCCTTTGCCCTTCTGACTAGCGAGGAAAGCTTGATCTGCAACTCTCATAATGGTCCTGTTCTGCCTGGATTGATCTTCATGCAACAGAACAGAGACCAACTCCTCAAATGATAAGGCATTCGGATTGCCTTTCATCATCAACCGAAGAGTAGAAGCAAAACTCTGATATGAATCAGGAAGACCATTCAAAACGATCTGCATAAGTGAGCTATCTGGTATAACCTCATCAGCAAAAATCAATTGTTCCTTCAAGTCTTTGATCTTCATTAGGAAACTGTCCATAGAATCACCTTCGTTCATGTGCTCACTCTCCAACTGTATTCATAGGTAAGCAACACGAGCCTCATTCCTAGCTTGGTACAATGTGGTTAAGTGTATCCCAAGCATCCTTAGCTGTTTAGCAAGAGCGAATGTGAGGAATAATGGCACATTTGACAGACCGAAGCACGAACAGGAATATGCAGAATATCATTATCTTCGACACCTTCTGCATCAGCTTCAATACCTACGGTTGTAACAGTTGTAGGTGCGATAGGACGTTTTTCGACACCCTGCACAACGTTCCATAGTCCTTTTGCAACCAGCACATGTCGCATCATATAAGCCCACAACGAGTAGTTGTATTAAAATTTCATTTTTCTTATTTTTAATATTGTGATTCATCATTGATCGTTGATAAATAATACATCTTTTTCTTGCGTCTTTGACTCTTGAACTATCAAGCTTGATGAGATTAGATCCACATGGCAAGGTGGATGGGATCGATCTAATTAATACATTCGTAGCTCAGTCCACATTTTCAATCCTTTATGGAGATCTCAAAGGCAAATGCTTGATACACATTGCTTCTTTTGATGGTTGGATATGCTTCCTTTTGTCTATAGATAATGATGTAATTTCTGAAAAGCCTTAGAAATTCTATATAAAAGTGACATTTTGTATACTATGCTCCATTTGACCTTCTATATACTATCGTTGGACATACCCCTACCATCAAAAGAGAGCATGTGATATAGAATGTAATTTGAAAAGCTCCATAATATGTCAATTTTTGCTGAAAATATCACTTCGAAATTCTTTTAAATTGAACGCATTCCGAACGCGTTTTGGAAAGTACATTTCGTACGGAACGTTCTATACATTCCATACACGTTTGGAATGAGTTCTGATCCAACCTTGATTTAGCTATTTATGGATTTGTCACATATGAAATTTGAATGTGAAATGTAATCTATGATTTTATTTTCTATCAATTCTAACATAAATGTATTATATGATCTAATGTGAAATGCATTATGTAACATGACTTAAGAGTCATGGCTCAAGAGTTATGACTCATGAGTCATGACACAATGGAGATGGAATGATTCGATTGACAATAACCTATATGTGACAATTTAAATGTTGTTTTTTATGATATATAAGAGAATTTATACATTATAAGATACCTAAAATCCAAAAAAAAAAACACACGATTCGTGTGCAATTTGGGGTTTGCAACTCTAACCGGTTGTTAACGTGTTAGCAACACATCACCTATCACATTGATATACTGTTGCTAATCACATTGCAAGGACCACAACATAGGAGCATGCTTTGATTGTCATCAAACCAACCATTTTTACAATAATGGGTCTTGTCCAAGGAAGAAGAGGAAATTATCAACCTCATATGTCCCCCTAACAAACACCATAGTGATTCATCATCAAAGGTCTACTATCTCACTAATTCAAAGATACTTCATACATGTAACAGAGAATGTTGTTATGCAAATAAAGTTGTTTTTGGCTCATATGCTCTCCTTCATTTCTAGGTGGTGGTTGATATATTTAGATCTCACTAATTCAAAGATACTTCATACATGTAACAGAGAATGTTGTTATGCAAATAAAGTTGTGTTTGGCTCATATGCTCTCCTTCATTTCTAGGTGGTTGTTGATATATTTAGATAGTGATGTGTGTGAACACTCTAGGACTGCCGAGGCACTTTTTCCCTCTTTAGGAGGTTTTTATCCCCAAGCTTGTATATATGCCTATTGCCCTAATGGGCTACTTATCTTTGTACATTCTCTAGTACTACATTCAGTATTGTGTGTTGTGCTCCAAGCTTCTTCTTCTTCCTTGTGCTTTTCGCATGCTTCCGCAGACGTCTAACTCCAACAATTGGTCTCAAAGCAAGACGATGCTTCATCTAGGGCACCATCGACACTCCTCCGGTTACAGTCTCAAAATCGCACGAATTTTGGTGAGCATACTCAGCGTGTCGTTCCGCGGTGCCGAAATCGCGATCTGAGCTCGTTTCGGCCTCCGAACGCACTATCACAACGCTTGTGCAAGCTATTTCGTCTTTTTTGTGCCAAAGATATATACCAGTTTCTGTTCGCCAGTATAAGATCTCGAAGTCTGCTAAAGGTCTAACAGAATTCGGCTGGCAGTTCTGTTGAACTTTTTGAGATAAAGTCAATTTTCTGCATCAAGGTATTTTAGTCATCGGCCATGGCTGAAAGCAGTGATGTATTCCGTATGTTGGTTGTTGAGCATAAGTTGGATGGTACCAACTACCCGTTATGGGCATATATGATGCGACATGTATTGGTTGCAAAAGGACTATGGAACATTGTGTAGGGTGCCGAAAACGTCCTATCACACCTGCAACTGTTACAACTGCAGGTACTGAACCTGATGCAGAAGGTGTCGAAGATGATGATATTCTACATATTCCTGTTCATCCTGCGGTTTTTGCTACACGTACTGCAGAGCAGATTCGTTGGGATGGCAGAGATTCCCAGGCACATGCATTGATAGCTTTGTCTCTCAAACGTGTCATTATTCCTCACATTCGCTCTTGCTAAACAGTTAAGGATGCTTCGGATACACTTACCACATTCTACCAAGCTAGGAATGAGGCTCGTGTTGCTTACCTCCGAAAACAGTTAGAGAGTGAGCACATGAACGAAGGTGATTCTATGGACAGTTTCCTAACGAAGATCAAAGACTTGAAGGAACAGTTGATTTCTGCCGATGAGGTTATACCAGATAGCTCACTTATGCAGACCGTTTTGAATGTTCTTCCTGATTCATATCAAAGTTTTGCTTCTACTCTTCGGTTGATGATGAAAGGCAATCCGAATGCCTTATCATTTGAGGAGTTAGTCTCTGTTCTGTTGCAGGAAGATCAATCCAGGCAGAACAGGACCATTATGCAAGTTGCAGATCAAGCTTTCCTTGCTAGTCAGAAGGGCAAAGGAAAATGGAGCTCTTCAACTAGTAAGGAAAAATCTGCTAATTCTGCATATTCAAAGAAGGAAGATAAAGATGAGAAGAAATCAGAAAAGCAGAAATTGTTTTGTAAGTACTGTAAAGGGAATGATCATATCATAAAGAACTGTCCAAAACTGGGTGCTAAAGAGGCAAAGAAGAAAGAGGCGGAAATGGTTGTTACAGAGGCCTCTACACCAAAAACAGAGTTTTCTATTCTTGTGTAGGAAGAAGAATGGGCCTTTACTAATGTCTGCAGTTTTGACCCATCTTCTCATGAGCAGTGCATGTCTGCAATAGACTCAGATGTTTGGTATTTTGACAGTGGGGCGACCAAACATATTACCTCGCAGCACAGTTTCTTCTCTTCACTCGAGCCTTCCCCTATAGGGAATACCATTACATGCGCCAACAACTCCTCTTATCCTGTTATGGGAGTTGGTAAGATCATTTTGACTTCTGCTGATGGTAGTTCTTTCACTTTGTCAGATGCTTTATTTGTGCCAGGGATCAAGAAGAACCTGTTATCAGTTTTTGCATTAGCCAAGATTGGCTTGGTTGTGAAATTTGTTGATGACAAATGTACAGTTCATGATCTATCAAATGGCGATGTGATTATTGCTTCTGGCATTTTATGTCGTTGGCTGTATAAGCTCATAGACTATGAAAGATCAGTAAATGATTTGGCATGTGGAGTAAATGATTTTCAGGCTATGTCAGATTCAAAGCTTTGGCATGCACCCTTTGGTCATCTGAATTTTGCTAGTTTGCTACGCCTGCAGAAATCTGAAACGGTGTCCTCCTTGCCCAAACTTGAGGCATCTGGAAAACATGTTTGTGAAGGATGTATTTTGGGCAAAATGCAACAATCGTCCTTTCCAAAAAATGGTTCAGTTCCGACTACTCAAAAATTGCAACTTGTACATAGTGATGTCTGTGGTCCTATGCAGACACATTTTTTTTGGAATTATCTTTACTTTGTGACTTTCATCGATGATTTTTCTAGGCATGCAGGGGTATATCCATTGAAAGCAAAGTCTGAAGTGTTCATGTGCTTCAAACAGTTTTTGGTTTTGGCTGAAAATCTGTCAGCATGTAAAATGGGCACCCTCCGTTCTGATCGAGGGGGGGGATATATGTCTTCTGATTTTAATGCATTTCTGGCTCAACGTGGGATAAAGCACCAGTGTACAGTGTCGTATACACCTCAACAGAATGGAGTTGATGAACGAAAGAACAGATCACTCATGGAGATGGCGAGGTGTATGGTCAAGAGTCAGGCTTTACCACATAGTTTCTGGCTTGAGGCTCTCATGTGTGCAGCATATGTACTTAACAGCTGTCCCACTAAAGCACTGCAGTCTATCACTCCATATGAGGCTTGGCATGACCGCAAGCCATCTGTTGCTCATCTGCGTGTTTTTGGTTGTCTGGCATATACATTAGTGCCTAAACAACATCGCAAAAAACTGGATGATAAAGCAGTAAAATGTATTTTTGTTGGGTACAGTTCTGAAAGTAAAGGCTATCGTCTATATCATCCACAAACTAAACGCATTCTGGTTAGCCGTGATGTTGTTTCTGTGGAGGATGCTATTCAGCCATTGCTTTCGTGTACTAAGGAGACATTTGTTAGCTCCAAAGACATGTATGATACTTTGCTGCCTCTTTTTACATGCGGACAGTCTAGTGCTGGTCCTAATGAGGCAACTTCTCAACCTTTGCAGGTTTCATGTGATGATGCAGATCATTCAATTTCTGATACAGATTTACATGATGCACTTATTGATGAGAGAGCTGATATTGAGAAGGCAAGAACTATGCCAAAATGGCTGGTGCAAACCTTGTGTGATAGCAAATTAGATGCACCTCTGTCATATCGTACTCGATCCGGCTCTCATAGTGCCTCTTTTGCATCAAATTGCTATGCTATGGCTGCATCTAGTCTATGTGACGAGACTGAGCCTGTTTCATTTGATGAAGCACAAAATTCAGAAAATTAGATGGCTGCTATGCAATCTGAATATGATGCAATAATGAAGAATGGAACTTGGTCTTTATGTGACTTGCCTCTTGGAAAGAAGGCCATTGGCACTAAGTGGGTATACAAACTGAAGCGTAAACCTGATGGTACAGTTAACAGGTATAAGGCTAGGCTTGTTGCAAAGGGTTATGCACAAGAAAGAGGCATTGATTTTGATGAGATCTTTGCACTTACATGCCGTATGACTACTGTTTGAAGCATCTGTGCACTTGCATCCCATCATGGTTGGAATGTACATCACTTGGACATTAAAACAGCATTTTTGAATGGTGACTTGCATGAAGAAGTGTATGTTTTTCAGCCCTGTGGCTTTGTGCAAAAAGGGCATGAAAACGAGGTGTGGAGGTTAAAGAAGGCATTAAATGGTTTAAAGCAAGCACCACGTGCTTCGTAGGTTTACGATTGAGTCTTCATGATGCTGGAGATGCATTTGATGTTGTTCTCTATCAACAGGCTGTTGGATGCTTGATTTACTTATGCATTACTCAGCAAGATATTCCGTTTGTTGTCTCACGGATGAGCAGGTTTATGCATTGCCCAGGAGTCAAGCATTGGCAGGCGGTTAACCGTATCTTTCGCTACTTGAGTGGTACTCGGCTACTTGGGTTGTTTTATCCCAAGGGAGGATCACTACCACCAGATTTGCATGCTTTTTCTGACTCTGATTGGATTGGTTGCTATGACACTCGTGTGTCCACTAGTGGCTTTTGCTTCATGCTTGGTAGCTCATGTATATCTTGGTTGAGCAAGAAGCAGCCTACTGTGGCCACTTCCAGTTGTGAGGCTGAGTATAGGGAAGCTTTCATAGCGACTGTTGAGTGTGTGTGGCTCATACGCCTTATGGCTGATTTGGGTGTTGGTCAATCTTTTGCCACCACCATCTTCATTGACAGTCAGAGCGCATTGGCAGTTGCGAGGACCCTGTATTCCATGCTCGCACTAAGCACATTGAGGTGCATTATCATTATGTCAGGGACAGGTTCTCTGCTGGGGAGATCAGCTTGGCATATGTGCCCACACAGGAGAACATTGTAGACCTTTTCACGAAGGCTCTGCCTAGGGAGAAGTTTGAAGCTTTCCGCAAAGCTTTGGGCTTACTTCCTTTTGTGGAGTGATTTCCACATAGCTTGGCAATTCCTTATACATGAGTGCAAGCTACTTGTTCACCGCATCACTCCCAGGGGGGATTTGTTGATATATTTAGGTAGTGATGTGTGTGAACACTCTAGGACCGTCGGGGCACTTTTTTCCCTCTTTAGGAGGTTTTTTCCCCCCGGCTTGTATATACGCCTATTGCCCTAATGGGCTACTTATCTTTGTACATTCTCTAGTAATACATTCAGTATTGTGTGTTGTGCTCCAAGCTTCTTCTTCTTCCTTGTGCTGTTCACGTGCTTCCGCAGACGTCTAACTCCAACAGGGGTGAGATTCATAGCAAATTGTTACAATCCTATTCGACAATAGCTCAATGCATATTTTTATTCCTTCCCATGTGATGCAACACAATGTCCATAGAACCCCCGTACATAATCTGATGTGCAAACTGTCGAGAAGATGGAAGGTGGATCCAAATCATGCCTAGATTCACAAATTGACTCTCTAATTGGATAACCTCGACACTAGAGCATGCTATTTCAACAAGATTGATTTGAGGCTTGAATATCATTAAATATAGATATTCTTAAGGAATATCTCAAGACCATTTTTTGTACAAGACATGGACATTACCCATTCTTGATCTTACATTTTAGCTTGACTTATGTACCTATCAATTTTTAAAAGATGATAACAATCTCTTGTCCATATCTAAAGAAGTGGGTAGTGGTGTTCCTAATCGACATCTTGGTATATAGCAAGACTCTAGAGGATCATGTTTAACATCTTTGGACGCATCCTAAGACTCTGTATGAGAGAAGTTGCATGCGAAATAAAGAAAAAGTG
>CM035408.1:195893173-195900673 GCA_020310875.1 Ceratopteris richardii | reverse complement strand
TCATCCCTGTAGAAACCAAGTAAAGCACCGAAAATGTCTCCTGTGAATCGAATGACAAGTAATGAGTTCCTCGTGTGGATCAGACAAAATGCAAGACAAAATGCAAGAGAAATATGTATGCTATATCCACATGCCATCTACAAGGACAACCACGAAGCATACTAATGTGGGCAACATCTCCTAGGTGAATATCCATAGAGCTACCAACACAAAAAGCAAAAAGAGGGCTACCAACAAGGGCAACATCCTCCATCGGATCTAGCTTCATCTATATTGTGTCTACATAGGTATTAAGATGGCTATGCCATCCATGATCACCCTGCTGCAAAAGAGGGCATGATCATGCTCTCCCAACAAAACCTCATGGTCAAATGATAGCAACATTTACTCAATCCAGGAACGATGTGTATACATGGGTTTTCCTATACATAGGAAATCCCCTACCAAGGGTTGCTAGTGGACTAGCAAAAACCTCTTAGTAATGCATACTACATATGCAATAGTCCCATGTGAAGTCGATCACTTGGCTCATAAGCTCTCACTATGGAACTAAAGATCAAGATCCATGACATAACTTGAGTTGGCGAAAGCCGGTTCCTATGGCCTCACGACTCCTTTATGGTCAAAGGAACTTTCTCATTATGAGTCTATGGTGCTAGCTCTCCATTATCCGAACCCTATACTAGAGAGTGTACATGATGTGCTTTGTATTCAGCCTCACTAAGCATAGCACCACGCACAACTTGATGGACTCCTCACAATGTGCCAACCTCAACCTGCATGGCAACACATGCATGTCCACGGACATCTCATACAAGGGAGTCCCAAACATACACACAATCCTTGTTTCTACCCTCAACTAGCATGGCAATCATATGGTAGTTTCCATCAAGAGAAAGATGCACATAGTACAAGAAGAGTTTTAAAAATGGGTCTAAAATGTTTAGTACGTAGAGTACTGAAAAAAATGAAAATCAAAAAATGAGTCTTATAATTCTTCACAATGTTTTTTATTTATGTTTTACATAATCCATACCTAGCACTCCTTTACCTATATATTGCTAAAAACACATAACATACTTAATGTGAGATACAAAACCATCATAAATACCCATGCAATGATTGCATTACAAAGAGGTAGGGCTTGTAATTTTAACATGATTACAAATGAGATTGGTAGTTCTACCGATGATGAAAGCTAATGGAGGGCTGAATCAATGGATTATAGAAACAAGCTCATGGCTCTCTCTCTATCTGACCAACGCTGTTTCAAACTTCAAATAGGGTTTAACTTTGAAGGATGATGTATGAAGGTTGAACACTCAAGGATACAAGGATGCTCAAGGGTGTTCAAGGGTGCCCTCTAGATGCTCATATGTGCTCACAAAATATAAGAGAAAGCTGATTTTGCTTTATTTATTTACTTGAACATCAAGTTAGACAATACTATATAAACACATACATAGTCACTTTTTCCCATCACTTGTACACTACACAAGCTCTTGAAATTTATGTTCTTGGAGTTATTGTAAGAATTTTTGTATATTAGAGTTGTTTTTGGAGCCTTTTTTGCTCCTTTGCCATATGAGAGTGCGTCTCTCTTGTCTCTATCTCTCTCTCTCTTTTACTTTAATTGTGGGCCTAAAAATGAACATCTTTGTGTGTCGTATGGTTGGGAAATGAGTTTGATATCCACACTTTACTTGTTTGTCGATATGGCTTCTGCTTTGTCTCTTTGGCAAGGAGGATCTTGGGTTAGTGTTGGGAAGCTAACATTGGTATTAGAGCCGCTCTTTGCTCGTGGAATGAAGCAAAGCAAAATCATCAAAGCTCATGGAGTTTGGATGGCTCAGCATGACATGTCCTTAGCCCTCTTGCAGTGCTATGGGGTGCTTCTTCCATAAGGAAAGGAAACAGAGAGCACATGCAAGCCAGCAGTTGGAGCTTGAGGTAAGTTCTTCTCTTATTCTCTGAATTCCATGTTTATAAGAAAGCTGAAAGGGCATTTCCCCCCTCTCTTCTTTATTTTGGCTGTCCCAAAGGGGGCTGCCTCTCCTATCTAGAGGGAGGCTGTGATCTTACTAGATGATCCATGTAAGAACAAGAGGGGAAGTGATATGGTGGGGATGAGGAGATGATCCTAATAAGTCCAGTTGCCAATGGTGTATGTCTGGGTTTGGAGCTTCGATAAAGCCGCACAAATAAAGGGGTATCATCCCCAGCATATAAGCCGGTTCAAGCAAGGATGGGGTCTTCCTTTTCTTAGGAAGGATGGGGTTGCCTCCCAGGAGGAGGGTGGCTGTCTATTATGGATGGTGACTGCCTTCCTCATGGAAAGGCAATTACCCCCTAAAGGAGGGCAAAGCCCCCTTCCTTTTGGTCAATGCAAGCATGCTCTGACTCAGAGATTTAATTCCTAAGATTTAAACCAAGATTTAATCATTTAAACAATTCATACCAAAAATAAGAATCGAGGTTTTTATCAACTCATAGAGTTTTTTATTTCTTTCCAACGAAAACTATAGTATATATACATATTTGTATGAATAAAGACCAATTTCTATAGAGAGGACAATTTCTCTCTCGAGTGCTCTAACTAAAGAGGGAAAATTTCTCTCTATAAAAAGTGATGACTGATATATAAAAGAGGAGAGATTGATCTTACTATAAAAAACGCTATTACATTTTACTTTCTCCTGTCTCATATTAGTCCAACGGATTTAGGGAAGGTGATTTTTCACCTCAGAAAATTTCCAAGCTATCAAAAAGCTTAACAATTTCCCTCCCATAAGGGCATGGGGGCAATTCTTTACTATCTATAGTTCCTCATCACTTGGGTGATCACATATTGTGAGCATGTGATTTCCCATCATCCATTCCTTGACAATCTCTCATGTAGGGCAATTTCTCACCAACTCTTGGGTGTGCTCACATCATCTTGCATTAAGAAGAGGGTATGACTCAACCTAGCTTACATCTAATCCATCTTTGTAGAGTCTAGTGTAGCCTTTGACCAAACTTTGTCCTCACTTTTTAGTGTCTTTATCTTGCAATTTGAACTCCCTAGTGGACGGTTGCTCACTTTTTCTAACAAAGAACCCACCCCCGAGCCTAACTACAGGAATAATCCTCCCTTGAGCATGGGTGCATGCACCCAAGCCAGATGGCCATTCCCTCAAGGACCTTGTCCCCCATGCCGCCAAGCCCACATTGTAAAAGTATGTAGCAGACTCCACCATGGAGCAAGAGTCTAAGAGCCTTATATGAGCCTCAAGGACCTTGTCCCCCATGCCACCAAGCCCACACTGTAAAAGTATGTAAGAGACTCCACCATGGTGCAAGAGTCTAAGAGCCTTATATGAGGAATGCATAAAACATGAGCCCAAGGGTCCTATTTACAAACTCTTTTAAGGAGGTGACCCAGTTCGCATTGAGCTGACACTCCATACCAAGTAAGATACTTTAACTACATGGGCATATCTTGATGACTTTTGGATTTGGGGACATAATAGTGGTCCTTAATGCATATGTTATGCACTAAACACACAAAATTTCAGCTATATTTTCATGAATTGGAGCATATGACTGTTGACATTCGACCATACTTTGCCTATTGTGTGATTTGTTCTCTTGTTTATGTGTGCATATTCTCTTACGTGTGCTATTATTTTTCTGTATGGGCTAACAATTTGGTATTAGATCTATGTTCTCTAGTACTAATAGGCTTGGATGGAAGCATAGTTAGTATAAGAGCTTTGTTTGTAGGTACAGCCATAGTACAAAGTAGAGATTTAAATCGAGATTTGAATCGTTTAAATCGTAGAGGTTTTTAAAAGTAAAAATAAGAATCAAGGTTTTTTATTCATCAAGAGAGATTTTTTTCTTATATTTGAGGTATGCACAATCCCTCTTCAACTCATGTATACATTTTAATGCCAAAAACACATAAAATACCTACTCTAGAATCCCTTCCCATTACAACATTACATCGATGAGTCACGATCGTAGTTACTAGTGACACATGATACATGTAATATCATACCTTACATTATAGAAATTACTGAATGACAAATCATGAACCCTATAAGTTATATCCACATTGCAAATTGCAATTCACACCATAAATGAGATAGTGGTCAATGACATTTCATTACATGAATGATGAAAAGTAAAAAATATACATGAAGCATGAATGTCAGTAGTTGATGGCACAAAAACCATATAATAAGTGCCATGTGGCAATGTCATACAAAAAAGCATATAGAGTGAATCCTGATCACTATCAAAGACTACAGTCTACAATATACTCTATCACTAAGTCACCGAAAAACTATCAACACTATAGTCTATAATCTAAGATGGATCATGACTCCCCAATCTCATCCATGGAGTCATCATCTATGGGATCCCCATCAAATATACTAGCTCATGATGATGTAGTATCCGACTTTGAATGTCCAAACTGAGTTGTAAGCGCTCTGGCATCTCGACCAAGATCATCTCCGCTAGAAGAGGAGGCATCCTCCCAATCATGTGCATGCTCTGTAGAAGTCCTAGGGCCACCAATATCGCGAATTTGTCCACGACCTCGTCCACCTTGTCTCGAATAATACTTATATGGCCAACTAGTAGATGGCAATGATGGATCATCTACATATAACATAATATTTTCATAAAACAATATATTAGAATTAAGAAACTATTATTTGTAGACTATATATTATAGTTTAAACTTTATACCTATGTGATGTCTATCCTTTCGGATGCTACAACGGGTTTGACGTACATGTCTTTGAATCCATGGCAAGCACGGCAAAGATCTCTCTCTACTCCTAAGGGATTTAAGGGATATCTTTGACAAGGCCAATATCAATAGAATCTACATTAAACTGTAATTCGAAATTTTCAAAATTATAGATTAGAGTTTACTAAATACAAATATAAATTTTAAATGCATGATTAAATCATAAATATCAAAGAATTTATTTACCTATAAAGGAGCAATGTTATGCCCTTTAGTCTCTAGCAACTTGAGATTGCAGTGGCAATACACTAACTTCTCACGTTGTGCTGGACTCAATCTATTCCTCTTTTTTGTGTGGAATAGAGGCACGTGCTCCAATTCCTCACTCGAGGTCCTGTACTACAACCTTGCAAAAGTATTCCCCCAAGGCAAGTTTTCTCTATGATTCACACATAATCAAATTAATTAGAATTTAGACTTGATTCTTTGATAATGAGATGAAATATTCATTAAAAAATCACTTACCAATAAAGGAGTACTAGCTCCATATTTCTCCCACCATGTGAGAGAGAAGAAAGCTATTTCTCTCGTAGTGGTGTTGTAGATTGTCCAAAATATTTCTCCATGCTACGAAACCGCACTCTCGCATCCTCAAACTAAGACAAGAGGGCTACATCACCACTTGTCTATCCCGAGAAGTACTCAATCCAGCTATCCTCAACAATCTCGTTTGTACATTGCTCCTCATTTCTCGATATGATTGTTTTTGTAGTCAAGCCCTCACACTACCTTTCACAAATATTTACTCTGAAATCTTAGGTCTATGATCCTCAGAGATGCTCACTGTGCTAATGCTCGCAGTGCGAGGCCTTTTGGATACACTAGGGGTATAATAATCAACGGCATCAATGGGATTGGTTTGCTCTTCATTACTATGTGACAATGAAGATGAACCCATTGGCATCTTACCCAAGCTCTTCATTGCTATGTGACAATGAAGATGAACCCATTGGCATCTTACCCACCCCTTTGCTCAATTGAAGCTGAGCTATTAGCTCCTCAACGATCCTTAGAAGAATAGAAGTCCATTTTCCAATGCCTCCACCTTTTAAGCCAAGGAGATGGGCTTTGCTGCGAGATGCGATGCCTGTGTAAACTCCCATGCAATATTTGCATTGCTATGTATTCTTGCCAAGCTCTTTCACATGGCTTTGAATAACATAAGAAGCTCGTCCCATGATGATAAAGCTCAAGAGTGAAGGATAAAGATTGAAAAGGGTAGGCAGCGGGCTGAAGTTTGAACTCTCCCTCTCTCAACTTTCAAGGGTTGGTCTCTCTCTCTCTCTCTCTCTCTCTCTCTCTCTCTCTCTCTCTCTCTCTCTCTCTCTCTCTCTCTCTCTCTCTCTCTCTCTCTCTCTCTCTCTCTCTCTCTCTCTCTCTCTCTCTCTCTCTCTCTCTCTCTCTCTCTCTCTCTCTCTCTCTCTCTCTCAGGAGGCACTCAGACCACCACCGATGTACCACATACTACACCCACCTCCACCCATCACCAGTAGCTAGGGCGTTTTACTCACATTTTGGGATCCCCCATGTATTAGGTGGCCACTATCTGCAGAGTCAGAGCCACGTCTCCCACTCCTTTTCCAGCCCTATATAGCTTTGTGTAGCGATATACTTTTTTATTTCACTTTATCTTCTACACAGGGTTACTACACTTGTACATGGTTTTTGTCTCATAGGCCAAGTTTGGCCTCCAGAAGACGTTAATATGACTTTCTTTGTTTCTTTCTCTCTCTCTCTCTCTCTCTCTCTCTCTCTCTCTCTCTCTCTCTCTCTCTCTCTCTCTCTCTCTCTCTCTCTCTCTCTCTCTCTCTCTCTCTCTCTCTCTCTCTCTCTCTCTCTCTCTCTCTCTCTCCCCCCCCCCCTCCCCCCCCCCCAATGCATGCATGGGCAAGCTTAGCAAAGGAGGCAAGAAGTTCGAATGAAAACCGGAAGTTGAAAACCGAAACTTATCAAAAAAAATCGGAAACAATTTTTTGAATAAAAATCGTCCCCGGCGATTTAAATCATTGGGACGAGTTTTACAATTTTTCTTTTTAATCGCACGATTTTTTTTAATGGGTACAGCAAGACTTCAGCGACTTGGTCAACTCCATTTTACTAATAGTTTTCAAAATTTCTTTCATATCTCTAGCCACTCTCTTTCTTTTTTCCACTTCCTCTTGCTTCCTAGTACCCTATTTGACATGTTTCAACTTTGGTCAACCTTCATCAACTTTGCCCAACATGGTCAAACTTGCAAAAATTGACCCTTGCAAAAACATAGTCAACCCAATTAAAAGGAGGACTTTTTTCAAAGAAAAAGGTATAAAATCTGAATTTTATTCAACTTTTTAAAAGTTTTAGCAAAAGTGCTACCTAGTGCTTGCTCTTGTTTACTACATAGTATACATCTGATTTTAGTTTTAGCACATCTATAGTGCCCAGAAATGGCAATTTTGGGCCTTGGAAACGAAATGGCCATTTCTAGGAAACATAACGGCCTGAAATCACCATTTCTGAGCGTTTTTTTTCAGAAATTTTATCAAGAAGAAACGAGCCATTTCAAGCGTATTATTTAGCATGATTCATCAAGGACCTAGAGCCTTCTTGCATGCCCATTTTCACAGCTTGAAGCCTCATGTTAACTCTTCACCAAGACTACACCTTGGTCCTCGGCGATGCAACCAGCTGATTCATTGAAGCTTCAAGCCTTCCAA
>CM035408.1:195658173-195890673 GCA_020310875.1 Ceratopteris richardii | reverse complement strand
GTATCCCATAACACCATCCCAAGAGTTTGCTGGAAATTAGGGTTTAGAGCACAATTTGATATTGTTTCCAACATCCTCGAGCCTATCAAAATAGGCAGTTTGACATATGGATGTTCAATCACATCTGATGGATAGAGTGACGATGCTAGTAAAGCGAATGTGCATGTTACAGATCTGTTCATCTTCCAACACGTCAAATCTATTATTCTTGAAGTTGGAGCTAAAAATATGATACAAATTATCCCAGATAATACATCCAACTGTAACAGGACAGGGGAGATGATCCAAGATGAGTTCCTTAATATAGTTTGGACTCCTCGTGCAACATTCTTTAAATTTATTGCTAGAAGAGATAGCATATATGTTACAGATAGAGCCCATTATGCATGATGCCAAACATAATGTAAGCCTTATCAAGAAACTTTAGCCATCTTTAGTTTCCATAGCACCATTGAGATGATTTGACCTCTAGAAACTAGATCTCATGTGGTCTTATTTAGAATATATCAAGTGATGGATGCATCGTTAATGACTAATGTAGATCATCAATGGGCATCTCTACCTCATTCCAAAACAAACATTACAAATTATGTGCAAAGAAGGTTGTTAATTTGAAAATTTTTGGAGAAAGATGGGTTGCATTGAACGTACAAAAAAGCCTATTCCCATCCTCCTTCGTATTATCAATATAGAGGGGTCTACACTCTAGCTTGTCTATCATTTATACATGCAAATGAGACAAGTCGTTATGAGCAGCATGTCACTTTCAAAGGAGATTTATATACATGGTGTGCATTTTAAATTTCAATGTCTAATTTACATTCCCTTTTTTACTTTATTTATTTGTTTGACATTCATATTCCTTTTGAGTTTGTGGGGAATACGATAGTTTATGATGTTGGAAACAATGTCAATATGGTCCAACAATAGCTTCATTAACAGCTCTCTCTTCAAGTCCCACACGGGTGCAACAGCATACATAATATTTTTTAGAAGACTTGCCACAAGAACAAGATTGGGTGGAATGGATTAGAAGAAGCATCTAAACGAAACTCATTGGCACGGGTTCGATCCCCAATCGCAGCCGTTGCGGAATACAAAAATCTTTTCAAGAAGTTTTTTCTCAAAAAAAAAACTTGTATTAACGGGAGCAAAAATCACGATGTGCTTCTGATTATTACATCATTTTCATGATAGTTGTTCTATCCGTGGCGATGGCTTTTGTTTTAGTCGCTTTTGGAGAGATCACAAAAACTATATAATAGAGGCATTGGTCTCTTGTTATCACATCATCTCAAGGAGCATGCTCAAGCTTCTAGCTCAATGCAAGGAGGTCGTCTTCTTGGAGGGAGAGTCTTCACACACTCTTGAGGAGGTGATCACTAGGAGGTGCTCTATTTTGGAGGAGGAGTTCGCACACTTCTGGAGGAGTTGTGGTCTACATCTTGGTGATTATTTGGAGGAGATTTTGCAAGCTTACTATTAACATCTATTGTCGATTTACTGAGTAGCAAGTCTATTTCCATCCTTACTTGCTAGATCACTCGTTTTTAATTTAGGCTGATCAGAATTTGGGTTGGTTGTACAACAAGTTCTAAACTGTTCTTATTCTCCATATTCTCACACACACACTCTCTTCATACCTCTTAGGTACACAATCTCATGTATCTTGTTCCTATTATTGCCTAAATACGAATATTGTTATTTTGTATCATATACACACATTGTAGTTCGACATTTGAATATAGATAATGTAGGTGAGGCTCATAGCTTACTGTTACACTCGAAATCCTGTCTAATCTCTCTCTATCTTTCACTCATCATCTTTTTGAGTCTTAAGGTGTGTATGTTAAGGTTCATCTGTTGGAAGATCCTGTAAACTGTGATACATTGTTATTGTGGCCCGCTACCACTTCTAACATATGGTATTAGAGCATAGTTGGCATACACCCTTAACAATATGAGTGACTATAGACTTGAGAATGAAGACAAGCTTGAGGGCATGTCTAATTATCCAATGTGGAGTTTTATGATGATGAATCTGTTAGTATCAAAGGACTTATGGAATATTGTCAATGGCACGTATCCGAGGCTAGGACAAGTCATAGAAGAGGCTACTTCATCTTCTAGAAGACCTTTTGTTCCTATTTCTCCTCAAGAGGAGGTTAGTGAAGAAGAAGAAACTCTTTCATCATCAGGAGTCCATACTACTACCAAATTACTTCCTATACAAGAGCAATTCAGATGGGATTCAAGGGATGCACTAGCACTTTCATATATTGCTATGGGAGTCAAGAGGCATATTATACCCCAAATCAGATCATGCAGAACCTCTCGTCAAGCTTGGTTGGAGTTAGAGAATCTATATTAGAGCAGAAACCCTGCTAGAATAGCTCATCTAAGGAGACAACTAGCCAACACAAGGATGAAAGTGGTTATATCAAAAGGACAGAGGTGTAATGGAATACACTCGAAGAACCAAAAGTCAGACAAGGAGACCAGGTAAAGTATGCCGAACATTTTGAGATTCAAAATCTTTTAGCTCTTACTTTAAATGAGAATGAACTAGCTAGTGTTCAAGATTCACTACAAAGCGATATGATTAACAGAAGTCCCAGGATTAAGTTCAAGTACAGAGATGAGTGTATCTACATGACACAGCAAAAATACATTGAGAAATTATTGTAAAGGTTTGAGACGACAGATTCTACACCTATGCAGACACCTATGGATGTCAATGTGTTATTACAGTCGGAAGCATATTCAAAATCATTTGATGCTACTTCATATAGTCAAGCAGTTGGTTGCTTGATATATCTATGTAAAACACATTCGGACATTCAGTTTGGAGTTTCTCAAGTATCCAAGTTCATACACAAACAGCTCAAGATTCAGTGGAAAGAAGTCAAGAAAAAGTCACAAGAAGTTTTGCAGATTATTGAACCTTGTACCATTGTGACATTGAAGGGAGGATTGTTGGAGAAAATGTCAATATGGTCCAACAATAGCTTCATTAGTAGCTCTCTTCAAGTCCCACACGGGTGCAACAGCATACATAATATTTTTTAGAAGACTTGCCACAAGAACAAGCGTGAACGGAATGGATTAGAAGAAGTATCTAAAAGCAAACTCAATGGCGCAGGTTCGATCCCTGATCGCAGAAGCAACAGAATACACAAATCTTTTCAAGAAGTTTTTTCTCAAAAAAACTTGTATTAACGGGTGCAAAAATCACGATGTGATTTTGATTGTTAAATCGTTTTCACGATAGTTGTTCTATCCATGGCGATCGCTTTTATTTTAGTTGCTTTTGGAGAGATCACAAAAACTATGTAATAGAGGCATTACTCTCTTGTTATCAAATCATCTCAAGGAGCAAGCTCAAGCTTCTAGCTCAACGCAAGGAGGAGGTCTTCTTGGAGGGAGAGTGTTCACACACTCTTGAGGAGGTGATCACTAGGAGGTTCTCTATTTTGGAGGAGGAGTTCTCATATTTCTAGAGGAGTTGTGGTCTACATCTTGGTGATTATCTAGAGGAGATTCTACAAGCTTACCATCAACATCTATTGTTAATTTACTATGAGTAGCAAGTCTATTTCCGTTCTTACTTGCTAGATCACTCGTTTCTAATTTAGGTTGATCAGAATTTGGGTTTGTTATACAACAGTTCTAAACTGTTCTTATTATCCACATTCTCACACACACTCTTCATACCTCTTGGGCACACAATCTCTTGTATCTAGTTTTTATTTCTGCCTAGATATGGATATTGTCAATTTGTATCATATACACACATTGTAATTCGACATTTGAATATAGATAGTGTAGGTGAGCTTCATAGCTTACCATTACACTTGAAATCCTGTCTATTCTCTCTCTATCTTTCACTCATCATCTTTTTTAGTCTTAAAGTGTGTATGTTAAGGTTCATCGGTTGGAAGATCTTGTAAACCTGTGATCATAGATGGTATTCGTACGCGTACGAATACGTTCGTACGTATTTTCAGACCCGTACGTACCCGTACGTAATCGTACGAATTCGTACGAAAATTTTTAATATCGAGGCTTTTTAGGTTTTTATGCCGCGAACGGCTCATTCGGGCCATTGTTCTAACTTGTTAGAAGCTTGCAAGAGGGGCGCAAGTGCTCTCATTTTCAAGCTTTGAAGTGCTCTCATTTTCAGCCCTTTCTAAGCACAATGGTGAGAGACAAGCATGAGGCATTTGAGCTCCATTGTGTTGGTGTGGAGAAAGATACGAAGAAGTCCAACTCCCATCATTGGACTTGCAAATATTGTGGCAAGAGATACACAAGTGGGGCTACAAGGCTACTTCAACACCTAACCAAGCTTGGAGGGCAAGTAGCGGCATGCAAGGAGATCCCCGACCATAATGCATCCGAAATTAGGCAAAAAATGTTGGGCTCTCCTAGCACATTACCTACATCGGTAAGAGGATATGCAAGCCACCCTTCTCGTGCATCGGCCTCTACCTCTTCACATGAAGGGGAGTCACATTTTCAAGACTCAAATATTGGTTCATCATCACAATCACCAACACAAAGGGATTCACAATCACATGCGAGGCAAAGCGGATTAGGGCAAGCTCCCGGGCATGTACGGTCTTCTCTCACATGGATCAAGGAGAAACAAAAGATAGCCGACATAGAGATTGCAAGAACGGTAATTATGGAAAATCTCTCATTTAATCTTCTTAATTCAAACCAATGGAAGACTATGGTGAAAGCAATTAGTGAAGTGGGTCCATGTCAAGGATGGAGTGAACCTAGCTACTCCGATATGAGGACAACCAAAATTAATGAGGAGAAGAAGAGGATAGATCTCTCGCTTGCCCCTATGCGTGAGAAATGGTCTAGGTATGGATGCACTATCCTCTCCGATGGATGGAGAGATAGAAAAAATAGAGGGATAATTAATATTCTTGTGTCATGCCCTATTGGTACTTTCTTCCTACGTGCCGTTGAGGTTGGAAAGAAAGGAAAGAAGACAACCGGAGTGTTCATCTATCGACATATCAAGAAGGCCATCGAAGAGGTAAGTTTTTAATTTTATTTTTATATGTTTTATAAATTTTCAGATTTTCCATTTATGTTAAATTCTGAATATTAATTTTTAAATTTTATGCATAGGTGGGTCCATCAAATGTAGTGCAAGTTGTCACCGACAATGCAAGCAATTGTAGGCATATGGGGCAGCTTTTGGAGGGTGAGTATCCACATATTGTGTGGACTCCATGTGCAACTCATTGTCTTGATTTGCTCATGGAGGATATTGGAAAGCTATCATGGGTAAAAGCTTGCACACTACAAGCCTCAAGCATAGTTACATTTTTCACACAAAAAGTGAAAGTGTTAGCTATGTTTAGAGAGCATAGCAAGCTTGAAATAAAGAAGCCCGCCACCACACGTTTTGCATACATGTGGATTGTTCTTTCAAGGTTGCTTGAAGTCAAAGTGCCTCTACGACATACGGTGGTATCTACCTTTTGGAGCGAGTGGGATGAGAGCTCATTGGAGGAGTCAAAAAGCATACAAAGGCTATGTTTGGATGAGAGCTTTTGGGATAGTGTGAAGGCTATTTTGAGTGTCATCACACCTATCTACAAAGTTCTACGCATGACGGATTGTGAGGGTGCTACTCTAGGGCTTCTCATCCATATCATGAGAAGAGCTATGGAAGAGATAAGGGAATGCACTCTTGTCACCGAAGATCAAAGAGGTGAAGTACTTGAGGTAAGATACTTTGACAAATTATGATTTATCATTTATGATTCATAAATGTATAATTGATTTATCATTTATCAATTATATCACACATCATAAATGTATTTATATTTGATATTTAATATCTATGTGCAAATTGCAATGTGCATGCATCATGCATGCATGTATGATGTGCCATAAACCATGATGCAATGAGTATGTATGTAATATGTTTATCTTAATTTTTATTTCATTCTTCTTTTTAAAATTTAACTCTCTTTCTTTTTTTATGATTAGATAACAATGAGATGTAGTTCCCATACATCTACATAATGACATGTTGGAGCAAATAAATTGCTATATGGATGAGAGGGGAAATTCCGCTTTTCTTTCCCCTACATGTTGGGATAGAGAGTCAATGGTAAAACCACTTTTTTGGTGGCAAAATTTTGGTTTTTCATTCACTACTTTGTGCACATATGCTCTCAAGGTGTTATCTCAAGATTGCTCATCCGGTGCATGTGAGAGGAATTGGAGTGCTTTTGCTCTCATCCATACAAAGGTGAGGAATAGACTTAGTCCTCAACAAATGGAGATTAATATATTGCCGCACCAATCTAAGGATGTTGCAAAATATACCTAACATGGAGACTCTAAAACAAGTAAGTAAATTTGCATAAATTTCAGATTTGCATAAATTTGCATAAATTTCAGATTTGCATAAATTTGCATAAATTTCAGATTTGCAATAATTTACATAAATTTCAGATTTTGCATAAACAAGTAATTCATGTTTTGATTCTAATTTCTCTTTTTTATTTAGGTGAATGTGGACAGATTTTGGCCTTCTGTGAGAGACACTCCTCTTCCATCATATGATGTGCCTCAAGATGATGAGGAGCTTCTTTTTGCCGAGCTATATAGAGAGCTTTGCTCTATAGATGTGAGGCAAACAAGAAGCCGTAGCAGCAAAGGAAGGGTCAGAGGAGTCCGTGGTCGTGGGAAAGGGTTGATTATTCGGCGTGCATCGACCACTTCACATGGGGATGGAGCTAGCAGTAGTCGAGCACCAGCTACTACATATACGAGGAGGAAGGGGAGGAGGACATTACCATCGATGCCGCTATCCCCTCGTTTTGATGATGAGGGAAATCTTGTCAGTGATCCACCCAGTCCACCGTCATCTACTTATGAGATGACAACATCTGATTCTCTCGATGATGATTATGATGATAGTGATATTGATGAGATGGAGGATGCGGATGATGAGTGATCATTGTTCATCATGATTCATGATCCATGTGACATTTTGATTAGAGTTTTGGACTTATCACGACTCGCTTTATTGACATTATGATGATTGATGATAGATGTATACATACTACATGATTGATGATGTTTTTCATTGGCTTTTAGTATTTACCACTGTGGACTTGTGACTTGTCATTTTGTTATTTATGATTTATCATTAATGTATGTATTCTTGCCACTTGGTGATGATTCATGAATCATGATGATCATGTTTGATGTGACTTGAAGTTTGATTTTATGTACTATGATGATTGAACATTGATGAGTCATGTATGATGTATGAAATTTGAGCGAATGGTTTTACCGTTTTTGTAATGATGAATGATCATTGTAATTTGTAATGAATGAGATTTGATAGCATGGTTTTTGTTTTTAATGATGTTACAAAGTACAACTTACATCATAGTACATACATGAATTTTGATAGTAGATACTACATACATGATATCCAATTCCCCGATACCACGAGTCACGAGTCACGACGATATCCCACATGATTAAATATAGCTAAATAAAGTTTTTAACCTTTATTTTGATGCATTATATTCATAAGCATGATCTTTATCATGTTAAAGATGAGATATATAATTTTTAGCATTAAAAAAAAATCGTACCTTATGAACGTACGAATCACGTACGGGAAGCCCCAAATCATAGGATACGTACGTAGTATCGTACTAATACGTACCGTACGAATCGTACGGATCGTACCTTACTAACTATGCCTGTGATATATTGTTATTGTGGCCCACTACATGCATTGAGACAAGACGGTATGTGCAACATGTCATTTTCAAAGGAGAGATATACATTGTGTACATTTTAAATTTCAATGTCTAATTTACATTCCATTTTTTACTTCATTTATTTGTTTGACATTCATATTCGTTTTGAGTTTGAGTTTGTGGGGAATATGATAGTTTACGATTCGTTGGAGTTTCTTATCCAAGCCCATACATCAATTTGTGACACTCTTATATCTATATTTCAAGAGTGTCTTGAAGGAGTATTTGCAGATTTAGAGTTTTGGCAGCCTACCCTTCCTTCTTCTTCACACATACAAAAAAAAAAATCGCCACAGAGATTTAAATGTTGGGGACAATTTTCTTTCAAAAAATGGTTTCTGATTTTTTTTATTAGGTTTCAGTTTTCGGCTGCCAATCTTCATTCAAACTTCTTGCCTCCTTTGCTCAGCTTGCGTGCGCATACATTGAGAGAGAGAGAGGGAGAGTTCAAACTTCAGCCTGCTGCCTACCCTTTTCAATCTTTATCCTTTACTCTTGAGCTTTACATGGCAATGCAAATATTGCATGGGAGTTTACACAGGCGCTACATCTCGCATCAAAGCTCATCATCATCTTGGCTTGAAAGATGGAGGCATTGAAAAATGCCAATTGGTTCATCTTCATTGTCACATAGCAATGAAGAGCAAACCAATCCCATTGATGCCGTTGCTTATATCCCTAGTGTATCCAAAAGGCCTCTCACTAAGATCATTAGCTCGGTGAGCATCTATGACCCCAAGATTCTAGAGAGTAATATATTTGTGAAAGGTAGTATGAGGGTTGGACTACAAAAACAATCAATGAATGAAGCAACCCGAAAAATAACCAAGCTCTTCATTCAATGTGGTATCCCATTCAATGTGGTATCCCATTCAATGTGGCAAATACACATGCATGGAAGAGGGCCATGAAAGCTGTGAGTAAGATTGGGTATCCTTGGGAGGTCCATCAAGACAAGTCTCGCGTACCTCTGAGCTCTCCAAACAAAAAACGTTAGTTGAGACAGAGATATTGACATCACGACGCTCATGGGAACAGTATGGCTGCTCTATTCTCTGTGATGACTGGTCAAACATGAGGAAGAGGAATGTTTACAACATTCTTGTTTCTTCACGCAAGGGCACAATGTTCTTACCTTCCATACTTGCACATGCACGTAGCGCAGTGATTACCGGTCAATTCATATTTTTTCATGTGCAAAAAGCCATTGAGGATGTGGGGAGTGAAAATGTGGTGCAAGTTGTGATTGATCATGGGTCTAACTGTGTGTCCATGGGGCATATGATTGAGGATACGTATCCCAAAATCAAATGGATACCTTGTGCATCATATAGCTTAGATCTACTCATGGAAGACATAGGGGGATTCCATGGGTAAGAACCATCCTAGATAAAGCCAAATTCATAGTGACGTTTCATCACTAGCCACCCAAAATTCTTAAATATTCCTCTTTAGGTTTCCAAAAACCTTCTCTCACCCGTTTCTGTTACATGTACATAGTTGTTGATAGAGTCTTGTGAGTGTGTGTTGCATACAAATGGTATCAATTACTGGAAGTTAATGAAGAAAATCCTCTCTTCACAAAGTTTTCATCACTGGTCATGGGAGAGGATGATCTTTGGGTGAAGGGAGAGATATTGGTAGCTACTATCTAGCCTGTATACACTGTGCTTCGCATTACAGATATGGAGGGTAGCACTCTTGGCCTCGTATATGAGTACATCAACCATATACAAGATTGCATCCAGCAAGTCGATGGACTATCAAAGTCAGAGTAAGTTTATTGCAATTTGCTACTTGTTTAAATTTTTATGTTACATACATCATACATGATATATCATATATATATTATGATGTATCATGATTCATGTATGATTGTTGATAATTGCTTACATATATTTTTTAAATTTTTAATAGAAAGAACGAGTTATCTAACATTGTCCAGAGACGATGGGATTGGTTTCATAAACCAATCCATGCAGTTGCTCATATTCTTTATCCACTATGGAGAAATGAGGAGCAATGCACAAACGAGATTCTTGAGGATAGCTGGATTGAGTACATCTCGGGATGGATAGGTGGTGATGTAGCCCTCTTGTCTCAGTTGGAGGATGAGAGAGTGTGGTTCCGTAGCATGGAGAGATATATGTATTTAGTAAACTCTAATCTATAATTTTGAAAATTTTGGATAACAATGTAGATTCTATTGATATTAGCCTTATCAAAGATATCCCTCAAATCCCTAAAGAGAGAGATCTTTGCCATGCTTGCCATGGAGTCAGAGACATGTACGTCACACCCGCCATCGCACCCGAAGGGATAGACCTCGCATAGGTACAAAGTTTAAATTATAATATATAGTCGATAGATAAGAATACTTTTCATCCTTCATTTTTATTTCTTAATTCTAATATATTGTTTTATGAAAATATTATGTTACATGTAGATGATCCATCATTGTCATCTACTAGTCAGCCACGACAATATTATTTCGAGATGTGGACGAGGTCGTGGACAGCGTGGTGGGACATCTAGTGTTCGCAATATTGGTGGCCCTAGGACTTCTACAAAGCATGCACATGATTGGGAAGAGTTATTAACCTCGTCTTCTAGCGGAGATGATCTTGACCCAGACATTACTATGCTTGCAGCTCAGTTTGGACATTCAGAGTCGGATAGTACATCATCATGGGCTAGTACATGTGATGAAGATCCCATAGATGATGACTCCATGGATGAGATTGGGGAGTTATGATTCATCTTAGATTATAGACTAGTGTTGACAATTTTCAATGACTTAGTGATACAATATATTGTAGACTCTAGTCTTTGATAGTGATCACGATTCACTCTATGCTTTTTTGTTTCCACATGGCACTTAATATATGGATTTTGTGCCATCAACTACTGACATTCATGCTTCATGTATATTTTTTACTTTTCATCATTCATGTAATGAAATGTCATTGATCACTACCTCATTTATGGTGTAAAGTGCAATTTGCAATGTGGATATAACTTATAAGGTTCATGATTTATCATTCATTTAATTTCTATGATGTAAGGTATGATGTTACATGTATCATGTGTCACGAGTAACTACGATCGTGATTCATCGATGTAATGATGTAATGGGAAGGGATTCTAGAGTAGTTATTTTATGTGTTTTTGGCACTAAAATGCATACATAAGTTGAATAGGGATTGTGGATGCCTCAAATATAAGATGAAAATAAAATCACTCTTCATGAATAATAATCTCGATTTTTATTTTTATTTTTTAAAACCTCTACGATTTAAACAATTTAAATTTTCATTTGAATCTACGATTTAAATTTTGATTTGAATCTACGATTTAAATTTCGATTTGAATCTACGATTTAAAGTTCGATTTAAATCTCTACTTTGTACTTTGTTCACACATCTTGGTGTGCAATGTGCATGCTGATTTTGTTGAGCATTGATGCCCAATTTAGGGTTGCTTCATCTGCTCATGCTGTACCAAGTGTTTACCTACTACTTCATCACGAGAAGTGACTATTGTTGCTTCTCTACATCAGAGAAGACCGATATTCAGATTAGGGTTTACTGTAATAACTTTTTTTAACAGTTCTTTCACTTCATATTGCACATATTCACTCACATAAGACCTCTTTGACACTAATTAGTATGTAGTAGCATTAAGTTGTTGCATTTTTATAATTGTCTTCTCTCTATCTATTGTCATTCATCTCTCTTGATTAAGTCAAGATGTGTTATGTGCTAAGGTTCAAGTATTGGAAAAATCTTGATTAATCATTAACCTATGATTTATTGTTTGAGCTTACCACACTTTCAACAATATAGAGCAAGGAAAGAAAGTTTCAAACAATAAAGGTCAAGCTTGACATGATTGAGAAAGAAATGAATTATCATAGACTTCCACTGCACAAGAAAAATGATACTGAGATATTCTCAAAAGACTTCAATTATTATACGATGATTATGACGGTGATGATGTGGTGGACAGAGATAATGGACTGTGATCTATTATGATTTACACAATATCCATGTGGCACAATCTATGATTTCTTTAGTTTTCATTGTTGAAACTTGAGTTTTATAGTTTACTTTGTCTCTAATATTCTCCCTTGAGTTCTCTTTATGTACATTGTGTCAAATCATGGTTGATGAATCAATGATTAAAGGTACTTTTCCATTGACCACTACAAACAAGTTAGGTATCATTTCAATGTATCTATACATATTGTCAACTATGATATCTAAGTATTCTTCCCAAGTTTTTTGACAAATTTCTAAGTCCCATGGCCCTTGAAAGAATTCCAATAGACCCATCAAGGATCATATTTCAATCATAAATCACAATTCATGTTCTGATAAGAGACAGTTATCTATGTACATGCATATGCATAAATGCATGCATTAATGCATACATTTACTTGTATACATGCAAGCATGCATAGACATACTGTACATACATATTGGGTTACCTGCATACAACTTGTAAAATATAACTTGTTAGCTAATATACCAAAAAGCCTTGATGTTCAAGGAAACCACATTTGATAATATCATATGACTTCTTCAAACTTCGTTTTGAAAGACCTGAGTACAATGATGCATCAAATATGATAACTACTGACATTATAAACATGTGGTAAATCATATCACAATCCATTTGACAAAAAAACCTAGACTCCATTGCATCTAGCTGTAGCACATAATGCATATCAATGATGAATCCGAAGAATTGTTCTGCCTTACATTAAAATATTGCAAATTGACCATTTAGACCATTCTACGATTTTAAATTCAAGAAAAATTCATGATTTTTTCAAATTATGAGTGTTCACGTGGATGTCATGAAAAAGCAAAGGTACTAGTCTATGACGGAAGGAAAACAGCATATATGCGACAAAGTAAACTAGTTTAGTTAAGGTATTGATGTTGTCAATGTCACAAGCATGAGACTCCCTTACATCAACTTTTTCACGATGATCATGTCAAAGACTATGCGTATGCAGTAAATGCAATCTCCTTTGTATCCTTTTTTCCACGGCGACTATGTTAAAGACTAAGTGTATGCAGTAAATGTAGTCATTAGCAAGGTCTACCACCTTTCGTTTGAGCCTTTGTAATCGGGAAACAAGGCTGGTAAGATGTTGTACTGCCTCTTCTTTTGACATGTCCTTTTCGGCAGCTTCTGCCACACTCGAAACGACCGCATTCATTTCTTTCTCAACGAGACGATGACTACTCCTCATCGATTTCTTCAAGTGTTCGAAAGGGACCTTCATCAACTGATACTCAAGCTTCAAGGACTCTGAAACGTGATCGTTCAGACGAGAAGCAGGAGACGGAGTAGGAGTAGCAGCGGGAGTGGGTGATGGGGCGCCGTTCGCAATCGCCTCCGGCTCCATCACAGCAGAAATAATTCCCCTCTCTCTCTCTCCAGACGAGTAATCCTGCTCCTTCGCGTGCTTTCTTGGGCTTCTCAAATTACACGCGCAGTATCAGACATGTAAGTGTATCTAGCTGTATTCAGAGAACGTAAAAACATAGATCGCTTAGGCGAAGGCGGCCTCGGATAACAAATACACAGAGGAGATATCCATAGAACGCAAAAGAACGTACAATTGTAGATCGCCTTGGGAGAAACACGCCTAGATGATCGATATAAATATGGCAAGAGGACGAAGATTGTCGCTCCACATTAAATGCACGGTTCGATAGCTCATGGGTTATGGAACAGAAAATACTAGTTTTGCAGGCTTGCTACTTTGCCTTCTCTCGTCCTCATGAGCCTTGGCCTGGTTTGATGTCTCATTACTCTATAGAACCAAAAGTGTCATGGTGAGCTTTTATAGCTGAGTTCAAACATGAATACATAGTATACAAAGAAGAAGTTTAGAGATGGGGCAAGATGGAATATAGTTGTCTACTTCTCTTACTTCATAACTCACAAAACATGTCATCATCTCCGTAGTTCAGTGCTTATCTTTCTATCTCATTGAATGTGATGTGTATGCACCAACCTCATTTCAAAGGAGGCTTCTATCTTACATCTACATCTCCCCAAGGTTTCAACTACCCCCCCTCCCAGGTCCCACAGAAGCAAGGTTTGAACACGTAGCCCCCACTAGGAATGGATGAAGCCTAAAAGCTTGCTAAGGATAAGAACTAGGAAGGTATGGCCCTAATGCCAAAGAAGGATACTAGATTGATCTCATCAAGAGCTATCACAATGTGCACATGTCTTGACCATGTTACCATCGATAGAATCCACCAAGGAAACCCCAAAGGATGTTAGTCTTTACGGAATAGATAAAATCCAAGACAACCCCACAAATTGGATTGATCAAAGGCCCACGATATATGTCCTCGAAGCGATGGATGAGAACATGTGTCTTGCCAACATATCAGGTGGGGATTGAACCCGCACTCTCTCAAGCAAGGCAAACAACCCAACCAACATATCAATATTTTGAATTGGAAGTCTAGAGTCTTGAGTTCGATCCTCTATAGAGCTTCCAGTAGTCTCAAATTTCTTGTCTTGGCTAGACCAATGCTAAGTTGAACACACCTTTACAAAAATTAAAAGCTTGGTTGATATTTTTATATTATCCAATCCAACTTCTTCTTATATTGTTCAACATTTTCTTGTCTAGCTTAGCCTCCTCAAATCGAACCTCTGCTCACCTAGTTGAAGTTTTCCTTCTCCAATCTATCTCGCCTTATTTGGTTCAAGTTTTCCATTGAGTGAGCTTGATGGATAACATAAATGAAATAGATAGCCTATCAAAAGGTGTTAAGAATGCCTAGTAGATGAAACAACATGAATGGGTATCCTCTTGGTGAGCTTTAAGCGTGCTTGGAGGATGATGCAACTCAAGTGGGTGGCCTCTTAAGAAGTGTCCGGAATTCTAAATGGACAACACAAGCTAAGATGGATGACTTCTTGAGATGTGTTCATGCTGCATCAATCTTCTTGTCGATTGAATCTACTAGATCACTGCACCTTTGTGACTTCTCTCCAAGTTATCTTGCTTGTGTTGGCATCAAGGGAGTGGGAAGACACAAACATCATGAGGAAGAAGAAAAAGGTTATGAGCACAACACACTATGTATTTCTATGAGTATGGAACATTAAGTTCGACACAATTGCCAATGGACTCTAAGTATTATTAAACATGGCGGTGGCACCCAAATCATCATTAAGGGATATAGAACATACAAACTCAAATGTAGTTGTGAAATTTGCCCTATACTCAACCTCACACGAACAAGTTTCCATGATAGCTTGCTTCTTTCTTAACTAAAATATGCATGAGCTATTAAGCATGAAGCAAAAACCACTTGTGTACACATGAGTGTCGCTACATCCAAAGTCCAAAGAGAACATGTAAATCAAGTCATATTGATCCTATAATGAGATAAAACAATTTAAGATGTTAGTTACTATACATGGTAAGAGATAAAATGCTAGGGTAGAATGTTAAATTTCATAATTTGCCTCAGATTCCATAATCACCCCAAGCTGAAATGGATCTGTTATGAAATACAAGGATTTCTTCAGAGATAACAACATGATCTTCGAGAATATTAGACTTAGCCTAATGGTTAAGTGTAATGGATGGGAAGGAGCTGTTCTTGGGTTCAATCCCTATGAGTGTATATAGGAGAGTATTTTGTCAATTTTTAGAGCCTTCTAACTCAAGTTAAGTTGAGTTAAATTGAGTGCACTAAGACTTAACTCGAGACAACTAGGACACCTAGCATGTGGAGATTCCAGTCAACTGGGCCACTTGTTGCGTTGAGGTCCTGTTTTGATTGCACATCTGATGGTTAAGGATAAGTATGCATTTGTGAGCTTCATTTAACTCCAAAGATAATTGGTAGTTGAGTGGAGAATCACATTCATTTGTCTCATGCATGATGTAATAGACTATACAATCTAAATTGGCATACAAGTACAATAGAATTCAAAAGAGAATAAGACCCCATAATCATTCTATTCAATTATATCATATGAATACAAACTCATCACCTTCATAATTAAATCATCACTTGGAGACTAACATTTGTTTGATAGTCTTATACATAATGCTAAGCTTAAAATAATTCAACCATGATGGTGATAATAAAGATAAAATATGGAAATAAAGAAAAACCCAAGTTAGAACAAAGAGAAAATGAGTAAAGAAATAAAGTAAGTGTATCAAAGAAAACATTAGATCAACATCCACTTGTGCTTACCAAGGAAATATATCTCGATATATTTTAAAAGGATTCAAATTATGAAATTCAAGATCAAAGATTTGAATATCTCTTTGATATATCTAAAATAACTATGGTAATTAATTTGGAATCATGTGGTTGATAGCACTAGCATGCATGGTAGGCTCAAAATCACATAACTTTTAAAGAATGCTACAAAAAGGATGTTGATATATTTGGGTAATGATATGTATGAGCACACTTAGGACCATCGGGCCACATTTTTTCCTTTTTAGGAGGGCTTTTTCCCTAGACTTATATATGCCTACAACCCTAATTGGATATTTATCTTGTACATTCACTTAGAAATACACTGCGTGTTGTGATCCAATATTCTTCTTCTTTCTCATGCTATTTTCATACTTCCCTTATGCTCAAATTCCAATAATTTCTATCAGAGCATGTCACCTCTTTCTATAGGGCATTTTCGACACCCTTTCAATCACAACCTTAGAATTGCAAGAATTTTGGTGAATGTACTCGATGCCATTAGTAGCTCAAAGCGTCTTCATAATGTCATATTGAAAATTTGATTTGATCTCATTTTTGGCATATGAATGCATTTTCATAGTGATTGTGCAAGAAATTTTGCCCTTTTGGGCCAAATATATATATGATGTTTGGTTTTTTAAAAGCGGTTCAAAGTCTACTACAGGTCTACTAGAGGTTGATTGGGTAATTCTACTCAACTTTTTCTTTTTGCAATCAATTTTTTGCATCAAGGTACAACCACTAGATATGGTTGAAAGCAATTATGTATTTTTTATCTTCGTTGTTGAGGACAACTTGGATGGTTCTAACTATCCATCGTCAGAATATTGGATGTCTCATGTATTGGTAGCAAAATGCTTGCATAATATTTTGTAGGATATTGAAACACGTCCTCCTACACTTGCAAATAATTTGGCAGCAAATGATGTAGGTGGTATTGAAGATGATGATCTTCATGTTCTTGTTGCTACTATGATTCCTATTGCACCTACTATAAAGAAGCTTCGTTGGGATGACAAAGATAAATAGGCACATGCATTGATAGTTTTGTCAATCAAACATGACATTATTGCTCACATTCTTTCATGCATAATAATTGAAATACAAGATTATTTCAAGATTTTTGCTTCGAGTATTCATTTGGTGATGAAAGGCAATCAAAATGCCTTAACTTTTGAGGAGCTAGTCTCTATTTTGAAGATGAATCTAGAAAAAACAAGTCAATTACGCATGTTGTAGATCAAGCTTTCTGAGCTAGTCAAAAGGCCAAAGGTAAATTATGCTCATCTCCTACAAAGAAAAAATATGTTAATGTTTCACAATAAAAGAAGGAAGATAAATATGACAAGAAGATAAAAAAGTAAAAATAGTGTTGCAAATATTGTAAGGCAAATTATCATGTCTTAACACTTTACCTAAACTGACTGCAAAAGAGCCAAAGAAGAAAGACATTGGAATGGTTGTTGCAAAGGTCTCTATAACTAAAATTGAAAACTTGAAATGGTTTCATTCTTAAAAAACTTGAGGCAACTTCTAAGCATGGTTGTGAGCATTGTATTTTGGGTAAAATGTAGTGTTCTTCCTTCCCCAAAGATGGTTCAATTAGAGTTGCACATAAATTGCAATTTGTTCACAGTAACATTTGTGGTCATATGTAGACATCTACATTTGGGAATTAGCTATACTTTGTGACTTTCATCAATGATGTTCCAAGCATGCATGGGTTTATCCATTGAAAGCAAAGCCCTTAGTGTTTGTGTTTTAAAAAGTTCCTACTTATGGTTCAAAAATTTGTTAGCATGTAAAATGGGTACCCTCTATTTTGATTGGGGGGGGTATATGTCTTTTGAGTTTAATCTAATTATGGTTGAATGTGGATAAAACATCAATGTAGAGTCTCATATACTTCAGCAACATGGATTTGTTGAGAGGAAAAACATGTCTCTCATGGAAATGGTATGGTGTATCATTCAAAGTCAAGCTTTACCACATAGTTTTTTGCTTGAGGTTGTTATGTGTGCAACATATGTACTTAACAAGTTTCCCATGAAAACATTCAGTGACTCCTTATGAGGCTTGGAAAGCTTGCAAGACATTTGTTTCTCATTTAAGTATTTTTCACTATTTAGCATATGCATTAGTGCCTAAACAAAAATGCAAAAATTGGATAATAAGGCTATGAGAAATATTTTTGTTGGGTACAATTCTAAAAGAAAATGCGATTGTCTATATCATACATGTATTGAACACACTTTGGTTATTCTTGATGCTGTTTTCGTGGAAGATGCAATCCATCACTTACTTTCATGTAGCAAGGAGACATCAATCAACTCAAAGGATGTGCGTGATACTTTGCTAACTCTTTTTATAAGTGTGTAGTCAATTGTTGCTCCGAATAAGGCAATTTTTCAACGTTTGTAGGTTTCAAATGATGATGCATATTTAGATGATGCACTTGTTGATGTGAGGGATCACATTGAAGAGGCAAAAACTATGCCTAAATAATTGGTGATGACTTTGAGAAATACCAAGTTAGATATGCATCTTTACCTTATTGTACTTGTTCATGCTCTCATAATGCTTCTATTGAATCAAATTCTTATGAAATGGTTGTCTCTAATGTTTGTGATGAGAATAAATATGTTTCTTTTGATGAAGCATGGAAATCAAATAATAGTATGGCTACTATGAAATGAAAGTTTGATGCCATTATGAAGAATGGTACTGGGATTTTATGTGAGTTTTGTATTGGTAAAAAGGCCATAGGCACAAAAAAGGTATACAAGTTCAAATGTAAGCATGATGGGACATTTGATAGGTATAAGGCATTGATTTTGATGAGATCTTTGCTTGTGTTGAATGATAACCATTCATGGTGTATGTGTGCTCGCAAGTCATCGTGGTTGGAATGTACATAAGTTGAAAATTAAAATTGCATTTTTGAATGATGATTTACATGAAGAAGTGTATGCATTTCAGGCCCATGGTTTTGTGCAAAAAAAAACGCATTCTATGGATTGATGTAGCACCACATGCTTGGTATGAAAAGATACATCTCATCATTGTTGTATATGTTAATGATATATTGATCACTAATCCTAATGAGAAGCATATTGATGAATTTAAGGTTGATTTGCATGCCTCTTTTTGAGATGCGAGATTTGGGGATTTAGCATTATTTGGGCATTCAATTTATATAAGCTACTTGGGGAATATCATTGTGCCAAAATAAAAACATTGACACAATATTGCGGCATTTTGAACTTGAACATTGCAATTCTATTGACATTCCTATGGTAGATTTATGATTGAGTCTTCATGATGCTAGAGATGCATTTGATGTTGTTCTCTATCATCACATTTTTGTTCTCTATCAACACATCGTTGGATGCTTGATTTACTTATGCATAACCTAGCCTGTCATTCAATTTACATGCTTTTTCAAACTAGGATTAGGTTGGTTGCTATGACACTCGTGTGTCCATAGGTGTTTTCTTTTCATGCTTAGTAGATAATGCATATGTTGTTTGAGCAAGAAGCATCCTATTGTGGCCACTTCTAGTTGTGAGATTGAATATGGGGAAGCTTTCATAGCTACTATTGAGTGTGTGTGGTTCAAATGATTTGGTTGATTTAAGTGTTGGATAGTCTTTTAATATCAGCATATCTACTAATAGCTAAAACACATTGGCAAGTGCAAGGAACCCTATGTTCCGTGCTTGCAAAAAGTGCATTAAGGTGCACTATCGTTATGTTATGGAGAGGCTCTCTACTAGGGATATCAATTCGGTTTATGTGCCCACAGAGGATAATATTGTAGACCTTTTGCAACAATGTTTCGATACAACCAACTCGCAAAATGAATGACTCTCCTCTCAAGCATATGCCTCTATATATACCTCTCTCCAAGGGACTACCTTCTTGGTTAGGTGGATTCTAACCATCTATCTGTTAGGCATGTAAGTGCATGTGTGACGGGTGTCCTAGTTAATTGTATTTAACTCAAGTGGATGCTTCTAGAAGGTTCTAGAGCTCTTTGGGCAAAATATACTCCCCATGCACCCCATGGGTGCTGAACCCAAGACCTCCTCCTTCACACCCTTGAGTCTTAACCACTAGACTAAGTGGATTACTTGTTTACAAGAGCACACAACCTTATATTTAAATCTAGTCTCAAGATCTTTGGTCATATGCACAAGTGACCAAATGGTGTTTGATTTCATATGTGTTTGAACTAGTTGGATGCTCAGATCATAGACTTACTTTACAACATTCTTCCCTGTTGAAAAAAGTTTTTGTCCTCGAAAATAGAGTCATATATACTCTAGGCAACCCCCAAGCTTTATGTTCTAAAATTTGAAGAACATGCATTCATTTGTTCGGTTATCCACTTAGAACTTGAAAGTAGAAAACCCTTATCTATTGTTTACCAACTTCAAACTAGAAAGTTGGAAAATGTCACTAGATTGTGGAAACTTTTTCCCAAGTAGAGTTTCTTCAACTCTATCCTTCCATTTTACTAAGCCCTATTTATATAAATGACTTCTTTTACGTTTAGCTCGGGTGCGAAGTATTCTTTCAAGTTCATGTGAAATTGTTTCACTCATCGAAAGCGGAAGTATAATCTGTTGTTGTCCAAACAAATTATCTAAATCTATCGTAATTTTCCTAAGTTGGCTAACATGGAACACTATATAAATTTGACTATCATCTGGAAGTTGTAATTCATAAGAACATAAGCCAACTTTCTTGGTAATTGGAAAAGGACCACAATATCTATGTAATAACTTGGCGCATTTGTCGGCCTTGAACTTTTCCAATGCTTGAGGAACACGAAGATAAACTTGATCGCCAACCTAAAAAGTAACGTCACTTTGCTTAGGATCGACATAAGCTTTTGTTCGATCTTGAGCTTTCTTCAAGTTTTCTTTAGGTATTATAAGCTTAAAGTTCATTTCTTGAAGGAATTCTTGAGCTGCTTGAACTCATTCATTTTGAAGTCCCATTGCATACAGAGATCTAGGTTGGAACCCATACATCAACATGAATGGACTAAATTGAGTTGATGAATTCCTAGCACTGTTATAGGCAAACTTGGCCAAAGGAAGGTAGTATTCCCAATCATTTTTTTTGGAATTAACATAAGCTATGAGTATGTATTCCAAGATCTGATTGACTTTTTCTATTTGTCCATCTATCTGGGGATGTTTTGTTGTAGTTAAACTTAGTTTATTTTCAAGCCTACTAAAGACTACTCGTTAGAATTGACTTGTAAATTGAGCATCTCGATCAAAAACTATGTGCATTGGAAGATGATAGAGTCTATAAATTTGATTTACAAATATTTTTGCGAGTTTTGGGTCTTATAAGTACCCCTGATTGGAATAAACTTAAAAAGTTTAGTCAATCTATCAACTATAACCCAGACTGAATCAAAGCCTTTCTCACTAAATGAAATCCATGAGATACTTTCCCATTTTCCTTTGGGAATTTGTAGAGAATGCAACAATATTTCAACTTTAAGTGTTTCAAGTTTATTGACTTGACATTTATGACAGTTGGATACATAATCTTGCACATTTGATGTAAACTAGGCCAGTAAAAATGTCGTTTAATTAACTCATAGGTTCGGTTAATACCAAGATATCCAACACTTGGGGCATTGTGGCATTCAAAAAGAACTTGATTTTATATTTTCGATAGATTTTGGACACAAACCTTACCTTTATAAAGCAAATATTCACCTTAAAGGGAGTAGTGTTTAAAATTATGCTTAGAAGTACTTGCTTCATTCTTTTGGGCTTGCTCAACTACTTTCCATGCTTGAATGTACCTTGGATCTTCTTTGTAGCTTCCTTTCAGAGTTGAAATAAAATCACTTTGAATTTGTACAAAACTCAAGTTGTTCAACATAGGATTCCGACTTAAGGTGTCTGCCACTACATTGAACTTTTCTTTTCTATACCTCAATTCATAATCAAATTCTTGTAATTGTTCAACCCATCTAGCTTTTCTACCTCTCAAGTCCAGTTGGTTTGCAAACCACTTGATGCTCTCTTGATCAAAGATTATGGTTAACGTTGATCCATACATGTAATGGCACCATTTATTCAGAGCATTTATAATAACAAACATCTCTTGTTCCCAGGTTGCTTGCATCTCTTTCTAATGGGAAAGGTTTGTTCAGATGTACTATTTGTAGAATTGGGGCTGAAACTAAAGCAAGTTCAAGATCTTGAAAATGTTTCGCTTGTTCCTCTTTCCAAATAATCTTCTGATGCTTCCCTTTGAGTTGATTTGTCAAAGGTGTTGTTATTGTGACATATCCAACCATGAACTTCCAATAATATCAAGTGAATCCAAGGAAACTTTGTAATTCTTGAATAGTTTTAGGTTGAGGCCATTTAAGAATCACTTAGACCTTGTTTGGGTTAACTTTGATTCCTTCCATGTAAATGATATGGAGAAGATACTTTAGTTATGGGGTAAAGAAATCACATTTAGATTCTTTACCCCAAACATTTAGATTCTTGAAGAAGTTCGAACATTTTCTTCAAGTGCTCTAGATGACTTTCATGATCTTTGTTGTAGATTAACATGTCATCAAGGAAATCTACTACAAATTTCCCTAAGTATAGTTTTAGCACTTGATTGATCAAAGTCATGAATGTTTCGGGTGCATTTGTTAACCTGAATGACATCACTAGAAATTCATAGTGACCATACTTAGTTTAAAAGGCTGATTTGGGAATATCATCTTCTTTGATTTTGATCTGATGATAACCTTAACGTGAATCAATCTACAAAATGGCTTTAGATCCCTTTAAGCTATCAAAAATATATTCAATAAGCAACATGGGAAACTTGTTCTTTATCTTAAGATTATTTAAAGCCCTATAATCAAATCACAACATCATAGTACCATCTTTCTTTTGTACAAGAAGGATGGGTACAACCCAAGGGGACTGGTTTGGCCGAATGAATCCTTCATCCATATATTCTTTAATCTATTTCTCGACTTCTAGATACATAGGGGAATCAATAGGTATTTTAAGATTTTGGCTTGGCTCTCGGAAATAGATCTATTCCACGATTAATATTTCCACGAGAGGGTGGCAAGCCATGGGGGAGTTCCTTAGGGAATACATCTTTAAATTCATTCATAATTTGATTAAACTTAACATATACTTCATGAGGAATAAATGACAAGACATAAGAATCTTGCTTTACATTATTTGAGGTAATTACACCAGTGCTTAGGACAAAAAAGCGCTTGGGTTCTAGCTTCGTTGTTTACAAGTTTCTTAAGTTCTATATGTGAAATCAGGGGAGTACTTAGAACATTGTGTTCCCCTTTGATTTTATACAGTACCCTATTATGCTTGAATTCCAAAGTATTTGTATAATAGCATCTAGACAATGAATGTCCAAGACTCCAAAGCCACTCTCTCCCTATAACCAAGTCTACCCTTTCCATGTTCATAATTTGGAAATCCAACTTATCCTTGAAGTCTTGGATTTCAAGTTCCAAATTAGAGATCATGGTATCCCATATGCGGGTTTCTTGCTCATGCATCATAGAGATGACATATCTATGAGATGAAGGGCTCTGAGGAAGAGCTAATTTGTTGACAAGTGCATAATTAATAAAATGGTGCATGGATGAATCATCCACCATAATTAAGATGGTGTGACCTTTGACTGAACTGTGCAGCTTGATCAAATCACGTGGAACAAATTCTTGAGGTTACCACATGTTTTTGGAGACCTTACACTTATGGCTACTATCACAATGCATGATTTGTACTTTCCTTGCACTTCAATTTTCATCCAAGTTCAAGGTTTGTATTCGATGGATTTATTGTTTCCCTTCCCTTCAGCAGTCAAAGTGGTCCTATTGTCTCTTCCAATTGGACATGCCATACTACAATGTCCTCTCTTAAGGCATTTAAAACACAAATTCTCTTTTTGTGCTTTAGCAAGATCTTCTTGAGAAAGCACGTCTCAAAACATGAGGTTTTTTAGAAGTGCATTCAAACATTCTTGGCCCTTTTCCCTTGCATTTAGTGGCATTTTTTTTGGAAATGATCACTATCCTATGACACATCCATATGAAAATTATGCTCGTAGATTTGTGCAATTTTAGTAACTTCATCAAGCAATTTAGGTGCATGTTGCTTTACCTCATTACGAATTTGCGGGGTAAGTCATTGAACAAAGTCATGAAGTTGATGAAAATCATAAAGGTTCTTTAATTTCAAAATAATATCTTGATATTCTGAAATATAGACCCCTAATGACCTTCCCTTCTATTGAATTCGATCCCTAGCCTCCTATCGCATTCCTCCTCATTCTTGGGGAAACACTCCTTTTTTAAGAGATGCGTGAATTCAGTCCAAATCGAGGGTTTTTTATGAGTCTCAAAGAGACTCATCCACCACGTGTAGGCTTAGGGCCTAATGGAAAACTGGCCTCTAGCACTCGCACATGTTTAGGGGTGTTCTTGAGTTCGTGGACATTATTCCACTTTTCCAAGAATGTTAAGACTGCATCCTTATTCCGATCTTTATCTTCACCTAAGAAGTAAAGAGGCTATAGATCTTTCCCTAAAGGTATGAAGGATGACTTACACCTATTATTTGCCACAAAGTATTGGCAAAAAGAAAAGTGGTAGGAGTCATCAAACTGAGATGATTCGAACTATGAGTTAAGGGGAACGAGTCTGTTTGGGAAATGGATGAAGCCTCATCCTTTTCCAATAGAACAAAAATGGGCAAGGTTGCTATTGTATCAATATGGCTACCAAGAATAGCCCTACATACATCTTTCGGATTTTGGAGTAAGTCCAAAATAGCCCTTAGGGTGACCTATACCTAGACATTGGACAAATGTCCAAGGCACTAATCTATTTTCAACAACCTATGTTTGAATGATTTCCGCTCATTTGAAGTGGTGTTGGTTTGATCCCCTTACTACAATGCAGATGATGCTATAGATGGACTAAACATGAATGAAGATATTGATGAAAGTGGTACCAAAACATACATAGATGTGCTTGTACTACTTGTAATTGCAGCATGGCTTGAAGTACCCGCCATTGCACATAGTCCATTATTAGCTTTCTTTAGAATTCCTAATGCAAGTGGTGCATGATAAAATTAAGAGGACAATGCACAATATCACAAAGAGTACTTCTCAATTGAAGGGTGCTCGAATTTAAAAAAGATGTGCTGAAGAAGCTTCATAATCGATTCGAGATTGCCCAAGAAATATGTAGAATCGAACTCCTGCTATGCATGAATTGGGATGGCTCACCATAGCTCTAGGAGTTAATCCCAAATGGCATGCACAAGCATGCAACAATCACTTTATAAGGAAGCTTGCGAACATATTTTTGATTCAAAAGGAAATTCGACTCCGTCTGATCTGCCTCCTAGGCAGCTCATTGAAGTGGACAAGTTGTTTGAGCAAGAAATCTCTGAGTGCGGGCAACAATCAATAAACATATGGGCAGCTTTTGTATGGGTGACAAGCTACAATATCTCATACAAATAGCGGTTGATAGATATGAGAGTCTGTTAAACAAGGTCCCCTTCGTGGTAAGAACAAAAGTTTTGATTTGATGAGGTTGTGAAATCAAGTTTGATCTCCGACCATGTGACACAAAGGCATCTTTTTTTTAATATCTTCAAACCTTGGCATACTCCCATAGATTTTCCGCCTTTGCGATGTTGCCCGTGGGAGGCTAAAGTCGCCAAAATGGATGAAGAAAATAAGTTGAATGAATGAAGAAAGATAACTCATAAGAGCATGGAAACAAGACAAAGATGATGTTGTTAATAGCCAAGCTTGCATGCACGGAGATGATGATGCTCACAACAAGGTCACCATGGAAGCTCTGAGACCAATGCAACATTGTTTCCACACAACAAGCTCACAAATGAATGACTCTCATCCCAACCATATGCCTCTATATATAGCTCTCTCCAAGGGACGACCTTCTTGGGCACATGGATTCTAACCATCCATGTGTCAACCATGTAATTGCATGTGAACCAAGTATCCTAGTTAGCTAGAGTTAACTAAAGTGGGTGCTTCTAGAAGGTTCTCGAGCTCTTTGGGCAAAATACTCTCCCCATGCATCCCATGAGGCTTGAATCGAGACCTCCTACTTCACATCCTTGAGTCTTAACCACTAGGCTAAGTGGATTACTTAGTTACAAGAGCACACAGCCTTATATTTAAGTCTAGCCTCGAGATTTTTGGTCACCACGAGTGACCAAACAGTGATCAAATGATGTCCGATTTCAGATCTATCTTAACCAATCAGGCACTTAGATCATAAACTTAATTTATAACAACTTTCCCCAAAAGCTTTGCTTAGGGAGAAGTTTGAAGATTTTTTTGAAGCTTTGGGTTTAATTCATTTTGTGGATTTATTTTAGCCCATGTTGCTTGACACTTCCTTATACATGAGTGCTAGTTGTTCACTTGCATCACTCACAAAGGGTATTTCTTGATATGTTTTGGTAGTGATATGTGTGGACACACTTAAGATAGTTTGGGTACTTTTTGCCCTTTAGTTTTTTCCCCTTGTCTTGTATATGTGCCTATAACCCAAATGGGCTGCTTATGTTCTACATTCACTTATTAGTACAGTTTGTGTTGTGCCCTAATCTTCTTCTTCTTCCTCATGGTATTTGTGTGTTTCCCTTGTCCTCAGACTCCAACAAATGGTACAATATCAGACATGGAAAACTTGGTCCTCATCTCTTTCTTCATTACTACCATCTTTTAAAGTCCAAGAATGCTTCACAACTTGTATCCAATTATCTTTGCATTCATCCAAAAATCTCTAAATATTTTGCATAATGTGTTCAAGCATATGATCCATTCACCCAAAAGGGAGTATGAATCTTTCTTGTAGAAAAATTACCATAAGGGAGTGTCTCAAGTTATTTCACATGGTCTTACTTTTTTGAAACTCTATCTACAAAGAAATCATAAACTATGGTGAGTTTTTATAGTTGCACATCCTTCTCCTTCAATTGGTTTCAAATCTCTTTCATAGTCAAATCTACTATCTTAGCTAATATCTTTATCTCTTCTACACTTTTAATCATTGCAATAGCTTGATTCTACAGCTTTTGGACTTGCTCTTCCTTATGAACTACTTGATTTTACAAGGATTCAATATGGTTGTCCTATGTTTGAATGGTTTTGGTGAATTGATTCTTTTGCTCTGTTTTTTCCTTCATCTTCGCCAACATTCCCCTCCCTCTTGCATATGTCATCTCTAATAAACTCTTGGCAGCGCGTTTTGTCTATGTAGCTCTAAAGGAGTTTCAGAGTGGTAGTGTGCTCATTGAATGCCTTGGACCAAATCTATTTGCAAGCATTGGCAATCAATTGCCTTGGGAGTTTTGGCATGTGTGCATGCAAAAGAGATGCAAGATTTAGTAGGGTTCAAGATAAAAACTTTTGAATGGTACTCCCAAAAATGTGTGGTGAATGGATCTTGAACATTTCCTTGTAGCATGCAAATATTTTATTCGATAGTGTCATGCATATAATGTTTGATAGTTGGGCATTGTATTGAGATCAAACATGATGTCGAGGTTACCATACTTGAACCCTAGTGCATTGATATGTGATCACTTTATCTTTGTGAAAACTATTAAAATTGTTTGCATCATTTCAAAATCTTGATCATCATTCTGCAAGCATGTTTAGTACATTACCCACTCTGACCTCCCAAAGTGAAAGGTCTCTAGCATGCAGATCATTATTGGCTTATTCTATGAGCCCATGATGTAAGGTTAGTTTAGCCAACCCATAAGTTGGGGATTGTTTTGCACTTTGATGGGAAGATACTAGCATTTCTTCTGTTAACGGATCCCAATATGATTTTATATGGCATCCACTAATGTGTCTCAATAATATCTCACCTTCTAATGTGGCTAACCAAATAGCTCCACTTCCATATCCATGATTTTCCAAAAGTGAAAGACCTTTAGCATGTAGGCAATCATTGGATTATTCTATGGGCATGTGATGTAAAGGTAGTTTAGCCAATCCGCACATTGGGGATTGTTTTTTCCTTTGATTAGAACATGCTAGCATTTTTATATTAATGGTTATCGGTATAATTTTACATAACATCCACTAATGTGTCTTAGTATTATGTCACCTTGCAATGTGGCTAACTGAACAACTCCGCTAGTAAAAATTATAGTGATGACCATGGGTCCATATCCATGCTTTTCTAACTCGAGGGTGTGTTGTTTCAAGGTGAATACCATTAGTGGATATTTGAATTTAAGGGCCTTTCGCTTTAATATGGGCATCAAAATAAGCCTTTTGCATTTTCTTAATTGCACGTATTCTAATTGCAATGCATAATTTAATCTCTCCTAATCGTTCTAGATCCATGATCCTATAGTATACAATATGTACACACAATGGTCCATAAAGGCAAATACCTCAACATTTTTAGGCCTTGTTAGCTAGGCTTTTGTTGATATATTTCAGATTGATGTGTGTGAACACACTTAGGAACATTGGGGCACTTTTTTCCCTCTTTAGGAGGTCTTTTCCCCAAGCTTGTATATACACAGATAACCGTAATGGGTTACTTATCTTTGTACATTCACTTCATAATTCATTCAGTGTTGTGTTATGCTCCAGACTTTTTCTTCCTCTTTATGCTCTTTGTGTGCTTCCATAGACCTCAAACTCCAACAATTGGTATTAGATCAAGTATCCATCTAAGACATCATCAACACCCCTCCCATCATGCTCTCATAATTGTAACCTCCAAACGCACTATAGTATCGCTTGTGCAAGCAATTTCATCCCTTTGTGCATATATACGGGTTTTGATTTGCCAGTACAAGTGCTCAAAGTCTACTATAGGTTTAGCAGAGCTTGATAGGGTGGTTCTGTTGAGATTTGCTAATGAAGTCTTGTTAGATAGTTTACTTGTGTGGACTCTTTTGCACAATCTTCGAGCGTCATATCATATTTTTTCTTCTACTCTTTGATTGATGATGAAAGGCAATCCAAATGCCTTAATATTTGAGGAGCTAGTCTCTGTTTTGTTGTAGGAAGACTAATCAAGGCAAAATAGGTCCATTATGCATGTTGCAAATCAAGCTTTCCTAGCTAGTCAAAAAGGGCAAAGGTAAATGGAGCTCATCCACTAGTAAGTTGAAATCTACTAATGCTCCAAAGTTGAAGAAGGAAGACAAAGATGAGAAGAAAATAGAAAAGCAAAAACAATTTTGCAAATACTGTAAGGGAAATGATCATCTCATAAAGAGTTGTCCAAAACTCATTGCAAAAGAGGCAAAAAGGAAAGAGGCTTGAATGGTTGTCGCACATGCCTCTACACCTAAAATAGAGTCTGCTTATCTTGTTCAAAATGAAGAATGGGCATTTACTATTGCATGCAACTACGAACCATCTTCTCATGAATAGTGTATGTCTGTAGTAGGCTCAGATGTTTGGTACTTTGATAGTAGGACAACCAAACATGTTATCTCACAACACAATTTCTTCAACTCTATTGTTACCTCACAACACAATTTCTTCAATTCTCTTGAGTCTCGCCCCATAGGGAATACTATCACATGCACTAACACCTCCTCTTATCTTGTAATGGGACTTGATAAGATCATTCTGACTACTATTGCTGGTAGTTCTTTCACATTATTAGATGTTTTGTATGTACTAGGCATCAAGAAAATTATCTTAGCATCAGCCAAGATTGGCTTGGTTGTTGATTTTTTTTATTATAGATGTATAGTTCATGATCTCTCAAATGGTTATGTTATTATTACTTTTGACATTTTATGTAGTGGGTTGTATAAGTACATAGAATATGCAAAATTTGTGAAAGATTTTGCATGTGCAGCTCAAATTCTCAAGCTATCTCATATGCAAAGCTTTGGCATGCACGCTTTGGTCATCTGAATTTTACAAGATTGCTATGCTAGGAAAAATCTAAAATGGTGTCCTCTCCACCCAAACTTGACGCACTTTTAAACATGTCAAACTTGAGGCACTTGTTAACAGTCTATGAAGGCATATTTTGGGCAAAATGCAACGTTCATCCTTCCCAAAAGATGGTTCAATTTGAGTTACCCATAAATTACAGCTTGTTCGTAGTGATGTCTATGCTCCTATGTAGACACCTTCTTTTGTGAACTACCTTTACTTCGTGAATTTTATTGTGATTTCTTTAGGAATGCATGGGTGTATCCACTGAAAGCAAATTATGAAGTGTTTATGTGCTTCAAACAGTTTTTGATTATGGCTGAAAATTTGTCAACATGTAAATTGGGCACCCTCTGTTCTGATTGAGGGGGGGAGTACATGTCTTTTGATTTTAATGCATTTCTTACCAAACATGGGATAAAACATCAACGTGAAATATCATATATACCTCAAAAATATGGATTGCTAAAAGAAAGAATATGTCTCTCATGGAGATGGCGAGGGCTATGGTCAAAAGTTAGGCTTTATTGCCCAACTTTTGGCTTGAGGCTGTTATGTGTGCAACATATGTACTTAATAGGTGTCCCACCAAAGCACTACACTCTGTCACTCCATGTGAGGCTTGGCATGGTCACAAATCATCTACTACTCGTTTGTGTGTCTTTGGTTGTTTGCCATATGCATTGGTGCCTAAACAACAATGTAGAAAATTCAATGATAAAGCAATGAAATGTATTTGGGCACAGTTCTAAAAGCAAATGCTATTGTATGTATCATCCACAATCTTAATGCATTTTGGTTAGATGTGATGTTGTTTTTGTGGAAGATGCAATTCAACCATTAGTTTCATGTGCCAAGGAGACTCAGTTAGCTCTAGAGATATGTATGACACTTTGCTTCCTCTTTTTACACATGGATTGTCAAGTGCTCATCCAAGTGAGCCAATTTTTGAATGTTTATAGGTTCCACATGATGATGAATATCATTCCATTTTTTATGAAGATTTACATGATGCACTTGTTGATGAGAGGGCCTACATAGAAGAGGCTAAAGCAATGCCTAATTGGTTAGTGCAAACTTTGAGAGATAGCAAATTAGATGCAGCTCTATCATGCCATACTCGTTCAAGCTCTTTTACTGCTTTCCTCTGCATCAGATTGCTATTGTGATGAGAATGATCCTGTTTTTTTTTATGAATCAAAAAATTCATAAAATTGGATGGCTACTATGCAATTAGAAGATGATTCAATTATGATGAATGGTACCTGTTCTTTATGTGATTTGCCTCTAGGTAAAAAGACCATTGACACTAAATGGGTATACAAGATGAAATGTAAGTTTGATGCCATAGTTGATAAGTATAAAGCTAGGCTTGTTATAAATGGTTATGCACAAGAGAGAGGCATTGATTTCGATGAGAACTTTGCACCCACATGCCGAGTGACCACCATTTGTAGCATTTGTGAACTTGCAGCTCATCACGGTTGGAATGTACATGAGTTGGCCATTAAAACTGCATTTTTGAGTGGTGACTTACATGAAGAAGTGTATATTTTAGCCATGTGGTTTTGTGTAGAAAGGGCATGAAAAGAAAGTATGTAGGTTGAAAGAGGCATTATATGGTTTGAAGCAAGCACCACATGCTTGATATGAAAAGATAGATGCCTACTTGATTGCACATGGTTTTGAGAATAGTCCAACTAAGAGCACCCTATATGTTAAGCGTGCAGATGATGTACTTCGGTTCATTGTTGTGTACGTTGATGACATGCTTCTCACTGGTTCTAATGAGAAGCATATTGTTGAATTTAAGGCTGATTTGCATGCCTCTTTTGAGATGTCAAATTTCGGTCATTTGCATCATTATTTGGGCAATATGTTTATGCAAGTTGACGGGGGAATAGCTAATGTTAAAAAAAATATATTGACACATGATTGTAGCATTTTGGCATTGAAGATTGCAAACCTATCACACTCCTATGGACATACTTTTAGGATTGAGTCTTCATGATGCTAGAGATGCATTTGATGTTGTTCTCTATCAATAGGTTGTTGGGTGCTTGATTTACTTATGCATAGCATGGCCTAAAATTCACTTTGTTGTCTATGAGATGAGTAGGTTTATGCATTTCCTAGGTCCCAAGGGTGGATCATTATCGTCAGATTTACATGCTTTTTTTGACTATGACTGGGCTTGTTCGTATGACACTCTTGTGTCCACTAATGGTTCTTGCTTCATGCTTGGTAGTTCATGCATATCTTGGTTGAGCAACAAGCAGACGATTATGGCCACTTCTAGTTGTGAGGTTGAGTATAGGGTAGCTTTCATAGCAATTGTTGAGTGTATGTGGCTAAGAAGCCTTATGGCTAATTTGGGTCTTGGTCATTCTTCTACCACCACCATCTTCAATGATAATCAGAGTGCATTGGCAATTGTGAGGAACAATATGTTCCATGCTTGCACAAAGCACATTGAGGTGCACTGTCATTATGTCAAGGAGATGCTCTCTATTGGAGAGCCCAACTTGGCATATGTACCCATAGAGGATAACATTATGAACCTTTTCATAAAGGTTGTACCTAGGGAGAAATTTGAAACTTTTTGCAAATCTTTGGGCTTAATTCTTTTTGTGGATTGATCTCTTTCCACGTAGCTTGGAACTTCCTTATACATGAGTGCCAACTCCTTGACCACCGCATGACTCTGAGGGGGAATTTGTTGATATTTTCGATAGCAATTTTTGTGAACACACTTAGGAACGTTAGGGCACTTTTCTCCCTCTTTAGGAGGTTTTCTTCCCTTGGCTCATATATATGCATATTGTTACCGTTAGTGTCCATGTGAAAGGCCAAATGGCCACCGGACACTTCTTTGTATATGTTCTTTAATAAAACATATAGTGGCCTGGTCAGTCACAGACTGTAAGTTCGACTGCATTTGTAAGACCTAAGAAGTCCTGTGTACTGTGTTTTCTGCATATTCTACAACCTCTGTGCGGAGTACTGTGTGCAGCCTCAGGTGCTCGGTTTTCTACTCTGAGCATATCGTCGTGGAGCCCTCGAGAAGGAGAGCGCACTGTGGTGCATCGCCATCGAAATACTTCACTGGTATCAGAGCACTTCGAGGCAAAAGCTTTGTTCCTTTTGTGCGAGCGAAGCGAGCCCCTCCCAGGCTTTCGACTAAGGCGGCGACCAAGGCATAGACCTTGGCATACCTTGTCATCCGAGTCACCGAAGTCACCGTTGGCTACGCGCCAGGGAGGACCTCAACGATTAAGGAATATAGAGGTTCTCGGTACTTCCCGGGAGGTCACCCATCCCAGTATTGTTCCCCCTAGAGCTCGCTTAACAGTGGTAATCTCTTGCCACTAAGCTACACTCTTGTGGTGTTTGAAGAAGGGGAAAGACTAAGATTGACATTACCTTGAACAAGTTTTGGTCCCTCAAAGCTTCATTTTTTGCTTTCAAAGTCTATTTTTGAAGCAATTTTGGGGTGTTTTTAGAGCCATTTCGGAGTACTTTCGCACATAGTTCTCTTCGCATAGGTCCAAGAACATCAAGAAGAGTGTTCCTTGTACTTATCAGACAATAAATATCAACCTTTGGGGCTGTATTTTCAGCCACACTCGTAAAACTACAGGTTTCTCGAGGGGTTTTCAGTTTTGGTGGGAGCCATCGCTGCAAATTTATGCAGGTTTTTAAAGCCTAAAACATCAGAGTTGACAGACACTTGCAGGTGTTATTGGCTAGTTTTTGGGCTATGTATTCAGCGTTTTAGTGTCATTTTACTGCATATATTGAGCACATACACACCATGTACGCTTCTGTGGATACCGCTTATGTACGTCCATGTGGTCATTGATATAGCGGTTACGTTCTTTGCATAAAGCCTTTTACGCTTGATAAAGAGGGTCGTGGTGAGGTTTTCTTAGCTGGGAGACACCCAGATGTCGGGGTATCTTCGGTGATGCAGGTGGAAGACTTACCCAGCCTCGCCATAGGAGATGTATGATAGTTGTTCATAGGTGCTCGATAAGCCTAGTTAGCTTCTATTGGGTAACTGATTATATGCAGTGGAGTCAGTGATTCACTATGCAGGTAGACATATCAGTACTTGCAGTTTTATGATACTTTGATACTGGTCATATGCTAATTTTGCAGAGGATACTCTGGTAAAATTTTTCCAGATTTCTGGTTTAGTCAACTATACAGTGGTCGATTTACTCTTTGATACACTTATTTGTTGGTGTTTGGACGCTTCTAGCTCCATTATCATTCTATTCAGTTCTCTACGATCATGGCATCAGAGGTCTCAGGCACATCCGGTGGATCAGGGTCTAGTGCTAGTGTTCCGAGGAGGAGTTATAACTTGCAGGGCAAAGACCATTTTGAGATCCAAAAATTTGATGGAACAAACTTTGCTCTATGGAAGAATCAGATTAAAGATGTGCTGATTCAAAGGAGGCAATGGAAGCCAGTAAATGGGATTTCAAAGAAGCCTGCTGACATGGATGAAGATGATTGGGATGAGTTAGATGAAATGGCCAAGTCTACCATTCGCTTGCACCTGGCAGATAATGTTTACTTTACAGTATTAGACTATGAAAGTGCAGAGGAGCTTTCGAAGAAGTTATGCAATACATATGAAAAAGAGACGGCATCAAATAATGTGTATCTGATGAGAAAATTATATGACCTTCGTATGAAGGACACAGATAGTGTTGCTGCTCATCTAAATGAGTTTGATGCTATATTCTCCCAATTACAAGCTCAAAAAATGGATATGGATAATGAAATGAAAGTAGTATTGCTGTTATGCACCCTGCCATCATCATGGGATACGTTTTGCAAAGCTATTAGCAACAGTGCACCTGGTGGTAAACTCGTCTATGATGACATATGTGGAGCACTCTTGAGTGAGGAGATTCGTAGAAAATCTATGGTTGGCACTCAGAGTGGAGATGCATATAATGTTCGTGATTCTTACCAAGGAAAGAATCAACAACGTGGCAGGAGCAAGAACAAGGAAAAGAATGGTCAACGAAATAAGAGTAGAAGTAAATCAAGGAAGAGGGATATCGAATGCCATTATTGTCATAAGAAAGGACACATGAAGAGAGACTGTTATGCATTAAAGAATGCTAAAGGTAAAGGACAGAATGTTGATGGGCATGTTAAACAGTTACCTGCACCATCTACTTCGACTGTGAAGATTGAAGAAATTAATGTTATTTCTGATGATGCTGATGTGTTGACACTTGATAGTACTATGCCATCTGAGGCACTTATGGCTGATTCTCTTTCCCACACCTGGCTGCTAGATTCTGGTGCTTCTTTCCATGTGACACCACATAGAGAATGGTTCTCTAATTATGCAGCAAAGTCTCTTGGTACCGTGAGACTTGGTGACTCTCACCAGTGTGATGTTGTGGGGATTGGAGATGTGGTTGTGCAGTTCATTGATGGTTCAAAATTTACTATGCATAATGTACGCCATGTACCTCAGTTATCACGCAGATTGATGTCAGTTGGTCAACTTGATGACCTTGGTTACAAGGTGGTCTTCTATGCTCAGTCCTTTCGTATATCAAAGGGCAATATGGTTATTGCAAAAGGAAGCAAAGTTGGCTCACTTTATCCTTTATTTGTATCACAGAAAGAACACTTGTTAGCTGTTACTGAACAGCCTATGACATTCATAGAGAGTTTACAGCTCCTTATACCCCAGTACAGAATGGTGTAGCTGAGAGGATGAATAGAACTATTCAAGATAGAGTAGTCTCTATGTTGCATCATGCAAACCTCTCACAAGGTTTTGGGCAGAAGCAGTATTGACCGCAGTTCATGTGATTAACCTTTCACCTAGTACTGCCAAAGGTCTAAAAGTGGCACAAGAGTTATGGACAGGGAAACCACCATATTATGATCATCTTCGAGTTTTTGGGTGTGAAGCATATGTTCATATACCCAAGAATCTTAGACAAAATTTGGACCATAAGTCAAAGAAATGCATTTTTCTTGGATATGGTCGAGAAGGAGAATTTGGATATCGCTTATGGGATCCTGAAACACGGTCAGTGATCAGAAGTAGTGATGTCATTTTTAATGAGTCTAAGATGCATAAACAGCCCATTAAGGAGGTTGAAGTGAGAAGAGTGGTGTTTGAGGATACTAGTCCTCCGATTAGCATGCATAAAAATGCTGCACATAGGGATGTTCAAGAGAATGTCCATTCAGATCAGTCTGCACATGTTCCTGTTCAGCAACCATTGAGACGTTCTGCATGTGTCTCATATCCACCTGATAGATATGTTCCAGGTTTAGATTTTGTTATGCTAACAGATGCCGGTGAGCCTTCTTGCTACAAAGAGGCCATGCAGACAGAGGATCATGTCAAGTGGGAGCGTGCCATGAAGAGTGAGTTGGATTCTATTCACAAGAATGGTACTTGGGACTTAGTACCTTTGCCAAAGGGGAAGAAAGCTTTACCATGTAAATGGGTATATAAGATGAAATTCACATCAGATAGTGCTTCTCCAAAATATAAAGCACAACTCATTGCAAAGGGTTTTAAGCAACAACATGGTTTATCTTCTCTCCAGTGGTTAGAAGACTACTTTGCACGTTGCTTGAATTTGTTGCAATGGAGGACTTAGAGCTAGTCCAAATGGATGTGAAAACAACTTTCTTGCATGGAGATCTTAGAGATGAGATCTATAAGGAACAACCAGAGGGTTATGTAGTTCCTGGCAAGGAAAGTTTAGTTTGTAAGCTCAAGAAGAGCTTGTATGGACTTAAACAGTCTCCTAGACAATGGTACCAAAAGTTTGATGCGTTTATGAAGTCCCAAGGCTATTCTCGGAGCAATGAGGATCATTGTCTCTACACAAAGAGATGTTCTGATGGCAGATTGATATGCTTGATACTTTACGTCGATGATATGTTGATTGCTGGGAAGTCCTCTTATGATTTGTCACTTCTCAAAAAGAAGTTGAGTCAGACATTTGATATGAAGGATTTGGGGGATGCCAAACATATTCTTGGCATGCACATTACTCGTGATAGGAGTAAAAGATGCATATACTTGTCTCAAAGTGAGTACATATCCAAAGTACGTCACCGATTCAATATGCAGGGTGGAAAGGCATTGAGTACACCTTTACCCACATATGTGAAATTGAGCAAGGATGACTGCCCCAAATCAGATGAGGAAAAGGAATTGATGACCAAAATTCCCTATCAGTGTACTGTTGGTAGTCTCATGTATGCTATGGTAGCTACGAGACCAGACATTGCATTTGCAGTGGGAGTTGTGAGCAGATATATGTCTAATCCTGGCAAGAAACATTGGGAAGCAGTCAAAATGATTTTGAGATATCTGAGTGGCACTAAGGACAAGTGTCTATGCTTAGGTAGAGGGAAAGCATCCATTATCGATTACACAGATTCTGACTATGCTGGTTATGTAGACAATCGTAAGTCTACATCAGGGTACATTTTTCATTTTGCTGGAGGTGCTATCTCTTGGAGATCTCGTCTTCAAGAATGTACAGCTGTTTCCACCATAGAAGCAGAGTATGTTGCAGCAAGTGAGGCATGTAAGGAAGCATTCTGGCTTTCTCGTCTTGTTTGTGAGATGGGTTTACCTCAGCATGTACCTCACTTGCTCAGTGATAGTCAAAGTGCCATTGCTTTGGCTAAGAATCCGGTCTATCATGCAAAGACCAAGCACATTGAGGTGAGGTATCACTTCATTAGAGATTGCTTAGCCACTGAGAGCATTATTCTTGAGAAGGTTCACACTCAAGATAATGTTGCAGATGCTTTGACTAAAGCTCTGCCACAGGATAGCTTTCGACACTGTTGTCACTTGATGGGGGTTACTTGATTCTTGATCTTACGCAGTCACTTGTATACTGTGTAACATGCCCATCAGGTGGGAGGTATAGTTTGTATACTTACACTCAGGCATTCTTTATCATTCTTTATTTTTTCTCCCATAGTTACTCTAGCCATATTGGCCTTTAGTGGGAGATTGTTACCGTTAGTGTCCATGTGAAAGGCCAAATGGCCACCAGACACTTCTTTGTATATGTTCTTTAATAAAACATATAGTGGCCTAGTCAGTCATAGACTGTAAGTTCGACCGCATTTGTAAGACCTAAGAAGTCTGTCTTCGTGCTTCCTGTGTACTGTGTTTTCTGCGTATTCTATAGCCTCTGTGCGGAGTACTGTGTGCGGCCTCAGGTGCTCGGTTTTCTACTCTGAGCATATCGTCGTGGAGCTCTCGAGAAGGAGAGCGCACTGTGGTGCACCGCCATCGAAACACTTCACATATAAACCTAACGGGTTACTTATCTTTGTACATTCACTTGGTAATTCATTAAGTGTTTTGTTGTGCTCCAAGCTTCTTCTTTCTCCTTGTGCTATTTGTGTGCTTTTGTAGAACTTAAACTCCAATAGCTATGCCTCTAATCTCATCCTCATCCATTGATATTCAATTTTTAGAAATGATTTTTCCTGAGATCTTACCCTATCACACCATAAATACACACTTCTTTGGATTTAGGAACACTATATTTTCTACACTTATCAAAGATTTGTTGCAACTCAAGGATGTGTTGCTTATGTTTGTTTTAGCACATACAAAGGTCATCCATGTAGATTTCCAAATTCTTCCCGAGGAGTTCTTTAAAGAAGAGATACATCAACCACTTGAATGTGGCCATTGCATTAGTGAGCCCAAAAGGCATCACTCAAAAAGCATATATGACCTATTCCATGGTGAAGGTCATCTTGTATCGATCTTTTGGTGCAATAATTACATGATTGTAGCCTAAAAATCCATCCAAGAAGTTGTAGAAATCTTTGCAAGTGACCCTTTGTAGCAAGTGTTATGTGATAGGAAGCAGATAGCTATCTCTTATAGTGGCGGCATTAATTTTTTTCAAGTTAATACATACATGCAAATTTTTTTATAGGAACTACTACAATGAGGGATACCTATTCAATGTGTTGGATCTCATAAATAAATATTGCTTCCTTCAATCTATCAAACTCCTCCTTGATTTTGGTAGCATATATATTTTTATAATTATGCATTTCCTATTTCATGGATTTTGTCTCTAGAGTCGTGGGTATCCTATGTGAACATATCTATGGATTTAGCCCTTTAAATCCTTACATATGTAGGTAAATATGTCTCAATATCATCATAATAGGGCTATCAACACTTCTTCTTCATCTGGGCTTAATTCATCACGGATATAGGTGCATACCTTTTTTTTATTTTTAATGGTCACCCTCCCTTTCTTAGTTCTCTCCTTATTATCATATGCCTCTCCTATTGAAGCTTGTCACTTAGGCATTCATAGCAATATCTTTCTATCATCAATCTCATGATTGTTTTTCTGGCACTTTGAATAGGGATTTGTTCTCTTTCTTTGGGGGTTTCTTATTTTTCTTCCTTTGGACACTTACTTCGCAAATCTGGTGGTAGTGATCCCCCCTTGGGATAAAACAATCAAGTAGCCGAGTACCACTCAAGTAGCAAAAGATGCGCTTAACCACCTGCCAATGCTTGACACCTAGGCAATGCATAAACCTGCTCATCTATGGGATAACAAACTGAATATCTAGCCGAGTAATGCATTAGTAAATCAAGCATCCAACAGCCTGTTGATAGAGAACAACATCAAGTGCATCTCCAGCATCATGAAGACTCAATCGTAAACCTGTTTCCATAGGAGTGGCAATAGGTTTACAGTCTTCAAGGCCAAAACATTGCAATAATGTGTCAATATATTTCATTTGGCACAAAGCCATTCTACCATCAACGTGCATAAATTGAATGCCCAAATAGTGATGCAAATGCCCCAATCAGACATCTCAAATGAGGCATTCAGATAGGCATGTATCCTCTCATACCAAGCACGTGGTGCTTGCTTTTAACCATATAATGCTTTCTTTAGCTTGCACACCTGGTTTTCATGCCCTTTTTGCACAAAGCCACGGGGCTGAAAAACATATACTTCTTCATGCAAGTCACCATTCAGAAATGTTGCTTTAATGTCCAGCGGATGTACATTCCAACCATGATGGGCTGCAAGTGCACAGATGCTCCAAACAGTAGTCATACGACAAGTAGGTGCAAAGGTCTCATCAAAATCAATGCCTCTTTCCTGTACATAACCCTTTGCAACAAGCCTAGCCTTAATACATGTCAAGTGTACCATCCAATTTACACTTCAACTTGTATACCCACTTAGTGCCAATGGCCTTCTTGCCAGGAGGCAAGTCACATAAAGACCAAGTATCATTCTTCATTATAGCACCATATTCAGATTGCATAGAAGGCATCCAATTTTTTGAATTTGTGCTTCATCAAACAAAACAGGCTGAGTCCCATAACAGAGAGTAGACGCAACCATAACATAGAAATTTGATGCAAAAGAGGTAGTGAGAGCCAGATCGAGTACGATATGATATAGGTGCATCCAATTTGTTGTCACACAAAATCTTCACCAGCCATTTTGGCATAGTTTTTGCCTCCTCAACATCACCTCTCTCATCAACAAGTGCATCATGTAAATCTGCATCAGAAATGGGATGATCTACATCATCACATGAAACCTGCAAAGGCTTAGAAGCTGCCTCATTAGGACCAGCACTAGACTGTCCACCTGTAAAAAGAGGCAGCAAAGTATCATACATGTGTTCGGAGCTAACAGATGTCTCTTTCGTACATGAAAGCAATGGCTGAATAACATCTTCCACAAAAACAACATCACGGTTAACCAAAATGCATTTAGTCTATGGATGATACAGACAATAGCCTTTACTTTCCAAAACTGTACCCAACAAAAATACATTTTGCTGCTTTATCATCCAATTTTCTGCGATGTTGTTCAAGCACTAAGGCATATGCCGAACAATTAAAAACACGTTGATGAGCAACAAATGGCTTGGGATCATGCCAAGCCTATCTGTAGTGATAAACTATAGCGCTTTAGTGGGACACTTGTTAAGTACATATGCTGCACGCATGACAGCCTCAAGCCAGAAACTATGTGGTAAAGCTTGACTCTTGACCATACACCTCGCCATCTCCATGAGTGACATGTTCTTTCGTTCAACAAATTCATTTTGTTGGGGCTTATATGGCACTATACATTGGTGTTTTATCCCACGTTCAGCCAGAAATGCATTAAAATTAGAAGACATATATTCCCTCCCTCGATCAAAATGGAGGGTGCCCATTTTATATGCTGGCAGATTTTCAGCCAAAACCAATAATTGTTTGAAGCACATGAACACTTCCGGCTTTGCCTTCAATGGATATACCCATGCATGCCTAGAAAAATCATCGATGAAAATCACGAAGTAAAGATAATTTCCAAAAGAAGGTGTCTCCATAGGACCACAGACATCACTATATACAAGTTGCAATTTCTGAGTAGCCCGAACCGAACCATCTTTTGGAAAGGAGGAACGTTGCATTTTGCCCAAAATATAGCCTTCACAAACATGTTTTCCAGGTGCCTTAAATTTGGGCAAAGAGGACACCATTTTAGATTTTTGTAGGTGTAGCAAACTAGCAAAATTCAGATGACCAAAGCATGCATGGCAAAACTTTGCATCTGACATAGCCTGAGAATCATGTACTACACATGTTGAATCATTTACAAATCTTTCATAGTCTTGGAGCTTATACAGCCCACGACATAAAATGCCAGAAGCAATAATCATGTCGCTATTTGACAGATCATGAACTGTACATCTATCATCAAAAAATTTCACAACCAAGCCAATCTTGGCTAATGCAAAACTAATAACAGATTTTTATTGATCCCTGGCACAAACAAAGCATCTAACAAAGTGAAAGAACTACCATCAGCAGTAGTCAGAATGATCTTACCAACTCCCATAACAGGATAAGAGGAGTTGTTGGCACATGTAAGAGTATTCCCTGTAGGAGCAGGCTCAAGTGAAGAGAAGAAACTATGCTATGAGGTAATATGTTTGGTCGCCCCACTTCAAAGTACCAAACATGTGAGTCTACTCTAGACATGCAATGCTCATGAGAAGATGGGTCAAAACTGCAAACAATAGTAAACGCCCATTCTTCTTCCTGCACAAGATTAGTAGACTCTGTTTTTTGTGTAGAGGCCTCTACAACAACCATTCCAACCTCTTTCTTCCTTGTCTCTTTCATAGCCAGTTTTGGATAGTTCTTTATGATATTATCTTTTCCTTTACAGTACTTGCAAAACAATTTTTTCTTTTCTGATTTCTTTTCACCTTTGTCTTCCCTCTTTGATTGTGTAGAATTAGCAGATTTTTGCTTACTAATTGAAGAGCTCCATTTTCCTTTGCCCTTCTCACTAGCCATGAAAGCTTGATATGCAACACGCATAATGGACCTGTTCTGCCTCGATTGATCTTCCTGCATCAGAATAGAGACTAACTCCTCAAATGACAAGGCATTTGGATTGCTTTTCATCATGAACCGAAGAGTAGAAGCAAAACTCTGATATGAACCAGGAAGACCATTCAGAACGGTATGCACAAGTGAGCTATCTGGTATAACCTCATTTAGCAAAAACCAATTGTTCCTTCAAGTCTTTGATCTTTTTTAGAAAACTGTCCATAGAATCACCTTCATTCATGTGCTCACTCTCCAACTGTTTTCGGAGGTAAGCAACACGAGCCTCATTCCTAGCTTGGTACAATGTGGTAAGTGTATGCCAAGCATTCTTAGCTGTTCTGCAAGAGCGAATGTGAGGAACAATGGCACGTTTGAAAGATGAAGCTATCAATGCATGTGCCTGGGCATCTCTGCCATCCCAGTGAATTTGCTCTGCAGTAGGTGTAGCAGAAACCGTAGCATGAACAGGAATATGCAAAATATCATCATCTTCGACACCTTTTGCATCAACTTCAGTACTTGCAGTTGTAACAGTTTGTAGCTCAAGTGTAAGAACCACCTCCTTTACTTGTCAATCCGCGGAGACATGAGGACCGGTATGAAGACCATGAGCAACTGAAGGCACAAGTGTGTGAGTGAAAGCACACAAACATGCACACACATACACACACACAAGGCAAGATCAAAGAGAGGAACAATGGAAAGCTTCTATTACAAAGAGTTCTCTACAAAAGCTCTATTCTCTAACAAGCTAGCCTCAAAAATGAGCTCTCTAGCTCTTTTTATAGTTTTTTGACTAGTTTTGGCCCTGTTGAGACTTAGTGTCCGACCTAGTTAAAAACTATGTTCCAAGGCTTATTTGAGGGCTCAAATAGAGTCTAATAATTATGAAAATCGGTAGGATGATACTTCTAATACTCTTCAAGCTCGAGGACTCCTCGGCTTCAACAAAATGGAGTTGCAAAAATGTGAAATGGTATTTACAATGGTTTTTAGTGATAAAAATCACTATTTTATAGGGATTTCTTCTGAAAATTTGACATACAGTTCTTGGAGATGCCTATTGCCCCAGTCTTCTTGAGTGTCCACTTCTCTGATGCACTTATTATGCCTGTCCTTGACCTTGAGCTTCAACACTCCCCCCCTCTTGAGTCTGTCATCCTTGACAGACCCTTGTTGTAGTGGTTGTTCCCTGTAGTGCTTTGAGAGGTAGTGTCCATCCTAAGAGCCATCTATCTTCCAATTGTAGTAGGTTCTGTTGTTTGGTTCCTCATTTGTCATTGCAATCTTGTGCAAGTTGTAGCCCCTTGGTATGTGCTTCTTCCTTGGATTCCAGAAAAATGTGTCATCATGGGTCTCCATTGATGTCCTCCTGATCTTCCAAAGATGATGTTCATATGTAGCTCATGCCAAGTACTCATAACCCATAATGAGTGATGGGTAAGTGTGTTAGTGCATGGGTTGAAGAAAGTATGTGCCTTGTGCACGGCCTTGTAAGGTGGCCCTTTGCATGCTTACTTGGAAAATGCATTGGAAGAAGTATGGTGCAAAAATTGGAGGTCTTGAGCTAAGTGCTCAAGGGCATGCTGATGAAGAGGTTTATTAATCTATCATTGTTATAATGTTGCCCAAGTAGGAGATTCTTACCATGGTGAATGGTCAATCGATGCGGATCTCTTCGTGTCGTACATTCATCATTGTGATGGACCATCGACTAGTCTTTCGTTGTCGATGAATGTCTGTGTTGATGGTCCACTGATGAAATTTTTTGAGTGCTTGGTCCTATCTCCTCTTTTCAAAGCAACATTTGCCAAATACTGAGAATTGAATTTCTTTATATTCCTTGACCAACAACATGGGGTAACTACACCAAGCTTAGTTTCACATATTCTCTTTAGCTCACCATAAGCAGGAGTCTTCTCACCCAGTATACGGACAAGGATTTTCAGGGTACCAAATTACCCCTTGTAGTTATCTCCTTGGATGCTCTCGTACATATAGTAGTTAAGCATCACTCAAGTTGCGGACCTTCAAGCTCTTCCCTCCTACCATGGTAAGGGGAAACAATAGTTGTGAATTCCATGTTCCTGCCAAGTGCTTGACATCTACTAGATAAGGCAACAATAATATCATCTGCTAGCCGAGACACACTTCTACCAAAATTGATAAATGCCCAGTAATCAACGGTTCCACCTTCAACTAAGCATGACTCATTCTTGTTACATGAGCCAAACCTAAGAACAAGTTCTTTCTCTCTCTTTTTTTTTCCTTCTTCTTTTTTTTTTTCTCTCTTTTTGTCGCCCTTTTTTTTTAAGAAACAATGTCACAAAACAAGAAGACAAAGGTTAGTATCAAAAAATACTTTACATGTGTCAATGTGCTCGTGTGCATGGGACTCTGAATTGTGTCTATGCACGGCCATGTAATGTGGCCCTATGTTAATGCATACTTTGGAAATGCATGACCTGAATGGTGCAAAGACAGGGTTGTGCAAGGAGCACATGGTTGTCGCTCGTCGAGGCTTTCGATGTTACTTGTAGATGTTGGTGCCATCTTTGTTGGAGGTATCCATTAAATCTTGAAATGATGTAAGCAATTGATTGTTGAACGACAACCGATCCTTCCTCTTTATGGGGATCCATTTGAGAACGGTCTTCGACTATGTAGTGATTATCCTTGGCCTGTTCATTCTTGGATGGTTTCTGACATTTTGTATCCCACGTGGTTGGTTCTTTGGTTCTGCGGGGGCTACTAGTGCTTTTGGCTTCCATACCCATACCATTGTTATTGGTCTTTTGACTCTTGTCAAAGAGGTGAGTTGGTTTGCTTTTAGTCTTGGAGTTTGGTTCTGATACTTGCCCGGTCTCGACTTTTTTGTTGCGACTTTTCTCATGTGGGAGAGCATAGGTTGTTGTGTACGTAAGAGCTTCTTGGGTACCCATATTTGCAATTGTCCTTGTTGAGCTGCAACTAAATTTGTAGGCACCCAAACTTGTCGGATATCTTGTGGTTGAGTTTGTCCTAGCTTCTTCGTTCGACTTTTGGCCTCGTTCGATGGCCTGGGTGGGAATTGTGGGGGCAAGGCCAGTGGTTGTCCTCCTTTTCATACCCAGATCTGCCTCATGCTCGGAATTGCTTTCTTGTCAAATGGTGTCTTTCTATTTGATATGGCAGTTGTCTTGAACAGATGCATTTGCCTTTGTGGGGGAACTGCTCTGGTTACATGAGTCTTTGAAGAAGAAGAGAGATCCACTCGCCTTCGAACCTGTTCTTCCATGATTGGCTCCTTCTGCATCATAGATCTTTTAACACATACAACATCTTCTTTTATATGATTAGTCTTAGAAGAACTAAGAGCGTGTGTGACACCTGGATTTGTCAGTATGAAATTCTCTAATTCTAAAGTAAGCATTGTTCATGTACCCAAACTTGAAGAAGTTGACTTCTTAGGTTCAAGTTGACTGCGTGGTCATAGATCCAATCTTGTCCCAAGACAAGTGGTTCCGTAAGGTCCTCATCTTAACACACTAACATTTTGACTGTCATTGGGACATCCTGAAGGTAGACAGGAAGGTCCACCTCACCCAAACAAGGGGTTTCCACACCTCCCAACCCTATGAGATAGGCTTTTATGGGATTGATGTCCAATTGCAGGGCTTGGCAGTATGAAAGTCTAACTGCACTAGTTGCTGCACCTGAGTCAATCAACGCTCTCACAGTCCTTATATTCTTTTCTTGTCCTACCTCTATGGTCACAAAGGGATGTCGGTCAATTATTCGAGAAGTAGTTATGCTCGATTTTTAGCACATGTCCATGTGATATTTTGGGGCTTTCGGGTTGACATCTAGGCATAGTCGCCTTAAATTATTTTTCCTAATGCGCTCCCTGGCCTTTGCTTGTGCTTCTTCTCTAACCCTTATCTCTTCTTCTTTCCTCTTCTTAGCAGTGTTGAGTCTCCTTAACATATCCTCTGTAAGAGGTTCTTGGTATAGCTTGACTCTACATCCACTAATATAGTTTGGCAAGATGTCACCTTCTAGTGTGGCCAATTGAACCGCACCACTCGTGGAAATTCTATTTATGATCATAGGTCCATATCCTCTTTTTTCCAACTTACGGGCATGCTACTTTAGTGTATAAACCAACACTAGATCTCCCTCTTTCAGTCCCTTATCCTTGATGTGTGCATCAAAGTATGCCTTTTGCCTTTTCTTTGTAGCATAGATGCCTGCTGCTGCTTGTAGCCGTGTCTCACCTAAGCGTTCTAGATCAAAGATCCTAGAGGACAACTCATGTCCAGTCCACTCATGCTCTTGTGCTACTTTTAAAGCTGGTAGTAGGAAGTCTAACGGTAGCACAACATTCTGGCCAGAAACCATCTGAAATGGGGTGGCATTGAGTATTGTTTTATAGGCAACTCAGTAAGCCCAAACGGCATGATGAAGTTGTTTGTCCCAATCAAAGCGTTTATTATTTACTACTTTAGTCAAGACATTACGTAGGATCTTGTTTGTGCTCTCAACTTGTCCGTTAGCTTGGGGATGATAGGGGGCAGACTTCTTATGTATCACCAAGAATTCTTGGAGAAGATTTTCAATGAATTCATTCATGAAGTGTGTGCCTCTATTGCTCACTAACTCTATTGGTAGTCCATATCTCGTGAACACATTCTCGAATAAGAACTTAGCCGTCGTTTGAGCATCATTCTTTGTTGTGGCTTTTACTTCTACCCACTTTTTAAGGTAATCGATGGCTACAATAATATATTCTACATGGGAGTTTCTAGTTGGGGGGTTAATGGGACCAATGAAGTCTATACCCCACCTCGAGAATGCATGTCCTCCCATCATTGGTCTCAAAGGCATCTCATCTTTTCTTATCGGATATTGTGCACGTTGGCATGTGTCACATTTCTTCACAAGTATGTGCATCCATGTGAAGAGTGGGCCACCAAAGTCCTGAGAATAGAATGGTCTTGATTACTCTGTCAGGCCCAAAGTGTCCACCCGCAAAATCACTGTGTGCAGTTTCTAAGACTTTCAAATAGTTTGATTCGTGAACACACAATCTTAGGTAACCATCTTTGCCTCTTCGGTATAGGTTGTCTCCTACTAAGGCATAGTCTTGAGCCTCTTGCTCCATGCTTCGTCTTCTTGCTAGACTAGCCTCTTTGGATAATGTCCCTGATCTCATGAATTCTACCAATGGAGCACTCCAATATGGAATTAATGACATGTGATAAAGAGTGGCATGCTCCACTGGGGGTTTTACCTGGCACACTAGATAATTCTTAATCCACTCATGTATTTCCTTGTCCATGCTAGGCCAATACACTCCTAAACGCTTTAGATTCTGCAATGTTCGTTGTTTAGAATAGTGATTTCCTAGCAATCCTTCATGAGCTTGTTGCAACCAACTACTATGTTCATCGTCCTCAACACAACAAGCTAATACACCTTCTGTATCTTGTTTGTACATGCTTCCTGCCAATATGTGATATTTTTGTGATTTTACAGTTTCTTCTTGTGATGTTTTCACATTCTTATTTGCGGGTCCGAAGGTTAGGACTGGTACCAACTTATTTTCCCATTTAGGAACAACTTCTAAATTGAACAGATAAGCATCAGGTAGTTCATCAGACACTCCTTGCGATGGCTCCCCTCAAGTGATGCGAGAAAGGTGATCTGCTCTGAGGTGGGTTCTACCTTTCCTAACAACCACTTCAAAGTCTATTCCATTAGTAAGAGGAACCATCTTACTAAGCATCCGATATTGCAAGGTTTATTGACCAAATATAACAAAGCTTGATGATCAGTGAAAAACATGAATTTGTTGGCCAATAAATAGTGTCTAAACTTCTTCACACCATATACCATGCCTAAGCCCTCTTGTTCAGTGGTGGTATAGTTTCGTTCAGCTTCAGTTAGTTGTCTGCTAACATATGCTATGGATACATCTGAATTTCCTTCACCAGTGGGTTGTGCTAGCACACATCCTATGGCATGATTGGATGCATCCACATGGACATGGAATGGTTTATTCCAATCAGGAGTGGTCAATATTGGTGTGATGCACAAACATCCCTTCAGTTCATTGAAGGAATTTTCACATTCGTCGTTCCACTCAAAATTTGTCAACAAGTCATGAAGAGGTTTAGCTATGATAGCATACATGTGAATAAACCTACGGTAATATCCACAATGGCCCATAAATTTGGTCTTGGCAACTCTGCTATGGATCTTACTTTGTCCTCATCTGTTGAGATTCCGTTCTTAGAAACAATATGACCTAAGATTTTACCTTGACGCACCATGAACACACACTTTTCTAGGTTCAAACACACTCGATATTCTCTACACTTGTTGAAGATTTGTCTGAGCTCAGGGATGTGGTATTTTATTTGTTGGGAATGAGCATATAAATCATCCATATATACTTCTAAGCTCTTCTGCAAGAACTCCTTGAAGACATGACACATGAGCCTTTGGAATGTTGCAGGTGCATTGGTGAGCCCAAATGGCATCACGCAAAATGCAAAGATTCCCCATTCGGTGGCAAAAGCCATCGTGTTGATCTTCTTGGGAAATGGCTACTTGGTTGTAGCCTTAAAATCCATCAAGGAAGTTATAAACATCCTTGCCTACAACACGTTCCAATAAATGTTCAGTGATTGGAAGTGGATAGCTATCTCTAATTGTAGCGGCATTAACTTTCTTAAGGTTAATACACACTCGCAACTTCCCATTCCTCTTTGGCACAACTACAATGGGGGATACCCATTCAATATGCTCAATCTCATACATAAATCCAGCTTCAATCAGTCTATCGATTTCTTCTTTTATTTTAGTTGTATAAGTGTCATTATATGTGTAGGGCTTCTATTTGGTAGGCTTGGCATCAGCAATCATGGGGATTGTATGAGAGCATATTCTCGGATCTACTCCCTTTAAGTCTCTATAGTGCCACACAAACACGTCCCTATATTCCCTTAATAAAGCTACGAGCTCCATTTCTTCTTCTGCACTTAGGTCATCTCCTATGTAGCTGCATCGCTCTTCGTTTTCTTCAATGGTCATAACAGTCTTTTTGGTCTTTTCTTTATTATCATATGATTCTCCTATGATGGCCTCTCTCTTAGGCATTCTTACCAGAATTTTTCGATCTTCAACTTCATATTTCTTGAAGTTTTTTGGTACTTTGAACAATGATTTCTCCTCTTCTTGTTTTACTACTTTTCTTTCCTTTTTCTTTTGACTGCTCTCACTTCCATCCTTTGAATTTATCGTTTTAATGCTTGTGAGAGGTTCTTCTTCTTTTTGGGTAAACACTCCTACATCTTCTAGATAGTGCTACTCTGATTTAAAGCAACTATCCATCACAATGGACTCTAGATCATCGTCATTCTCTTCCTCTTCTATAACAGCACTAGGGTCACATTCTTCTAGCAAGGGCTGACACATGAACACTGAAATATCATAACCCTCCTCATCACAATGAGGTGTCCATTGTTCTTCATTGACTGCAATGTCCATGGTAGCTAAGATTTCTGCCCAACCATGAAGCTCAAATTCCTCATCTGGAAAGATCATCGGTGTATAGGCTGGGTCCTTAATTGTTCTTTCTCCTCGGGAAGTTCCTTCTTCTCTCGCCTTTAAGAATTTTTCCTCTTCCTCTGTGACCCTGCACATCCACAAGTGAGCATCTTCATGCAACCAAGATGGGTCAGGAGAACTTCCAGAATGCACATAGATTGAATCTTCTTTTGCTTTATGGATAGGATTCCATTGTAGGGGTGGTACATCTCTGAAGGAGTAATCCTTCAAATTGACCTTGGTGGTGACCCCTAAGTGCTATAAATACAAGGAGTTGGTTCCCCAATCCTGTACTATTTGCAATTGTCGTAGGAAGGGTATTCCCAGGATCATCTCATAGACATTATTTTTTTCAAAGTCACATATAGCAAATGTATGTTCAAACTCTACACCACAAGTTAGAGTTATCCCTTCTAGCAATCCTAGAGGTCTTTCAAAATGACCATTTGCCATTTGAAGCTTCATTCTAGTTGGTCTTAATGTTGGTTTTCCCCATTGCTTCCACAAGGAGGTGGTCGCAATAGCAACACCGGCACCTGAATCTATGATTGCTTTGGTTGTGTAACCTTGGTAGGTGATTGGAAGATAAGTATTACCTTCTTCACCCTCACACATGTCCCCTACTTTGTCTAGGGGTACAGACTTTTTGCTTAGAGCCTGCTTTTGGCATATTGGAATCAAGTTATGGAACCTGATCCTTCACATGATTCCATAGTTCGGGTTTACTTTTAGCAACTCTTCTACAGTGAGATGACATTAAACCTTAGTGTTCTTCAAAACATTAGTGTTCCTTGGAACCACTGAGTCTTCATGTCTTATCTTACCAGTATTGTGGGAGCTCTGATATGAAGAGATTCAGATTCCCATGGGCCTATGAATTGTGGCAGCTCTTGTAAAGAGTTAGATTCAAAATCTAATCTTTCATCTTCTTGTTTCTCTGCTTGGTCTCCATAGATAGACGGAATATCTTGGGGAAATTGATCATGAAGATCATCGACCTCATGAATAGGAGGGGGATTACCCTTCTCCTTGGCCCATTTCTCTTCTTGTATTTCTCGCAAGAACTCTTGAGGGTACTCTTGAATTGAAAGAGGTGTTCCAACATCCGTGGAATTAGGAACATAAGCTTTCATTGGTGGAAAGCTTTCTCTCTCAACAACTGGTTGAGCCTATGGAGGTAAAGAAACTTGTGGTTTGTTTACTAACTGCTCTAATCTTTCTAGTAAGCCCGAGAAATGCAAATCCGGTTTGATAGAGTTTGTCTGATTGAATGATTGACTAGTCTCAAGCATATCCTGAGCAAGCTCTACCATTTTCATGCACATTTTTGTCCGTTCAATCTCTAAGTCAGCTCTAGAGTAACTCTTGTCTAGGTTTGCAGCTATTGGCCCTTCTTGAAGTCAAGCTTGGTAGGCCTTGAACATCATGTCCAAGCCTTCTGGTGTTGGATCTGCAAGAACAGACCCTGGTTGCAGCCTTTTTATAGTGAGTGGTGGGGTGGGATGAGGTGGAGTGGATGGAGTTTCGACATACGAGGGGTTTTGAGATGCAATGTCTTCTATTTTCGTTTTTGCATCTTTCAGGCTTTCTTCTAGTTTGGATAACTTTTTGTTCCACTTGTGGTTGGCTTTCTCCTTGGTATCCTTCCATGTTCTTGTTTTCCTCTTACTAGGCTCTCCTGATTCACTCGACTCCGATTGTTCAGCTGGTGTATCTTGTTTTAAGGCTTGTGCCCTGGTAACTACCTGTACAGGTGCCACATTACTACTACTTGAACTTGAATCCACCACTAACCCTACCACATTAATGGGTGTAACCTTGGGTGCACTAGAGGGGTTTCTTGGACAATCTCTGGGGAGATGTTCTTTGCCACACTCAGAACAAAAAGCTTGTATTGTGATGGCCTGCCCTTGTCCTAGAGTTGGTGAGTGGGGACATTCACGAATGAAATGGTCACCCTGACATCTAAAACATGGTCCTCTAGGAGCTTGTGGTCTTATTTGTCTCAATTAGGATTTTGTTCCATATGTGGTGCCTCATATTGATAAGAATAAGTCTCACTATGCTCAGGTGACTCTGTGTAATAAGCTTGTGGACTATCTTCATAGTGGTAGTCATAACTCTGAGCATGATGGTCATTCTCTGAGACCAGTATGGTCACTGGCACCAATGCTCTTTTAGGGTTCTCTTCTCCTAGTGCATAATTAATTGGAATTATATTGGCAGGAGCTGGTGGTTGGTTTCCCAAGACTGGTTGTGGCCTATATTGTGCCTGATATTGTTGTTGTGGTCTATGATATGGCTGTTGGTATTGGTTCTGATACGTACTTTGTGGGTAAGGTTGCTGATAATTCTGTCTAACAGCCTGCCTATTGTAGGGACAATCTTGAGCCGTGTGGTTTGTGTATTTCCTCTCAATAGTACAATAGGGAGCATTATGGTTTCTTTGGGGTTGAGCCAACATTGAGCAAACATTAGCCATGTGGTCTCCTCCGCAAGTATAACATTGATTCAATGAGATGACTCTTTGTGTTTGTCTATTTTGGACTCCTAGCTTCTTGGAAACTTGCTCCACTATCTCATCTATTTTCGTGGAGGCTCTTGAAGTATGACTAGTAGAACTATCAGAATCCTTATAGAGTTTGGATAGTCCTAACTCCTCACCCAAGTTGTCTTCTATGTCAATGCACATGCGCACACACTCTTCTATGGATCTAGGCTCTTTCAAGTACACATATGATCTTAACTTTGTGCTTAGTAAGCCATCTAAAAACAAGGCCACTTGTTTGGCTGGTGTGGGTAACTCTGGAATAGGGCATCGTTCTAAGTATTGTCTGAACAGTCTTCCTACAAGTCTCACTGTTTCTTGGGGTGTCTGCTTGAAGCTATGGATCAAGGATGATGTGTTATGCCTGATACCACTCTTGGAAAATTCTACAATGAATTCTTCTAGTAGTTGACCTATATCTCGATAGTTATGACTATTCAGGGGTTGAAACCAAGCTAAGGCAGTGCCCTTAAGAGTCAAACCAAATGCCTCGTACTGGGTGAATAAATCTTTGACCTATTCAACTCTTAACACTTGTTTGAATTCGGCCACATGATCATAAGGATCTCTTGTCCCGTCAAAATAATTCTTCATTGCCTTGATCACTTGAGTGGGTGTAAGGGTTCTTTGATATTCTCGGGGTCTGGGCAATGGAAAATCATGTTCATCTCTTTGATGTCTTTGTTCTTGATGTCTCTCTCTTTCATGTCTTTCACCTTCCATTCTTGATCTATCTCTACCCACATTGTGTGTAAAGCTTACCTCAGGTCTCTCTCTAGTTTCTAACAAAGACCAAAGACTTGAAGGAACAATTGATTTCTCCTGATGAGATTATACTAGATGCATCACTTGTGTAGACCATTCTGAATGGTCTTCTTGATTCATATCAGCTTTTACTTCTACTCTTTGGTTGATGATGAAAGGCAATCCAAATGCCTTGTCATTTGAGGAGTTAATCTTCATTCTGTTGCAGGATGATTAGTCTAGACAGAACAGGTCCATTATGCATGTTGCAGATCAGGCTTTCTTGGCTAGTCAAAAGGGTAAAGGAAAATGGAGCTCTTCAACTAGTAAGCAGAAATCTGCTAATTTTGCACAATCGAAGAGGGAAGACAAAGATGAAAAGAAATAAAAAAAGCAGAAATTGCTTTGCAAGTACTGTAAAGGAAATGATCATATCATAAAGATCTGTCCAAAATTGGCTGCTGAAGAGGCAAAGAAGAAAGAGGTTAAAATGGTTGTTGTAGAGGCCTCTACACCAAAAACAGAGTCTACTAATCTTGTGCAGGAAGAAGAATGGGGGTTTACTACTATATGCAATTTTGACCCATCTTCTCATGAGCAATGCATGTCAGCAGTAGACTCAGATGTTTGGTACTTTGATAGTGGGGCGACTAAACATATTACCTCGCAGCGTATTTTCTTCTCTTCACTCGAGCCTGCCCCTACAAGGAATATTGTTACATGCACCAACAACTCCTCTTATCATGTTATGGGAGTTGGTAAGATCATTTTGACTACTTCTGATGGTAGTTCTTTCACTTTTTCAGATGTTTTGTTTGTGCCAGGGATCAAGAAAAATCTGTTATCAGTTTCTACATTAGCCAATATTGACTTGGTTGTGAAAATTGTTGATGACAGATGTGCAGTTCATGATCTGTTAAAAGGCGACGTGATTATTGCTTCTGACATTTTATGTCGTGGGCTGTATAAGCTCCTAGACTATGAAAGATCTCTAAATGATTCGGCATGTGCAGTACATGATTCTCAGATTATGTCAGATGCAAAGCTTTGGCATGCACGCTTTGGACATCTGAATTTTGCTAGTTTGCTATGCGGGCAGAAATCTAAAATGGTGTCCTCTTTGCCCAAACTTGAGGCACCTGGAAAACATGTTTGTGAAGGCTGTATTTTGGGCAAAATGCAGTGTTCCTCCTTTCCAAAAAATGGTTCAATTCGGGCTACTCAGAAATTGCACCTTGTACATAGTGATGTCTGTGGTCCTATGCAGACACCTTCTTTTGGAAATTATCTTTACTTTGTGACTTTCATCGATGATTCTTCCAAGCATGCATGGGTATACCCATTGAAGGCAAAGTCGGAAGTGTTCAGGTGCTTCAAACAGTTTTTGGTTTTGGTTGAAAATATGTTAGCATGTAAAATGGGCACCCTCCATTCTGATCGAGGGGGGGAATATATGTCTTCTGATTTTAATGCATTTCTGGCTAAACGTGGGATAAAACACGAGTATACAATGTCGTATACACCTCAACAGAATGGAGTTTCTAAACAAAAGAACAGATCACTCATAGAGATGGCGAGGTGTATGGTGAAGAGTGAGGCTTTACCACATAGTTTCTAGCTTGAGGCTATCATGTGTGTAGCATATGTACTTAACAGGTGTCCCACCAAAGTGCTGCAGTCTATCACTCCATATGAGGCTTGGCATGATCGCAAGCCATCTGTTTCTCATCTTCATGTTTTTGGTTGTTTGGCATATGCATTAGTGCTTGAACAACATTGTAGAAAATTGGATGATAAAGTAGTAAAATGTATTTTTGTTGGGTACAATTCCGCCACAAACTAAACGCATTCTGGTTAGCCGTGATGTCGTTTTTGTGGAAGATGCTATTCAGCCATTGCTTTCATGTACTAAGGAGACATCTTTTAGCTCCAAAGACATGTATGATACTTTGCTGCCTCTTTTTACAGGTGGACAACGATATATTGGTCTATGATGACATATGTAGAGCACTCTTGAGTGAGGAGGTCTGTAGGAAGTCTATGGCTAGAACTCAGAGTGGAGATGCATATAGTGTTCATGATTCTTACCAAGAAAATAATTAGTGATGTGGTAGGAGCAAGAACAAGGAAAAGAATGGTCAACATAATAAGAATAGAATTAAATAAAGGAAGAGGGATATCGAGTATCATTATTGTCATAGAAAAGGAAACGTGAAGAAATATTTATATGCATTAGAGAATGCTAAAGGTAAAGGACATCATGTTGATGGGCATATTAAAAGGTTACCTCCACCATTCACTTTGACTGTGAATATAGTAGAAATTAACGCTAATATTGATGATGTTGATGGAATGACACTTGATATGCCTATTGAGGCTCTTATGGTTTATTCTCTTTCCTACACATGACTACTAGATTCTACTTCTTTCCATGTAACAACACATAGAGAATGGTTCTCTAATTATGCAACAACCTCTCTTTGTACCATGACACTTGGTGATTCTTACCAGTGTGATCTTGTTGGGATTGGAGATGTTATTGTGTAGTTCATTGATGGTTCAAAATTTACTATGCATAACATATGCAATGTGTTAGTTATCATGCAGTTTGATGTCACTTGATCAACTTGTTGACCTTATTTACAAAGTGGTTTTTTATGCTCAATACTTTTGCATATCAGAGGGAAATATGGTTATTGCAAAAGGAAGAAAAGTTGGCTCACTTTATCCTTTATTCATATCACAAAAAGCACACTTGTTAGCTGTCATTGAACAACCTACAACTTGTATATCTCATGGTTGTTTGGGTCATATATCTTGTAGTGGAATGGAAAATCTTTCTCATTTTGGCTACTTCAATTTGTTATCTTTCTCTCATTTTTCATCTTGTGAACATTGTCAATATGGAAAGCAAACTAGGAATGTGTATAAAACGCACAGAATCTTTGATTCAGCCTTTATATATGATTCATATAGATGTGTGTGGACCTTTGCATACAAGGCCATTGGGTGATTCTCTTTACCTTGTCACTTTCATAGATGATGCTATCAGAAAAGATTGGATATATCTTATCAAGTTGAAGGATGAGATATTCCCTACTCTCAAAAAATGGCTTCCTTTAGTTGAGACCGAAATATGAACTAAGAATAAGGCTTTATGTTTACCTAATGAAGCAACTTATATCCCATTATCGTCAAGTTTGAGGTCTATGCAAGCAACAAACAATAAGAGGAGGAAGAAGAAGCTTGGACCACAACACAACACTTTATGAATTACCAAGTGAATGTACAAAGTTAAGTTAACTGTTAGAGTTATAGGCATATATACAAGTCAAGGGACAAAAACCTGTTAAAGAGGGAAAAAAGTGCCTCAACAGTCCTAAGAGTGTTCATAAACAGCACTACCAAAATAAATTAACAACTCACCCTTGGGAGTGATGTGGTGAAAAAGGAGGAGTTGGCACTTATGTATAATGAAGTGCCAAAGAGATTAATCCACAAAAGGAGGTAAGCCCAAAGCTTTGAGGAAAGCTTCAAACTTCTCCCTAGGTAGAGCCTTTATGAAAAGGTTTGCAACATTATTGCATGTGGGCACATATGCCAAACTGATCTCTCCAAAAGAGAACCTCTCCCTAGCATAATGATAGTGCACCTCAATGCGATTTGTGCGATCATGGAGCACAATGTTCATCATAACTGCCAATGCACTCTAACTCTTAGTGAAGATGGTGGTTGTAAAAGACGGACCAACACCCAAATCAACCAAAAGGCTTCTGAGCCACACACACTCAATAATCGTTGTGAAAGCTTCCCTATAGTCAGCTTCACAACTTGAAGTGGCCACAATAGGCTAATTCTTGCTCAACTAAGATATGCATGAGCTATCGAGCATGAAACAAAAACCACTGGTGGACACATGAGTATCATAACAACCAACCCAGTCAGAGTAAAAAAAAATGTAAATCTGGTGGGTAATGGTCCCCCTTGGGCTAAAACAATACAATTATTCACATACCACTCAAGTCGCAAAAGTAAATCAAGCATCCAATAGCGTGTTGATAGAGAACAACATCAAATGAATCCCCAACATCATGAAGACTCAATTGTAAACCTATTTCCATAGGAGTGGGAATGGGTTAACAATTTTCAAGGTCAAAACACCTCAATAATATTTCAATGTATTTTTTTTGACACAAAGTTATTCCCCCATCGACATGCATAAATTGGATGCCAAATAATGATGCAAATGCCCAAATATGACATCTCAAAAGAGGCATGCAAATTAGCCTTAAATTCAACAATATGCTTCTCATTAAGACTAGTGAGCAACTTGTCATCAGCATACACAACAATGATCATAAGTACATCATTTGCATTCTTAATATATAACATGATCTTAGTTGGACTCCATGCATGTATCTTTTCATACCAAGTACATGGTGCTTGCTTCAAACCATATGATGCCTTTTCAACCTACACACTTTGTTTTAATGCCCCTTCTACACAAAACTATAGGACTGAAATACATACACTTCTTCATGTAAGTCACCATTTAGAAACAAAGTTTCAATGTCCAAGGAATGTATGTTCCAACCACGATAAGTTACAAGTGCATAGATGCTACAAACGGTGGTCATTTGGCATGTGGGTGCAAAGGTCTCATCAAAATCAATGCCTCTCTCTTGAGCATAAACTTTTGTAACAAGACTAGCCTATATGTCAATTGTTCCATCATGCTTACATTTCAGCTTGTATACCCATTCAATGCCAATGGCCTTTTTGCCTGGAGGCGAATCACATAAACTTCACGTACCATTCTTCATAATAACATCATATTCTGATTGGATAATAAGCATTGAATTTTCTCGTGTTTCATCAAAAGAAATAGACTCATTCTCATCACAAAGATTAGAGGAAGCCATTGCATAGAAATCTGATGGAAAGGAAGCACTATGAGAGCCTTAATGAGTGTGATATGATAGAGGTGCATCTAATTTGCTACCTCTCAAAGTCTGCACTAGCCATTTTGGCATAGTTTTTTGCCTCCTCTATAAAATCCCTCTCATCAACAAGTGCATCATGTAAATCTGTATCACAAATGGAGTGATCTACATCATCATATGGAACCTGTAAAGGCAAAGAAATTACCTCATTTGGACTAACACTTGACTATCCACCTATAAAAAGAGGCATCAAAGTGTCATTCACATTTGTAGAGCTATTTGAAGTCTCCTTGGTACATGAGAGTAATAGCTGAATTGCATCTTCCACAAAAAAACATCATGGCTAACCAAATGCATTTAATTTGTGGATGATACAGATGATGGCCTTTGCTTTCAAAATTGTATCCAACCAAAATATTTTTCATTGTGTTATCATCGTTGTTTAGACACTAATGCATATGCAAGACAACCAAAGACACATAGATGAGTAGCATATGAATTGCAACCATGCCAAGCCTCATATGGAGTGATAGATTGCAGTGCTTTGGTGGGACACATGTTAAGTACACATGCTATGCACATAGAAATCTCAAGCCAAAAGCTATGTGGTAAAGCTCGACTTTTGACCATACACCTCACCATCTCCATGAGCAACATGTCCTTTCTTTCAACAACTCCATATTACTAAGGTGGATATGGCACTGTAGTTTTATCCCATGCTCACCCAAAAATGCATTAAAATCAAAAGACATGCAATCAGAAGAGAGGGTGAACAATTTACATGTTGACAGATTTTTAGTCATAACTAAAAATTGTTTTCTCAGTTGTCGAAATGGAATTAACATATTCTGAAATGTAATTCTGAAAAGTCACATGACACCAAAAGGTTGTAGCACAAACGATGTAACCTTTTTTTATTAATGAAAGTAGTGCGCGTGAAACAGAAGGGGACAACGTCGGACGGTTGGTCTGGGCGAACGCCTGAAGCTGAAGCGTGGTGCATTGCCTACATTTTGGTGTCTTCTGTAACTCTGTTAATCAAGCTCAATAATTAATTAAGTCTTCGTTGAAGTGCTTAATCCGATATTGCAGTAGAGTGACGAAGTTGTGCGTTATGTGTTATTGCGGTGAAGAAGTTGTAATGCACAGAACAGATAAGTAGTTGAAAGATAGTTTAATTCAAAATGTTAAGCCGGTGTAGTAGCATACAATTGATTAGTAGATTGGGAAAATACAAACAAGGCCTCTGTTTTACAGACCCCTAACCATCCCAAGAACCCAGTAAGATAACACAAAACAATTTAACACTGGCACTGTCTGTGGGAAATGGAGTAGCCAGTTGAAGAAAAGGGTAAGGGTCGAAGAAGAATCCTTTGATATATGCCGGTAACACATTCCAGCAAATCTTATCCCAAATACAGAAATGATCAACATCCCTCGGCAGTTCCGAGTTCGTTACGAACACCCTCTGGTGGTAGAAGTGAAGAACAACCAAGTTCAGTTGCAGAAGGTCCAGTCCAGCAAGCCAATGGCAATTTCGGTGGCAGTTTGGTGCTGTGTAGAGGCAGTTGGGTAGCTTGTAGAGGTACTCCAGGGTGTTCCAATGATAGTCCGGTACATTCTGAAGATAGTATGTTAGTTTTTGTTGTACTTCGACATAGTTTGGTGATAGTTTAGTATTATTCAATGACAAATGTTGCGAACATTTGTTTTATGTAGGGTACAAGTTTCAAATTATGTAAATACTTTTGGAAAGTCTTGAAATACTTCAAGAAGGCTCATATTATTCATAAAAGATAGCAAAAATACCACGTGAGTTCTAGAACATGGTGATTCAAATTAGTGAGTCACAAGGGAGCTGCAGTGGTGTCCTAGTGGAAGGTCGATGTGGCTAGTTCTCAAAGTCCATCAATACTTTGCTTATTTTAGCACTTGAGTCATGTAATACCTCCACCCAAGTGTCTACCACAAATTTAGATGTATTAGGAAGGTTTTAGATTAGTTTCCCATGCTATAAAAAGAGGAGAAAAGTCGTGATCTTGTGGGAAGTCCAAGAGGCATATGTGTATCTCTATGCTGCTATAGTTTTTTATGCAGAGATTGTAGAGCTTGTATCTCCCTCATTATATATCCAAATTACATGTTTGATAGCTCATTTGAAAGCTCTTACTGTCTACTTTTGTCCTGTAAATTTTCATAATCATTGGATTTGTGAGCTGAGAGCAGTACTCTCTGCAAGTAGTGTGTGTTCTCTGGTTTCACCCCTGCTGAAGGTCTCCATTAAACCTCAAACTTGCAGAGGTCATATCTCCTTGTGTATTTATCCAAATTGAGTGTTCTTTGGCTCATTGGAAATCTCTTGGTCTCTAGTATATGTGGTTAAAACAGTTTTAGAAAATTCTAATCCGTTAGAGAATAGTAAGCTCTGCAAGCATGACTGTTTTTTTGTGATGAAGTTTGTGAGAAGGTCAAATTGTTCCTAGGGGGTTCCACCTACTTCTTGCTATATTTTGGAGGTCAATAAACTCCAACATTGGTATCAGAGCAAGGAACTAAAGCTTGGAGAAGGTTATAATACCTTGATGAAGAATTTGAAGCTATTGGAGAAGAGGTTCATCATCAACACTACACAAAGGTAGAAGGAGATAGCAAGGAAGCATCTCAAGCAACATCCAAGCAAAGAAAGGTCCATAAACTTTATTACAAAGGTAAATATCATACTTCTTCTTATCACATATATCCAAAAGGAGGGTTAAAGGAGGAAATTTAGTATTTACACAATGGGCGATCAACATGCACAAATAGAGAAGCTTGATAAGAACAACTATCAAGCATGGCGATTTAGAATCATAGCATACTTGCAAGGTAGAGGCTTGTATGGTTTGATTGATGGAACGGATATCAAACCTATATTACCAGAGGATCCAAATCAGCAACAATTGAGGGAGTTTAGACTTTGGAATGAAAGAGACAAAAGAGTTATATTCATTTTATCGCAAAATATTCAAGATTCAATGGTAGGACACATACAAGATCTAGACACAAGTAGAGATGTTTGGCTTGCATTGGAAAGGTTGTATGCTACAGGTACAAGAGCAAGGAAGATTCAACTCAAAAATGAGTTGAATAACATAAAGAAAGATACAAGGACATCGGTCAATGATTACTTGTTGAAGGTTAAAGAGATTGCAGATCAACTAGGATCAATTCAAGCTCATGTGGAGGACGACGACTTGGTTGCACATACTCTCAACGGCCTCAAGGATGATGAGAGATGGAAACCATTCATTACTTCAGTTTATGTTAGAGGAGAATTACCAGACTTTGATCAGCTTGTTGCTCTCATGGTCACGGAGGAGATGAATCTAAATGGTTCTACTTCAAATCAAAAAGGATCTCAAGCACAAGCTCTTTATGCAGGATCATCAAGAGGTGGAAACAGAGGTAGAAGAGGTTCAAATAGAGGTCGAGGAAGAAGGAGCAATGATCAAGGGACTTCAAGTGGCTTCTTCAACACAAGAGGAAGAGGAAGATCAAGTGCTAGAGGTACGAGAGGCTACTACAACTACAATCAAAGACAAAGGAGTGAAGATAACAACAATTGCTATATATGTGGAAGGTATGGACACTATGCCAAAGATTGTTATCAAAATGAAAATAATCAAGGTGGTAATTGAAGAGGAGGCTATTCAAGAAGAGGTAAACAACAAGGAAATTATGCAATTGAAGGTAAAAGTGATGATTATGATTCTCTTCTTATGATGAATGTAGAAACTAAGATGAATTGCAATAATGATGTATGGTATTTAGATAGTGGTTGCTCTAACCATATGTCACATGATGCTTTATGGTTTTCTAATATGCATAGTCCTTCATGTAAAGGTCATGTTGAAACAGGAGATGATACAACACATAAGATTATGCAGGTTGGAGATGTTGTTATGCAGGATAAGAGCAAGACAAATTGCTTGAAGGATGTACTTTATGTGCCAACGATTACTAAGAATCTGATGCCCGTTGGTCAAATGGTAGAAAAAGGTTTTCAAATAAGATTTAATCATGCAGGTTGCTTCATTGAGGATCCAAAGCAAAGGAGGTTAATTGCTAGAGGTAAAAAACAAGAGCTTGATCTATGGCACAAAAGGATTGGACACATGAATGTACACAAGTTAAAGGAGCTATCAAAGAAGAGGATTGTTGAAGGATTACCTGATCTTACTAAGCAACATATGGTGCATCATGTCAAATGGGTAAGCAGAGTAGACAACCTTTCAAGCATTCAAGCTATGTAAACAGTGGATTGCTAGATCTTATACACACGGACGTATGGGGTCCTACTAAAGAGGCATCCTTGGCTGGTAATAAGTACTATGTATCATTCATTGATGATCATAGTAGAATGACATTTGTGTATTTCATTAAACATAAGAGTGAAGTCTTTGATTGTTTCAAAAATTTTAAATCATTTGTCGAGAAGCAAACAGGAAGATATGTTAAGAAGCTAAGATCCGATGGAGGGGGAGAGTATTTCTCTCAAGCTTTTACTGATTTTTTGTATGATGAAGGTATCAAAAGAGAAGTTACATGCAAGTATACTCCACAACAAAATGGAGTTGCAGAAAGAAGAAACAGAATCATAACAGAAGCATCTAGAAGCATGCTAAATGATATGTGTTTGCCTAATTCTTTTTGGGCTGAAGCTGTTAGCACAAGTGTGTACATTATGAATAGAGTACCTACTGTTGGAGTTCATCATTTGACACCATATGAGGTATAGCATGGAAGGAAACCAAGTGTAAGTCATTTGAAAGTTTTTGGTTGTGTATGTTATGTACATGTACCTAGTGAAGTGAGATCAAAACTTGATGTGAAATCAGAAAAGTGTATATTTATTGGTTATACAGATATTCAAAGAGGATATAGATGTTATAATCCTCATACCAATAAGGTGGTTGTTTCAAGAGATGTAATTTTGATGAATCACTTTCATGGTATGTAGATAAGAAAAGTTTGCAGGTCATAAATGAAGATGAAGAAGATACAGGTGAAGGAGATGAGTGCTTACCTCAGCCCACAAGAAGTTTAAGTGATGAGAAAAGCAGTTTGGATGAAGAAAGAGAGCTATCTTTCAGTGGAAGATTAAGGCAAGATTCACCTACTAGTGTTAAAAGTAAAGGTAAACTCAAACTTGTTGGGGAATATATATCAACTTGATATAAAGAATGCCTTTCTTAATGGTGAGTTAAATGAAGAAGTGTATATGTCATAACCAGATGGTTATGTGGATGCAAAATGTCATAATCATGTATGCAGGTTAAAGAAGGCATTGTATGGTCTTAAGCAGGCACCAAGGGCATGGAATGCAAGGTTGGTAAAGTATCTTATGCTGCAAGGATACACAGCGAGTCATGCTGATCCTTCACTTTATGTAAAACATGTAGATGACATGTGTGTCTATGTATGCATTTATGTGGATGACTTGTTGATTACAGGGAATGATGAAAAAGCAATTGAAGAGATAAAAGGTAATTTGGGAAAGGAATTTAAAATTTCAGATCTTGGTTTGCTTAGATACTTTCTTGGGATTGAAATTGTGTATGGCGATGAAGGTATGTGGTTGATACAGAGAAAGTATATATGTGATATGTTGAAAAGGTTTGGTATGCAGGAATGTAAATTTGTTTCTACTCCAATGGAATGTAATGTAAAGTTGAGTGCAAAGGAAGGTGGTGAGTTGCATGATATGAATGCATATAGATCCATGGTAGGATCTTTGATTTATGCAACAAAAACTAGACCTGATATATGCTATGCAGTGGGAGTATTGTCACAGTTTATGCATGAACCTAGAGTACCTCATATGCATGCAGCGAAAAGAGTGCTTAGGTATTTGAAAGGTACCATGAACGAAGGATTATTTTATAGTCACGATGCTGATCTAACCCTTAAAGTCTTTAGTGATGCAGATTGGGCTAGAAGCAAAGATGATAGAAGGTCCTTAAGTGGATATGTGGTAATAGCAGGAAACAAGACATTAACATGGAGTTCAAAGAAACAGCCTACAATTGCTTTATCTTCTATAGAGGCTGAGTATAGAGGTTTAGCATTGGCTACTATTGAAGTTATGTGGTTTAAAAAGTTGTTTCATGACATGAATGTGCAGGTTGATGTACACTGATATATGGGGATAACTTGAGTAGCATTCATATGACCTCAAATCCTATTTTTCATGCTAGAACAAAGCATATAGAGGTTCACTATCATTATGTTCGAGAGAAGGCCATAAACAATGAAGTACAAGTTTCTTTTGTGGGAACAAAGGATCAAGTTGCATATATCTTCACCAAATCCTTGGATGGACTAAAGCTTCAAAAATTCAACTATATTCTTGGCATGAAGGAAATACCCTTTGAAACTTGAGGGGGAGAATGTTGCGAACATTTGTTTTGTGTAGGGTACAAGTTTCAAATTATGTAAATACTTTTGGAAAGTCTTCAAATAATTCAAGAAGGCTCATATTATTCATAAAAGATAGCGAAAATACCACGTGAGTTCTAGAACATGGTGATTCAAATTAGTGAGTCACAAGGGAGCTGCAGTGGTGTCCTAGTGGAAGGTCGATGTGGCTAGTTCTCAAAGTCCATCAATACTTTGCTTATTTGAGCACTTGAGTCATGTAATACCTCCACCCAAGTGTCTACCACAAATTTAGATGTATTAGGAAGGTTTTAGATTAGTTTTTCATGCTATAAAAAGAGGAGAAATGTCGTGATCTTGTGGGAAGTCGAAGAGAGGCATATGTGTATCTCTATGCTGCTGTAGTTTTTTATGCAGAGATTGCAGAGCTTGTATCTCCCTCACTATATATCCAAATTACATGTTTGATAGCTCATTTGAAAGCTCTTACTGTCTACTTTTGTCCTGTAAACTTTCATAATAATTGGATTTGTGAGCTGAGAGCAGTACTCTCTGCAAGTAGTGTGTGTTCTCTGGTTTCACCCCTGCTGAAGGTCTCCATTAAACCTCAAACTTGCAGAGGTCATATCTCCTTGTGTATCTATCCAAATTGAGTGTTCTTTGGCTCATTGGAAAGCTCTTGGTCTCTAGTATATGTGGTTAAAATAGTTTTAGAAAATTCTAATCCAGTAGAGAATAGTAAGCTCTGCAAGCATGACTGGTTTTTTGTGATGAAGTTTGTGAGAAGGTCAACTTGTTCCTAGGGGGTTCCACCTACTTCTTGCTATATTTTGGAGGTCAATAACTCCAACAACAATTCGATGATTTTCGGTGACAATTCAGTATTATCCGGTGACAATTCGGTGATCTTCGATGACAATTCAGTGATTTTTGGTGATAGTGTGGTAGTGTTCGGTGGGAATTTACTGCATCCAGCGTTTTTAGGTGCAAGTTCAGCCAATTTTGACACTAAAGTGGAGAAAGGGCTGTTAGATTTTGATCTAAGTAATCGGTTCAGAGATATCTTAGGGCTGAAAGGTTGGCAAAGTGACCATATGGCCCAGGAACATCAAGAAGTACTTCTCCAAAATTCAGGCAACATGAGTACTTCACAACAACAACAACAACAACAACAACAATATAGTCACATACACCAAATTTGGAGGTTTTCTGGGAGATGATCCTGATGCGCATGTGCGGACATTTGAAATTAATTGTAGTTTTGAATTACCTAGTAGACCCTGCTTATAAAGCCATTGTGTTCCAATCAACTTTGGTTAATGAAGCTACGCGTTGGTTAAACGAGTATGACTTGAATCATTTCCGGCAGTACGATGACGTGAAGAATGCATTTCTGCAACGATTTTGGTTAAAGAAAAACCCAACAGAAAATTTTGATTACCTATAGAATAACAGGCAGAAGCCACACCATAATGTACAAGACTATGCCACTCTATTCAGGACTCATTTATGGCAGTTACCACCAACACATGCCAATTTACCAGACAATGTCATTACTCAGTGGTTCATAAATGGATTAAATCCCCAATTGAAACAGATCATGATTATATGATGTGTGAGAGGAATGACCTTGGATGTCGTAATCGCTATGGCTTTATAGTTAGAAAATAAAGTGGGTGGATTCACTGAAGATTTAGAGTGGTTGAAGGCGTCCAAGCATTCAAATGAGAATCCTCTGAAGCAAATTTATTGTACTAAATGCGCTCTGAATCAGATGTATTGCGCCATTTGCCATACAGCAGACCACACTACGGAGACCTGTCCTTATAACACAAAGGTACAGAGCAGAGCGGCTGTCAATGCTATCATTCAGGAACAAGGGCAACCGGCCAGTCACTATGTACCACCACAAATGAGGAATACTCCTTACCAAGGATACAAGAGTTATTGAGGAGCACGATCAACTAACTTTGGACAAACTCGGTGGAAGGCGGGTCCATCAGGTGAAGGTGCATCTCCTCCACCACCTAAATGTCATTTTTGCGGTAAAATCGGGCATATCCGTAGGTACTATAAAGATGCGGCTGAGTACGATAAAAGGAAAACAGAAAGATAGCACCTGATGGCGAACAACGTGTACATTTCTGCAGTAGACACTCAAACGGCAGTGGTGCAAACATGCTCAGGAAAGCAATTACAGCCAGCTGCAGAGATTTTTGAGCCTGGAATCTGTGAATAGTAGAAGATGTTTACTAAAGCAAGCAAGTGGGAGACTCAGTAACAAACTGTTTTTTTTGACCCAGTGCCGGTGACGTAGCAAAGTATACCGCAGGCAATACCGGAAACAACGAAAATTGATCCGGTGTGGGATGTCTTATCCAATGTGTCAATTACACTCCCATTGGGACAATTATTGGCTTTGGTTCCTGGCGTGCGCCAACAGTTCCAGCAACAGGTCAGTCCAGGACCCTCATGTGCTCCTTGGACAAAAACAATCCAACCCGAATTGGACCCGATGGTGGACCATACGGTGCCCTTGATTACGGTCTGATATAAGAATCATAAGATAACACAATTATTAATTGATGGTAGTAGAGGTTCCCCTCATTCCCCTAGCCACGATGCATCAATTGTTTCCCCACCAGTCCTCCAACAAATTTGCTATTCTTTGTCACCCTGAGTTGGAGTGTACCGTGCTCCAGTTTTTAGTTGCTTCTCTTAACTTAGAAAAATGCAATTATGGTATATCTCGACCCTTTTACTCCGTGATCGAGGCTACGTCCCATGAATCAGTTAATTGGGAAGCAATTTTCTTTAAACACATCCATCGGGAGTGCCAAGCCGTTGTGAAGCAGGCCTCCAAGCAACACATACCACGTACCCGGCTACCCCAAATATTATCTCTTCTCTTTGCTACCGATCCCGTGCTGCAGAATGTTCAACCCCATCCTTCATTGATTCGAGAAGAATCCATCATGGAGGCTGAGGATGATAACACTGATCTTCTCCAATTCTTCGGGCACAAGGGCAGCTTCATCAGTCCCTCACAAAGTCAAGTGCAGGTGTCAACTGCTGCACAAGAAGTTGAAGTCTTTCACGATACCGCGACTTCGCTACAGGTAGCATCTACACCATCTTCTCCTATTAAGCAGTAGGATCCCGATGTTATCATGGAAGATGTGGCCGAAACTTCAAGGAGGGATGAAACACAACAAGTGGATGTTAATGTTGTGCCAGACACAGTGGAAGGACGTATTGAAGTTGCTTGTCATCAACCATCCTTGCAACCCCCAGGTGATCAGGCAGACACACAAATCAACAGCAAATCGCTGAAGTTGCGATTACCAAAATTGTAGAAGTTCCGCCTTCACCCCAGTAAGGAGAAGGCATCATCTTGCTCCAAAAGCCTATTCTTCCTCTTCCTCTTCCAATCACCCTTCTTGCCACTTCTACTTCTCCTCCCTCCTCACCTCTGACAGCAGCCCGTGAAGCTTCATCCACTTTCCCTTCTTCTCCTGATTATTCTCCACCCTCGTCCCCAAAAATCCTTTCTGCCCAACCATCGTGGCCTACACCTCCTCTTCCCGCCCCTGCTGCGTTCACCCAATCGGTGTCAATGGGTCAATTTCTATTACAATTATCCCAACAATTACCCCTTCAACTGCAGAATGCACAACAAGCTATTCGTCACGAGCTGCAAAGCAAAGTTGACATCTTGGAAGCGGACATAGCACCTCTCTAGGAAGAAGTCATCGAGGCCAAAACAGATATTCATTCATTGCAAACACAAATTCAACAATTGCAGGAACAATTGACCGAAAAAGATACTATTATCGCCAATCAAAACGCAGAGATTAAAGTGTTGAAACAAGAAGTTATAGATAAACAAGATGCAATGACTATGTTAGGCAATGAACTCCGTGAAACAAGGGATAAGCTCAGTGTATTAGAAGAAGCTTCTCAGACGCTCACTACAAATGTCATAAAAGCTGAAGCAAACTTAGATAAAGTTTCTGAAGAACTCTTCCAGAAAAGTCGCTCTTTGGAAGCAAAAATTGGCCATAATATTCAATTAAAGATATCGAAGCTGTTCAAAAAGAAAGGCAAGATTTTTATAAAACAATGCAGTTCCAGTCTCAAGAATTAGAGCGCAGGGAAAAACAATTGGGTGTCCAGGAAGAAAGACTAACGCGCATCGATGCAGAAATTGCAGAGATGAAGTTGCGTAGAGATGCAGCCTTAGCCAATGACTTTTATTTGCAAGAAGCTTTCTTGCAGACTCAGATTGAGTTACTGATCAGTCAAGTGATCGCTGCCAGTTTGGTCTGAATTGATGCGTAGCTTATTGAACCGGAAATTCTGCAGAATATGTTGGAATCACTCAAGCTTAAAATTTTGCGTAGATTCAAGATAGCCCGTTCCATGTATATACAGGGCATTATCGATGATTCCTAAATTTTTGTATTTATCATTTTGGGTTTGAGTCCACCGTGCGTGCTAGTGTCAACCACCGGAATGGAATTAACATATTCTAAAATGTAATTTTGAAAAGTCGCACGCACACCGAAAGGGCGTAGCGCAAACGATGTAACCTTTTTTTATTAATGAAAGTAGTGCATGTGAAACAGAAGCAGATGATGCCGGATTGTTGGTCTGGGCGAACGCTTGAAGCTGAAGCATGGCGCATTGTCTACATTTCAGTGTATTTTGTAACTCTGTTAATCAAGTTCAATAATTAATTAAGTCTCCGTTGAAGTGCTAAGTTAATCCGATATTGCGGTAGAGTGACGAAGTTGTGCGTTATGCGTTATTGCGGTGAAGAAATTGTAATGCGTGGAACAGATAAGTAGTTGAAAGATAGTTTAATTCAGAATGTTAAGTCGGTGTAGTAGCATACAGTTGATAAGTAGATTGGGAAAATACAAATAGGGCCTCTGTTTTACAGACCCCTAACCATCCCAAGAACCCAGTAAGATAACACAAAACAATTTAACAGTTTCAAGCACATAAACATTTAGGACTTTTCTTTCAATGGATACACCCATGCCTGCATGGAGAAATCATCAACAAAACTCACAAAGTAACGGTAATTCCCAAAAAAAGATCTCTACCTAGGACCACATACATCACTATGAACAAGCTACGATTTATGACTAGGTCGAATTGAACCATCTTTTGGGGAGGAGGAACATTAAATTTTTGTTCAAAATATTGCCTCCACATACCTTTTTATAAGATGCCTCAAGTTTGGGTAGAGTTTTTCATAGTCTATGAGCTTACATATAAGCCAATCTTGTCTAATGTTGAAACAGAAAATAGCTTTTTCTTGATGCATGGTACATATAAAGCATCTAACAATGTGAAAGAACTATTATCAAGAGTAATCAGAATGATCTTACCAACTCCCATTATAGGATAAGAGGATTTGTTATCCATGTGACAGTATTTCCTATAGGGACAAGATTAAGTGAAGTGAAGAAACTATGTTGAGAGGCAATATGTTTGGTTGCCCACTATCACAGTATCAAACATCTGAGTCTAGTGCAGACATACACTACTCATGAGAAGATGGGTCATAGCTGCATACAATAGTAAATGCCCATTCTTCACTCTAAACAAGATTAACATACTCTATTTTAGGTGTAGAGGCCTATGTAACAACCATTCTAGCCCCTTTATTCTTTTCTTCTTTTCTAGCCAAGTTTGGATAACTCTAAATGAAATGATCATCCCCCTTATAATATTTGCAAAACTGTTTCTACTTTTTTGTTTTCTTCTAATCTTGGTCTTCCTTCTTCAACTATGCAACATCATGAGATTTATACTTATTAGTAGATGAGATCCATTTACGTTTGCCCTTATGATCTTTCTGCTACAAAATAGAGAATAACTCCTCAAATATTAAGGCATTTGGATTGCCTTTCATCATCAATAGAAGAGTAGAAGCAAACTCTGATATGAATCTAGAAGAATGTTAAAAACAATATGCACAAGTGACCTATTTGGCAAGACTTCATCAATAGAAATCGATTACTCCTTCAAATATTTTATCTTTGTCAAAAAACTATTCATATAATTCCTTCATTCATATGCTCACTCTCCAACTATTTTTGGAGCTATGCAACATGAGCCTCATTTATTGCATGGTACAAAGCTGTAAATGTATACCAAGCATCCTTTGCTATTTTCTAGGAGTGTATGTGAGGGATAATGGCAGATTTGATAGAAAAAGCTATCAATGCATTGAGTTGAGTATCTCTGCCATCCCAACAAAGTTGCTCTATAGTAGGCATAACAAAATCGCAACACCAATAAGTATTTGAAGATCATCATCTTCAATGCCATTTGCATCACCTTCAATAACTATATTTGCAGGTGTACTAGGATGTTTTTCAACATGTTGCACAATAATTCACAATCCTTTTGCTATCAATACATGATGCATCGTACAATCCCACAATAGGTAATTGGTACCATCAAACCTATCCTCAATAGCCAACACACAGAATACATCATTGCTTTTAGCCATGGCCATAGATTAAATACCCTGATGCAGAAAAACAATTGTATCTCAGAAAGTTGAACAAAACCACCCTATCAAGCTCTGTTAAACATGTAGAAATCTTTGAGGTGCTTGTACTAGGGAACCAAAACCTGTATATATGTTTGGCACAAAAGGAAAAAATTGCTTGCACGTGTGCTATGATAGTGCATTTAGAGGTCGAAATGAGCTTAGATCAAAATTTTGATGCCACTTAGCAAAGTTGTTTTGAACTCTGATTGCCCTTGAGTATGCTCACCAATTTTCGTAAGATTATGAGACTGTGAATAGAGGGGTGTTGATGATGCCCTAGATGAAGCATCAACCTGCTCTGATACAATTGTTGGAGTTGAAGGTATGCAAAAGCACACGAACAACATGAGGAAGAAGAAGAAGCTTCCAAGTCAATGTACAAATATAAGTAACCCATTAGGGTTATAGGCATATATACAAAGTAAGGAAAAAAAACCTCCTAAAGAGGGGAAAAAGTGCCCTAACGGTCCTAAGAGTGTTTGAACACATCACTACCAAGATATATCAACAATAATAGAGTAGCATAGCTAAGAAAATGAATATAATTATTCAAGATAGAGTAGTTCCTATGTTGCATCATGCAAACCTTTGACAAGAATTTTGGGCAAAAGTAGTGTTAACTTTAGTTCATGTGATTAATCTTTCACCTAATATGGCCAAAGCTTTGAAAGTGGCATGAGAGTTATGGATAGGGAAACCAACATATTATGATCATCTTCTAGTTTTTGGGTGTGAATCATATGTTTACATACCCAATAATTTTAGATAGAAGTTGGACTATAAGTCAAAGAAATGCATTTTTATTGGATAAATTTGAGATGGTCAATCTGGATATCACATATGGGATCCTGAAATAGAGTTAGTGACCAGAAGTAGTGATATCATTTTCAATGAGTCTAAGATGCAAAAACAAACCATTAAGGATGTTTAAGTGAGAACATTGGTGTTTTAGGATACTAGTCCTCCAATTAGCATGTATAAGAATTCTGCACATAGGGATGTTCAAGAGAATATTCAATCCTATCAGTTTCTAAATATTCCTATTTAGCAACCATTGAGGTGTTTTGCACCTATCTTGCATCCACATCATAGATATGTTCCTAGTTTGGATTTTGTTATGATGACAGATGTTGGTGAGCCTTCTTGTTACAAAGAGGCTATGCAATCAAAGAATCATGTCAAGTGGGACTGTTCCATGAACATTGAATTGGATTCTATTCACAAGAATGGTACATGGGATTTGGTACCTTTGCCAAAGGACAAGAAAGATTTACCATGTAAATGGGTATAAGTTGAAATTAGCATTGGATAGTGCTTCTCCAAAGTATAAAGCACACTTTATCGCAAAGGGTTTTAAACAAAAACACGATGTCAATTTGGAGGAAATCTTCTCTCTAGTAGTCAAGATGAATCATTGTGCATGTGGCTTGGATTCAGTCCAATGGAGGAATTAGAGCTAGTCCAAATGGATATGAAAATTTCTTTCTTGCATGGAGGTTTTATAAAAGATATCTCTATGAAAAAACCACAGGATTATGTATTTCATAGCAAAGAGGGTCTAGTCTGTAAGTTGAAGAAGAGCTTATATGGACTGAAATAGTCCCCTAGACAATGGTACCAAAAGTTTGATGCTTTTATGAAGACACAAGGCTATTGTTGAATTAATGGCGATCATTGTCTCTACAATAAGAAATGCTTAGATGACAATTTTATATGCTTGATATTTTATGTGGATGATATGTTGCTTGTTGGGAAGTCTTCTGATGACTTGTCATTGCTCGATAAGAAGTTGAGTGAAACATTTGATATGAAGGATTGGGGGATGCCAACATATTCTTGGCATTCATGTTACTTGTGATAAGATTAACATATGCATATTTGTCTCAAAATGAGTAGATATCCAAAGTACTTTAGAGGTTCAATATGCATGGTGGAAAGGCATTGAGTACACCTTTACATACATATATGAAGTTGAGCAAGGATGATTGCCCCAAATCACATGAGGAAAATGAATTCATCACCAAAATTCCTTATGAGTGTGTAGTTGGTATTCTCATTTATGCTATGGTACCTACAAGACCAAACATTGGATTTCAAGTGGGGGTGTGAGCATATATATGTCTAATCTTGGAAAGAAACATTGGGAGGTAATCACGATGATTTTGAGATATCTGAGTCGCACTAAGGACAAGTGTCTATACTTGGTTAGAGGAGAGGCATCCATTAATGATTACACAGATTTGGATTATGATGGTTGTGTAGAAAATAAAAAATCTACATCAAGGTGGATTTTCCACTTTTTTGGAGGTGCTATTTCTTGGAGATCCCATCTTCAAGAATATATGATTGTTCCACTATAGAAGTAGAGTATGTCGTAGCTAATGAGACATGCAAGGAAGCAATGTGGATTTCCCATCATCCTTCTTGTGATATGGGTCTTCCTTAGCATGTACCTTGTTTGCTTAGTGATACTTAGAGTTCCATCACTTTGGAAATCATGTTAGGAGAGTAGTCATATCCTTTATAAAGTTTAGAAGGCTTTAATTCCTCTCCCAAATCATCTTCTATGTCAATACACATATTAAAACACTCTTCTAAGGTATCTGGCTCTTTGAAGTATATGTATGACCCAAGTTTCCCACCACGAAATCCATCCAAGAACATCAACACTTGCTTTGCTTGTGTAGGTAGCTTCAATCTTGGGAATCCCTCGACATTTTGTAGAGAAGAGACAAAAGAAAATAGGAGAACTTCTGATGTATTATAAGGGGCTTAAAATATAGTGAGTAAAACATAGAAGTGTGCTAGCACCAATCCTTAGAGCACTAACATCTCTGATTTTCCTAGGAACTTTTGCATGAACCTTGTAGGTGATGATTACAAGAATTGATGAAACAACCAGGATATTCTTCTAGTAGGAAGAGCGAATACAATGGTCAAAAAATAGTCAATATATTCTTTGGGGAGAGGGGTGGTAATAAGAATTGTCGATGGTTTCACAACACTTGTCGCACCTCAATAATCATTTCTTTTGTTGGTCTTTCCATAGCATCACTCTCCTCACTGGTCATCACATCATCAGTGGATTCTCGACGACACTCTGGTTCCTCTGCTTCTTGATCAATGTAAGAAGCTTCTATGCTTAGCATATGTTGAACTCTCTCTTCAATCACACTTCCCTTGTTCTCTATGCGCATGAGTGTCACAACTACACCTTCCTCTACTGTGATCTTCCTATGAAACTTCTTGTAGCTATTCTGAAAGCTAATGTCCTTCTCCATCTCTATCTTTTTCTATGTCTCTATATCCTCCTCCAATGGTCTCATGATATTCTTCTCTCATGTGTGTGTCCCCTGTGTTGATATATTTCAGTAGTGATGTGTGTGAACACACTTAGGACTATCGAGGCACTTTTTTCCCTCTTTAGGAGGTTTTTTCCCCTAGCTTGTATATGCACCAATAACCTAATGGGTTACTTATCTTTGTACATTCACTTGGTAATACATTCACTATTGTGTGTTGTGCTCCAAGCTTCTTCTTCTTCCTTGTGTTGTTTGCATGCTTCCGTACACCTCAAACTCAACACCCCTTTAATCACAATCTCAGAATCACATGAAAATTGGTGAGCATACTCATGGCAATTCATAGTTCAAAATTGCTATGCTCTCTCATGTCAAAATTGTGATCGGAGCTTGTTTCAGCCTCTGAATGCACTATCATAGTGCATGTGCAAGCAATCTCATCATTTTGTGCCAAGCATATATACATGTTTCGGTTAGCTAGTACAAGCGCCTTGAAGTCTGCTATAGATTTAGCAAAGCTCGATAGGGAAATTTTGTTCAACTTTTTGAGATACAATCATTTTTTTGTGTCAAGGTATTTTTGTCAATGGTTATGGTTGAAAGCAATGATGTATTTCGTATGTTGCCTATTGAGGATAAGTTGGATGGTACCAATTACCCCTTATGGGCATATATGATGCATCATGTATTGGTCATAAAAGGAATATGGAATATTGTGTAGGGTGTTGAAAAATGGCCTACCACACCTGCAAATATAGTTATTGAAGGTGATGCACATGGCGTTGAGAATGATGATCTTCAAATTCTTGTACATGCTTTGGTTCTTGCTACAACTACTATAAAGCAACTTTATTGGGATGGCAGAGATGCTCAGGCACATGCATTTATAGCTTTGTTTGTCAAACATGCCATTTTCTCTTGCAAAACAACAAAGGATGCTTGGGACACACTTCCCACATTGTACTAGGCAAGAAATGAGGCTCATTTTGCTTACCTCCAAAAATAGTTGAAGAGTGAGCATATGAATGAGGAGATTCTATAGAATTTTTTTTGACAAAGATCAAAGATTTGAAGGAAGAGTTGCCTTTTGTTGATGAAGTCTTGCCAAACTGTTCACTTGTGTAGATTGTTCTGAATGGTCTTCCAGATTCATATCAAAGTTTTGCCTCTACTTCTTTGGTTGATGATGAAAGGTATTCCAAATGCCTGGTGAGTTAGCCTTTGTTTTGTTACAAGAAGATCAATCTAGGCATAATAGGTCCATCATGCATGTAGCAGATCAAGCTCTCTTAGCTAGTCAAAAGGGCAAAGGTAAATGGAGCCCATCCAGTAGTAAGCAAAAATTTTCAAATTTTGCACAGTAAAAAAAGGAAGACAAAGATGAGAAGACAAAAAGAAAAAATTGTTTTGCAAATAATGTAAAGGAAATGGTCATAAAGAGTTGTTTAAAACTAGTTGCAAAAGAGGTAAAGAAAAAAAGGTCAAGAATGGTTATTGCAAAGGCCGCTTCACCTTCTACTAATCTTGTGCAGAATGAAGAATAGGCATTTACTACTGTTTACAGATATGACCCATCTTCTCATGAACAATGTATGGTTGAAGTAGGCTCAGGTGTTTGGTACTTTGACAATGGAGCAACCAAACATATTACCTCATAGTGCAATGATAGGAGTTGGTAAGATCATTCTGACTACTACTAAAGGTAATTATTTCATATTGTCAGATGCTTTGATTGTGCTAAGGATTAATAAAAATATGTTATCATTTTCAACATTAGCCAAGATTGGCTTAGTTGTGAAATTTGTTGATGATAGATATAGTTCATGATTTGTCAAAAGGCAATGTTATTATTGTTTGTGGCATTTTATGTCGTGGGTTGTATAAGCTCTTAGATTATGCAAAATCTATGGATGATTCAATATATGTAGTTCAAGATTCTAAGGCTATCTCAAATGCAAAGCTTTGGCATGCATGCTTTGGTCATCTGAATTTTGCTAGTTTGATACACCTACAGAAATCCGAAATGGTGTCCTCTCTACCCAAACTTGAGGCACGTGGTAAGCATGTCTATGAAGGCAAAATTTTGGGCAAAATGCAGCGGTCCTCCTTCCCAAAAGATGGTTTTGTTCGAGCTACTTAGAAATTTTAGCTTGTTGACAGTGATGTCTATGGTCCTATGCAAACATCTTCTTTTGGGAACTACCTTTACTTTGTGACTTTCATTGATAATTCTTCCAGGAATGCATGGGTTTATCCATTGAAACCAAAGTCCAAAGTATTTATCTGCTTCAAAAAGTCTTTGGTTTTGGCTAAAAATATGTCAGCAACTTAAATGGGCACCCTCTGTCTGATCAAGAGGGGGAATACATGTCTTATAATTTCAATGCATTTCTGGTTGAATGTCGGATAAAACATTAGGTTCCAATGCCATATACACCTCAACAAAATGGAGTTGCTGAAAGGAAGAATAGGTCACTCATGGAGATGGTGAGGTGTAGGGTAAAATGCCAGGCTTTACCACATAGCTTCTAGCTTGAGGCTATTATGTGTGCATCATATGTACTTAATATGTTATCTCCATATGAGGATTTGCATGTTCACAAGCCATTTCTTTCTCATCTATGTGTCTTTGGTTGTCTGGCATATGCATAAGTGCCTGAACAACAACGCAGGAAATTGTGGTCACTCTTCTGCCACCACCATCTTCACTGACAATCAGAGAACATTGGCAGTTGTGAGGAACCCTGCGTTCCATGCTCGCATAAAGCACATTGAGATGCATTGACATTATGTCAAGGAGAGGTTCTCTATTGGAGAGATTAGTTTGGCATATGCGCCCACACAAGATAACATTGCAGATCTTTTCATAAAGGCTCTACCTCGAGAGAAGTTTAAAGCTTTCAAAAAAGCTTTGAGCTTACTTCCTTTTGTGTATTGTTCTCTTTCCACACATCTTGGCACTTCCTTATACATGAGTGTTGGGCCCTTGTTCACCTCATCACTCCCAGGGGAGATTTGTTGATGTATTTTCGTAGTGACGTGTGTGAATAGACTTAAGAACACCGGGGTACTTTTTTCCCTCTTTAGGAGGTTCCCAATTGGCTTGTATATATGGTGATAATCCTAATGGGCTACTTATCTTTGTACATTCACTCGGTAATACATTTAGTATTGTGTGTTGTGCTCCAAGCTTCTTCTTCTTCCTTGTGCCTTTTGCGTGCTTTTGTAGACCTCAAACTCTAACACCTTGCATGGTTGCTCATCTGGAATCTTATAAAGGGGTGAAGACTCTAGTTCACTAAGCACCTTCAAGGATCTATCACCTTTAAGCCTCCATGTTTTACCATCATTATTCAAGGTGCCACTATAGGAACTCAGCTTTTGCATGGGTAAGATGTGGGAATATCTATTGAGACTCATGCATCCAACAAAGAAAACATTGTAACTAAAAAAAGGATGGTTAGCAACATGAAGGAGGGGATGTAGTTAAGATAATGGATGTCACCAGACATAGTGGGTTTGAGTGGGGACCACCAAAGATCAAAAGGAATAAACATAAATAGAAGTTCGAACTACATTAGAACATTGGAATCTTGGAACACCAAAATGTCAGAGCATCGAACACCATAAGACTCCAAAAATCATATAGTCACCAGGGTCACTGAAGGACACCGGAATCCTTTGGATGCCAAACTTTTCAAATAGCGGAACATTGATAGTTTCCTAAAACCATTCGCTCTGATTTCTACCTGCCTTAGACTTGTGGTTCTACGCAAAAAATGACACTTTGAGGGTTGTACACCACTCCAAGCTTGACTATGCCAGGTACTTCACAAAAACCCTAGCCACTTCATAGCAACTTTGATGGGATGGTAGAGATGCATAGGCACATGCCTTGATTGCTTTATCTATTAAACATGCCATTATCTCTCATAGTTACTCATATAGAACAAGAAAGGATGCTTGGGATACTCTTTCCACACTATATCAGGAAAGAAATGAGGCTTGTGGTTCTTACCTCTAAAGATAATTAAAGAGTGGCAATATGAATGACAATGACTCTATGAACAATTTTCTCAAAAAGATCAAATATTTGAAGGATTCATTGATTTTTGTGGATGAAATTTCGCTAGGTAGTTCAATTCCGCACTTTATTCTTAATAGATTACCTAATTCTTATCAAATTTCTATCTTTAGTCTTTGATTGATGATGAAAACCAACACAAATGCCTTAAAATTTGAAGATTTACAATATCAATCGAGCAAAATAGGTCAATTATGTATCCTGTAGATTAAGCCTTTATTGCAACACAAAGATGAGAGGAAATCAAATAAATAGAAACAAATTTGCAAACATTGTAAGGCAATTGATCATATCATAAAAAAAATATCATGTTCGAAGAAAAGCAGAAGTCAAAGTCATAAGGGAGGTGTCCACATAATTTCCTTTTTCCTTTGGATTGCATGAAAGGTCTCTTGGAAATAAAGTGAAGAATTAACTACCCTCATGGGAAGGAGTGCCAAGTAATAGAGGCATTAAACCAATGACATCTGCCTATTTTTATGAGTTTTTAATGTATATTTCATCAATAAAAAAATCCATTTTTTGTAACTTACTCATTTCTATAAAGTCCAAGGATCCCTTGTGACATCCTAGCCTAGTAGACTTTTCTTAGATTTTTTGGATCTTGAATGAGATGCCACATGAGCTCAAAGGGCTATTTTTAAGTTTTTTAGGCCAAATAAATATGAAAAAGTCCTAGCTTTTGAGTATAAAGGATAGTTGTACTCACTTTTTGGATATCATTTGAATGAAATCTCGTGTGTCTTACTTCTTGAGCTCTTTTCTTACATTTATTTATTTGTATGAAGCTTCCATGGTGTTCTTGAGGTGTTCCAAGGTGATATCTATGTAATGAGAGCTCGTTTGCATAGTTATCATGCTTGTTGCTCCTCCATTTCTGTGTTTGTGTGTTGGAGTTCTTCCTCTTGAGCTTCATTTGTGCTTTTTACATTTTTAGATACATATATTCATATGCTCAATTGGGATAAGGTACTTTGATTGATGCTTGAAGTTGATCCCTATCACTTGAAACCAATAATCTCTGTCTTTGCAGGTCTAACAACTTTTTGATGCTGTTGTTGCGGAGTTGGGACCATGATACAAATCAAGGTTTTATATCAATGTTTGAAGCTATGGTGAAGTTGGTAAATGCTTTATTAAGAAGATTTACTTGAATTTCTAATCCACTTTTTAGTTTTTCATCCCCTTTTTCAACTCCACATACTTTTAGCCCCATTGCGTACTAGGTAGAGAAGTAGATAATGTAAAGAGAGATGGTGGATGCAATCCAAAGATGAGTTGGTGCTTCTACAACCAGCTTCACACCAGCCAACTAAGACTTCAAAGTTGGTTAGTAGACCCTTTGAGCTTCCTAAATCCACAAAAAAATCACCCAAGTGTTTTGGAACAAGTATCATAAAAGTTTGAGTCAAGACACACTAGTTGCAAAATGACTAGCTCCCAAAACTTGCTATTTTTGTACATACACCTGCTAGAGAAAATGAATAGTGCTCTCAACCTGGTAGGAATTAGAAAAATTCCTTTTGGACATAGGAAATAGACTTAGATAGATTGCTAATCCAAGTTAAAACACTTCAATTGATCAACTAAGCACTGAGAACAAGATTTAGCAAAATCTAGAACACTCCTTCCATTTTTGGGGCTCTGTAGAGATTCAACCAGTGAGTAGAAAAACAGAGATTTCTCACAAATAGTAAATCCAATGACCATGAAATTTTGTGACATAAACTAGACTTAGAGAGAAATCCAATGCACTTTAAAACTCTAAAAAAGGTTATGTATATCCCGAGATATGTGCTTCATAAGGAGTCATATCTTGAAGTGCTTTTGATGGTAGCCTATTGACAAAGTAGAAAATAGTTTAAATAGCCTCTGCCCACAGATAATGTGGAAACCTCTTCTCTTCAAGAATTGTTCTCGTTGATCCAACCAATGTCTTATTTCTTCTTTCTGCAATTCAATTTAGTTGAGGAGAGTACCTGGTAATCACTTCCCTCTTGATACCTTTATCCTACAAGAACTCATCAAGTTCCTTGGAGAAGTATTCTCCCCCTCCATGATATCTGAGCTTCTTGAGTTATCTACCTGTATGGTTCTCCACATGTGCTAGATACTTTTTGAAGCAAGTAACACTTCATTCTTACTTTTGATAAAGTAAAAAATAGTCCATCTACTATGGACATCAATAAATGAGACATAATACCTTGATCCTGCCAATGAAGGTTCTTGACTTGGTCCCCACACATCAATGTGTACTAAGTCCAAAAGGTTGTTGTGGATGTAGCCTTTGTGGTTGAATGGTTGTCTTTGTGCCTTCCTAATATGACATGCATCACATCTATGGATCATGTGTTGCTTTGATATGTTTAGTAGCCCTAAAACACTTTGATCTATGCATATATCCTTCAAGGTTCTTTCATTCACATGAGCAAGTCTCTTATGCCACACGTCAAGCTCACTTAGGGTTTGATACCCAAAGTTGAATAGAGCTATGTTCCTTGTTTCTCCTACTTCAAAGTAAAGAGCCTACCATGCTTCTCACCTCTGGCTATCTTCTTGAAGCCTTGAAATGGATCTTCCACCAAAAATCCATGTTGGGCATACCTAAGTTGCAAGCCTTTTTCAACTATTCGGCATACACATTAGGTTTTTAGTGATAGTGGGTACATAGAGATCCTTACTCAGAATGTTTGTCCTACCATTGGAAGCTTTGAAATTACCATTCTTCTCCACATTGTGCTTAATATCATCCCCTATTTGTGCATCATGTCTATGCTTTGGACTTTCCAAGTTAGATAAAAGAGCAATGTTGCCTGCAACATGGTTTGAATGTCCTAAATCTATGTAGAACAAATGATCATTTTCTTTACCTTCTTTGTGGCTTAGATTCATTAGAAGCAATGAGTCTTCACGTGGTTAATCTTCTGCATAATTGTTGAAGTACCTTCTATTGTGAGTTCTATTGTTGTTGTTAAAGTTGTGTCCACCTCTGCCTCTAGTGTTTCCATATCCACCTCTTCCACTTCCTTCATGGGTCTTCCCATTAGACCAACAATTTTGAGTGGTGTGGTTGGTCTTATCATATATGGAACAAGGTTGAACATTCTAGCCTTTGGTTTTGACATGCTTTGGTCCTTTCTTCTTCCATTTCCACTTGCTCTTGCTTGCAAAGTTGGTTTGGGAGATCTCCTCTTCATCCTCTTCCTTTTTCTTGCCTTTTAGTTTCTTGTCCTTCTTATCTGCATATAGAGCACTAGTTGCATGACCATGATAGGAGTTACCTTTCTTTATGCTATTGTTGGCCTCTTGATTGAAGAGTTGTCCAAGAAAGATGTTGAATTCTCGAGTTTGCACATCCATGATGAGATCATAAGATGTGTTGAAGAATTTCCATTGCTTGTCACTTCAAATTCCATTTAGAATCTGCCTCATGATGACCTCTTCTTCAATCAAATCTCCAATGGATGCTAACTAACAAACTTTGGGATAGTTTGTTTAGGTGTGTTCTTCATTTGGTTGAACTCATTCCAAAGATGATTCTTTCTTGCTTTGGTACTAGCAGAAAAGAACGTCTCTAGGGCATCCTAAGTCTCTTGAGATGTTTTGCATCCTCTAATATGTGGTAATAGAAAATTAGAGATAGATTTTAGTATGTATGGCCTTGCTTGAGTATCCTTTGCACACCAAAGTGTGAGCTTATTTGTCTCCTCTTGTGTAGGTCCTCCTTTGGATCTTGGAGTAGGCAAAACTTCATCATCGACCATAATTTCATAAAGATTTCTAGCTTGCAAATAGGCATCCATTGTGATTTTCCAAGACACATGGCTTTTCTATCAAGCTTGTCAATCATTGAGGGAAAGGCATCACCCGTCTTGATCTATCTCTGGTACCACTGAGTGAAATTGGAGAAGCTTGTAGGAGGTAGAAAAATGAGTTGTGAAATGACGAAGTTTGGTCTAGCCAACCAACACATGATCAACCCTTGAGCTTATGGAGAATCAAATATTACTTATAGGAATGTTATTAGTGCAGTAAAATCCACTATGTACTTTGGAGCATCAAGGTTAAATAGTCGATACAAAACACATAGGTTTGCACATTGACTAGCTCAAAAAACTTTCTATCTTTGGATGAAAAAATCAACTTCAAATGCTCATAGCAGTGAGCATGATTACAATTGAAAGGTTTCCTTTTGGAGGAATGATAAACATAGTTTTGAGTATCTAAAATGCACAATAGTACAAGTAATAAGCAAGATATGCTTCTAGAATGAACTTGATACTCAATAGAGATACCCCCAATTTTTTAGGGGTACGTAGAGATATAACCCAAGTGAGAAAGATTGACATTTCTCCAAATAACCAAATGGTTTGAAAAATTGAACACAAAACATAGAAACTAATACCTTTGTAATGAACACTCATTGATCTAATATGAAGATTCGTAGAGAAAGCACCAACCTCTGCAAGTTTACTATTGTTGAAAAAGATGGTGCAGAGAAATGGAGCAAGACAATGGTGGCCAAAATTGTATGTATATTGTTTCCATGTAATGTACAAGTTATTTGAAATCTTTATATAGACTCTTGAAGTGCTCCATGACTTCTACAAGTGGATTTTGACTTCAAATGAAAGTGGGAGAGGTTGTTGAAGAGAATCAATTCACATTCCTACAATCTAGGAAAAGTGAAGATCTAATTTGGTCTACTTTTAGGTGATTGATTGATTGATCGATTTGTTGGAGTTAGACGTTTATGGAGGCACATGAACAACACAAGGAAGAAGAAGAAGCTTGGAGCACAACACACAATACTTAATGTATTAATAGAGAATGTACAAAGATAAGTAGCCCATTAAGACAATAGGCATATATACAAGCCGGGGGAAAAAAACCTCATAAAAAGGGAAAAAAGTGTCCCGGAGGTCCTAGTATCTTAAATATATCAACAAATCCCCCCTAGGAGTGATGTAGTGAACAAGGAGCTAGCACTCATGTATAAGGAAGTGCCAAGCTATGTGGAATCAATCCACAAAAGGAAGTAAGCCCAAAGCTTTGCGGAAAGCTTCAAACTTCTCCCTAGGCAGAGCCTTCGTGAAAAGGTCTGCAATGTTCTCCTGCGTGGGCACATATGCCAAGCTGATCTCCCTAGCAGACAACCTCTCCCTGATATAATGATAATGCACCTCAATGTGCTTAGTGCAAGCATGGAACACAGGGTTCCTCGCAACTGCCAATGCACTCTGATTGTCAGTGTAGATGGTGGTGGCAGAAGACTGACCAACACCCAAATCAGCCATAGGCATCTAAACCACACACACTCAACAGTCACTGTGAAAGCTGCCCTATACTAAGCCTCACAACTAGAAGTGGCCATAGTAGACTGCTTCTTGCTCAACCAAGATATGCATGACTACCAAGCATGATGCAAAAACCATTAGTGGACACACGAGTGTCATAGCAACCAGTCCAATCAGAGTAAAAAAAAGCATGCAAATTTGGCGGTAGTGATCCCCCCTTGGGATAAGACAAACCAAGTAGCCGGATACCACTCAAGTAGAAAAAGATGCGCTTAACCGCCTATTAATGCTTGACTTCTTGGCAATGCATAAACCTGCTCATCTGTGAGAAAACAAACTGAATATTTGGCGGAGTAATGCATAAGTAAATCAAGCATCCAATAGCTTGCTGATAGAGAACAACATCAAATGCATCTCCAACATCATAAAGACTCATTCGTAAACCTGTTTCCATAAGAGAGGCAATAGGTTTACAGTCTTCAAGGCCAAAATGCTGCAATAATATGTCAATATATTTCGTTTGACACAAAGCCATTCCACCATCAACCTGCATAAACTGAATGCCCAAATAGTGGTGCAAATGCCCCAAATCAGACATCTCAAATGAGGCATGTAAATCAACCTTAAAATCAGCAATATGCCTCTCATGAGGACTAGTGAGCACAATGTCATCAACATTAACCACAATGATCAGAAGTACATCATTAGCATGCTTAACATATAAAGTCCTTTCAGTTGGACTATTCTCAAAACCATGTGTAATCAGATAGGCATGTATCTTTTCATACTGAGCACGTGGTGCTTGCTTTAAACATATAATTCCTTCTTTAACCTGCACACCTGGTTCTCATGCCCTTTCTGCACAAAGCCATGGGGTTGAAAACATACACGTCTTCATGCAAGTCACCATTCAGAAATGCCGTTTTGATATCCAACTGATGTACATTCCAACCATCATGAGCTACAAGTGCACATATGCTACAAACAGTAGTCATTCGGCAAGCAGGTGCAAAGGTCTCATCAAAATCAATGGCTCTTTCCTGCGCATAACCCTTTGCAACAACCCAAGCCTTATACTTGTCAACTGTTCCATTAGGTTTATGCTTCAGCTTGTATACACACTTAGTGCCAATGGCAAGAAGGCAAGTCACATAAAGACCAATTACCATTCTTCATTATAGCATCATATTCAGATTGCATTGCAACCATCCAATGTTCATAATTTTGTGCTTCATCAAACGAAATAGGTTCACTATCATCACAGAGACTAGAGGCAGCCGATGGGTCAAAACTGCAAATAGTAGTAAATGCCCATTCTTCATCCTGCACAAGGTTAGCAAACTCTGTTTTTGGAGTAGAAGCCTCTGCAACAACCATTCCAGCCTCTTTTTTTTTTGCCTCTTTTGCAGCGAATTTAGGACAGTTCTTTATGATATGATCATTTCCTTTACAGTACTTGCAAAACAATTTCTCCTTTTCTGATTTCTTCTCATCTTTGTCTTCCTTCTTCGAATATGAAGAATTAGCAGATTTTTGCTTACTAGTTGAAGAGCTCCATTTTCCTTTGCCCTTCTCACTAGCCAGGAAAGTTTGATCTACAACACACATAATGGACCTATTTTGCCTTGATTGATCTTCTTGCAACAGAACAGAGAGTAACTCCTCAAATGACAAGACATTTGGATTGCCTTTCATCATCAACCAAAGAGTAGAAGCAAAACTCTGATATGAATCAGGAAGACCATTCAGAATGGTATGCAGAAGTGAGATATCTGGTATAACTTGATCAGTAGAAATCAAGTGTTCCTTCAAGTCTTTGATCTTTGTTAGAAAACTATCCATAGAATCACCTTCATTCATGTTTTCAGAGGTAAGCAACACGAGCCTCATTCCTAGCTTGGTACAATGTGGTAAGTGTATCCCAAGCATCCTTCAATGTTCTGCAAGAACGAATGTGAGGAATAATGGCATGTTTGACAAAGAAAGCTATCAATGAATGTGCCTGAGAATCTTTGCGATCCCAACGAATCTTCTCTATAGTAGGTGCAATAAAAACTACAGCACGAATAGCAATCTGTAGAATATCATCATCTTCAATACCATCTCCATCAGCTCCAGCACCTGTATTTGTAGTACCTGTATTCGTAGGTGTAACAGGACGTCTTTCAACACCCTCCACAATATTCCATAGACCTTTTGCAACCAATAGATGTCGCATCATATAAGCCCATAATGGGTAGTTGGTACCATCCAACTTAACCTCAACAACCAACATACGAGATACATCACTACTTTCAACCATGGCCGGTGACTAAAATACCTTGATGCAGAAAATTGACTATATCTCAAAAAGTTGAACAGAATTGTTGAGAAAAATTCTGCTAAACCTGTAGCAAACTTTGAGATGCTTATAGTGGCGAGCCAAAAATGGTATGTACCTTTGGCACAAAAAGATGAAATAGCTTGCATAAGCACTGTGATAGTGTGTTCAGAGGTTGAAACGAGCTCAGATCACTTCGGCAGCACAGAGCAAAGCCGTTTTGATCTCTGAAACACCTTGAGTATGCTCACCAAAATTCGTGCAATTCTGAGACTGCAACTGGAGAGGTGTCGATGACGCCATAGATGAAGTGGTGACCTGCTCTAATACCAATTGTTAGAGTTAGACGTCTGCGGAAGCACACAAAACAATGCAAGGAAGAAGAAGAAGTTTGGAGCACAACACATAGTACTGAATGTATTACCAGAGAAGGTATGAAGATAAGTAGCCCATTACGACAATAGGCATATATACAAGCCGAGGAAAAAAACCTCCCAAATAGGGAAAAAAGTGCCTTTGTGGTCCTAGTGTGTTCACACACATCACTACCTAAATATATCAACACATTTGTCAAGCTCAACCACCTCAAATTCATGGAATTTGAACTCTCCTTTTTTCCTTATTCATGTGTAAATCTCTAGGCTTTTACATTGGTAAATTATTCATTTAAAAAATTTAGAAGAAATACAATAAATGAGCATAATTAAAAGAACTCTTTTGTGGATATTTTTTTTGACATAATCCAAATGATATCTTTTTGATGTAGATCAAATCCACCTCAAGCATAGTGTAAGCTTGATGTTCCAACAGAGGAAATGGTTACACTTTATGGAAATGAAACATGGAAGCTAGTCCCATTGCTGCAAGAAAAGAAACCCATAGATTGAAAGTGGGTTTACAAGGTAAAGCGTAATGTTGATGACAACATAAAGGTATGGAGCATGAATGGTAGAAAAAGGTTATGCATAAACATATGGCATTGATTATGAGGCAAGTTTCATCCCTATAGCTAAAATGGCTACTGTTAGAGAGCTTGTTGCATTGACCAACAAAAGGATGGATTTGGCATCAGATTGATGTGTAGAATGTTTTCTTACATGTTGAGTTGTAGGAAGGAGTATACATGGACCAACCACAAGGATATGAGGATTCAAAGCATCTGCAATATGTTTGTAGGCTGAAAAAGGCCTTGTATGGGCTTAAACAAGCCCCTCGTGATTGGCATGCAAGGATTGCATTTTATTCAACTTCAATTGGATTCTCTATGTGTGATGCATATCACTCATTATATGTAAGGAAGGTTGTTGATGGCATCATAATTGTGGTTATTTATGTTAATAACTTGATTCTAAGTGGTGATAATGAAGAATACATTAAAGAGGTAAAGCAACTCCTTATGTAGGAATTTGACATGAAAGGTCTTGGTGCATTGTGATACTGTATGAGCGTTGAGTTTATACATATAGAAACATGTATTGGTTGTCCCAAAGGCAATGCACCTTGAGTATGCTGCAAAAGTATGGTTTGGATGATTGTAAGCCAATTTTTATGCCATTAAATTAGAATTTGAAGTGATACCTAAGTGAAGTAGTGGAGAATGCTACTATGTACAAGAGAATTGTGGGAAGTTTGATACATCTCATAATTACAAGGCATGATCTAATCTACACTATGGGACTTGACGATCGATTTATGTAGGTTTCCAAGAAACCACATTTAGATGCTTTGAGATGCACTCTATGTTATGTGAGTGCTACTTTGGATTATGAATTGTTTTATGAAGCTTGTGTAGAATTGTAGGTTCATGGATACACTAATGCAGATTGGGTCGGTGGTGTTCTAGAGAGAAGATCTACTAGTGGTTTCCCATTTTCACTTGGGAGCGTTGCTATGACATGGAACAGTAAGAAGAAACCCATTGTTGCTTTTTTAAGTAGAGAGGCTAAGTATAGAGGTGTTGTAATGGTAGCATGTGAGGCATCTTTGCTAGAGATGCTACTTCTAGATTTAGGTGTAGAAGTGAAAAGGCCTATCATCATCTATTTTGATAATCTTAACAACATACAATGAGCATGAAATCCTAATTTCAATGATAGAACAAAGCATATCAAGTTACATTATCACTTCATTGGGAAAAAGGTATTAGTAGGTGATATTGATCTTATTTATGTGAGGAAATATGAGCAAGTTAATTGATAGTTTCATTAGATAACATGGAGTAGAGAAGTTGAAGAATATTTGAAAGATGCTTGGATTATAGGAAATGACTCTGAGCTTGAGGGGAAGTGTTGAGATACCAAGCTCAACATGTGATGATCGAGGACGACATGTAGCACTTTTCATTTCTTTGCAATGTATAGTGGCTATGTTAATAAATGTTAAGGATAATTTTGGTGCACTTTATTAGATCTATCTACCAAGAGTGATGGCACATTTGTTTCTTGCCAACTCACTCATTTGTAGAAATTAGGGTTTTCTTTATTTATTACTCTTTATATAATGTATTGGTTATATTGTTGTGTTAGGTCATTATTGTTCATTCCATTTTAAATGTAATAGAAGAAGTAGAATAAGATCATTCTTCCTTGCCTGAATCCATTTGTGATCCTCTCTTTGAGTGTGAGAGTATGCAAAAGCTTTGTTCCTTATCTCCTTTCTCTTGAGGTAACAATCATAGGTCATACCCATTCCATATGTTCCATCTTTTAGATAAATACAATTGCCAAATGTTTATAGATAGCTTCTCGCTTAGGTTTTTGGATCACAATCTTCCTATGTTCCACTTCATACTTCTTGAAATTCTAGGTTCTTCAACATCTAAATTACCTTGTTTAATACTCATGACATTGTCATCATGACTAACTTGTTCACTTTTCTCTTCCCTCACTCGTAGTTTATACAGTCTTTGTTGGAGTTTGAGGTCTTCGGAAGCACATGAACAACACAAGGAAGAAGAAGAAGCTTGGAGCACAACACATAACTAAATAAATTACCAAGTGAATGTACAATAATAAGTAACCCATTATAAATTATAGGCATATATACAAGCTTGGGGGAAAACCTTCCTAAAGAGGAAAAAAAAGGTGCCTTGATGGTCCTAAGTGTGTTCACACACATCACTACCAAAATATATCAACAAATCCCCCCTAGGAGGATGCAGTGAACAAGGAGCTAGCAATCATGTTTAAGGAAGTACCAAGCTATGTGGAAAGATATATAAATCCACAAAAGTAAGTAAGCTCAAATCTTTGCCAAAAGCTTCAAACTTCTCCCTAGGCAGAGCCTTTGTGAAAAGGTTTGCAATGTTATCCTGTGTGGGCACATATGCCAAACTCATCTCTCGTGCAGAGAACCTCTCCTTGACATAATGATAGTGCACCTCAATGTGCTTTGTCCGAGCATGGAACATAGGTTTCCTTGCAACTACCAATGTGCTCTCACTATCAATGAAGATGGTGGTGGAAAAAGATTGACCAACACCCAAACTAGCCAAAAGGCATCTGAGTCACACACACTCAACAATCATTGTGAAAGTTACCCTATACTCATCCTAACAACTAGAATTGGACACAATGAGCTACTTCTTGCTCAACCAAGATATGCATGACCTACCAAGCATGCCGAAAAAACTACTAGTGGATGCACAAGTGTCATAACAACTAGACCAATCTGATTAAAAAGAAAGCATGAAAATATGGCGGTAATGATCCCCCCTTGGGATAAAACAATCCAAGTAGCTGAGTACCACTCAAATAGCAAAAGATGCCCTTAAGAGGTGACCAATGCTTCACACCTAGCCAATTGTGAGACAACAAATTGAATATCAGGCCGAGTTATGCATAAACAAATCAAGCATCTAACATCCTGCTGATAGAGAACAACATCAAATGCATCTCCAACATCATGAAGGCTCAATTGTAAACTTGTTTCCATAGGAGTGGTAATATGTTTGCAATCTTCAAGGCCAAAACACTACAATAATGTGTCGATACATTTTGTTTGTCACAGAGCTATTCCACCATCAACTTGCATAAGTTAAATGCCCAAATAATGATGTAGTGCTCTGCATTTGAGATCTCAAAAGAGGCATGAAAATCAGCCTTAAATTTAGCATTACGCTTCTCATTAGGATTAGTGAGCAGCACGTCATCAACATACATAACAATGAATAGAAGTACATCATCTGCACCCTAAACATATAAGGTGCTCTCAATTCGACTATTATCAAAACCATGTGCAATCAAGTAGGCATGTACATTTTCATACCAAGCACATGGTGCTTGCTTCAAACCATATAACACCTTCTTCAATCTGCACACTTTGTTTTCATGCCCTTTCTACACAAAACCATGGGGATGAAATACATACACTTCTTCATGTGAGTCCCCATTTAGAAATGCAGTTTTAATGTCCAATTGATGTACATTCCAACCATGATAAACAGCAAGTGCACAGATGCTATGAATGATGGTCATTCAACAAGTGTGTGCAAAGGTCTTATCAAAATCAATGCCTCTACTTGAGCATAACCTTTTACAACAAGCCTAGCCTTATACTTGTCAACCGTTCCATCATGCTTATGTTTCAACTTGTATATCCATTTAGATCCAATGGCCTTTTTGCCTGGAGGCAAATCACATAAAGAGCAGGTACCATTCTTCATAATAGCATCATATTCAAATTGCATAGCAGCCATCCATTTTTTTGAATTTTGTGCTTCATCTAAAGAAACAAGTTCATCCTCATAACAAAGACTAGATGTAGCCATTGCATAGAAATCTGATGCAAAGGAAGCACGGCCCATTTTTTTGAGGTGTATACAACACTACACACGGATGTCTTATCGCATGCTCAAAAATAAATGCATAGAAATCAGAAGACATGTATTCCCTTCCTCGATCAGAATGGCGGTTCCCAATTTACATGCTAAAACAGATTTTCGGCCATAACTAGAAACTGTTTGAAGTACCTAAAAACTTTAGAATTTACGTTCAATGGATATTCCCATGCATGCTTGGAGAAATCATGAATAAACGTCATGAAGTAAAGGTAGTACCCAAAAGAAGGTTGGAGAAATCATGAATAAAAGTCATGAAGTAAAGGTAGTACCCAAAAGAAGGTGTCTACATAGGACCACAAACATTGCTATAAACAAGCTGTAATTTATGAGCAGCTTGAACTGAAACATCTTTTGGGAAGGATGAATCCTGCATTTTGCCCAAAATGAAGCCTTCATAGAGATTTTTACAAGGTGTCTCAAGTTTGGGGTAGAGTGGACACCATTTCTAATTTTTGCAGGTGTAGCAAGCTAGCAAAATTTAAATGACCAAAGCGTGCATGCCAAAGCTTTGCATTTGGGATAGCTTGAGAAACCTTAACTGCACATGTTGCATCATTCACAAATTTTGCATAGTCTATGAGCTTATATAACCATGACATAAAATGCCATCAACAATAGTAAAATTTCCATTTGAGAGATCATGAAGTGTGCATCTACCATCAACAATTTGGCAACCAAGCCAATCTTGGCTAATGCTAAAATTGACAATAGGTTTTTCTTGATCCTTAGCATATACAAAGAATCTGAAAATGTAAAAGAACTACCATAAGTAGTAGTCAGAATAATCTTACAAACTCCCATTACATGATAAGAGGAGTTCTTAGCACATGTGACAATATTCCCTATGTGGGTAGGCTCAAGTGAACTTAAGAAACGACATTGTGATGTAATATGTTTAGCTTCTCTACTATCAAAGTACCAAATGTATGAGTCATATAGAGACATGCTGCTCATGAGAAGATCGATCATAGCTCCAAACAGTAGTTCGCATCCGTATTTCATTCTGCACAAGCTTAGTAAACTATGCTCTAGGTTTAGAGGCCTCATGCAACAAACATTCTAGCCTCTTTCTTCTTTTCCTCTTTTGCAGCAAGTTTTGGAGAACTCTTTATGACGTGATAATTTCCTTTATAGTATTTGCAAAAGAAATTCTTCTTTTCTAGTTTCTTCTCATCTGTGTCTTCCTTCTTTGATTGTGAAAAATTAGAATATTTATGCTTACTTGTAGATGAGCTTCATTTACCTTTGCCCTTCTGACTAGCTAAGAAAGCTTGATCTGCAACATGCATAATGGACCTATTCTACATGGGCTGATGTTCCTACAACAAAGACTATATTCTTAAATTTTAAGGAATTTGGATTTCCTTTCATCATCAAATGAATATTAGAAGCAAAACTCTGATATGAATATGGAAGACCATTAAGAACAATCTACACAAGTGAACTATCTGGAAAGACTTCAAATCAATTGCTCCTTCAAATATTTGATCTTTATCATAAAACTCTCCATGGAATCTCCTTTATTCATGTACTCACTCTCCAAATTTTTACAAAGGTAAGCAACACAAGCCTCATTTCCTACCTGGGATAAGGTTGTAAGTGTATCCAAAGCATCCTTTGCTAACTTTCAAGAGCGAATGTTAGGGATAATGGCACATTTGAAAGACAAAGCTATCAATGCATGTGTGTGAGCATCCCTACCATCCCGACCAAGTTGCTCTATAGTAGGTGCAGTAGGAACCACAACACAAACAAGAATATGAAGCATCATGTTCAATGCCATATGTATCACCTTCAAATAATTGTATTCATAGGTGTAATAGGGTGTTTTTCAATACCCTGCACAATATTCCATAGCCCTTTTGCTATCAATACATGATGCACCATATATGCCCATAACGGGTAATTAGTACCATCCAACTTGTCCTCAACAACCATCATACTGAATACCTCATTGCTTTCAGCCATGGCTACTAACTAAATAGCCTCACACAAAAAAATGACTATATCTCAAAAAGTTGACCTATAGCAGAGTTTGATTGTGTAATTGAGATTTTGTCTAACGAGTCCCTTGTTTAGTTTTTTCACATTGTTCCTTGCTACTTTAGCATCTTCCTAAGCCCACCTAATTTGACTCTCTTTTTCGTTAGTGCAGTTTTTCATTCATTTGATTTGAGTCCTTCTTTGTGTCCTTCCTGCCCAAACTGGTGTGATGATAATGCACCACAGTGGATTCCCCTTTACGAGAGCTTCATGATAATGTTTTAATAATAGAAAATTGAGCTTTATGTGACATGCATGATACTCTACACAAACCTAGAAAATATGTTAAAACTACAGAGTACACATATACCTCAAACATAGATTTCTTAGGTTCTACAAATGCGATCAAACTCATAGTCTGTGGATGACCAAGCAACTATATGTTTTATTAAGGAACATATAAAAAAGTGTTCGATTCCATTTAACCTTTCACATGGACATTAATAGTAACAATCTCCCACAGAAGACCAATATGGACAGAGTGAACTATGGGAGGAAAAACAAAGAATGATAAATGATGCTTGGAGTGTTAGTATACAACTATGTCTCCCACCTACCGGTCATATTGCATAGTGTAAAAGTAACTATGCAAGATCATGAATCAAGTAACCCCCATCAAGTGACGATGGTGTTGAATGCTATCCTATGGTAGAGCTTTAGAAAAAGCATTTGCAACATTATCTCGCGTATCAAACTTCTCAAGAATAATGCACTTAATGGCTAAGAAATCTCTAATGAAGTGATACCTCACCTCAATGTGCTTGGTCTTTGCACGATAGATTGGATATTAGCCAAAGAAATGAAACTCTAACTATCATTGATCAAACGAGGTAGACACTGAGCTAGACCCATATCATAAGCAAGATGCAAAAGCCACAATGCTTCCTACATGCCTCACTAGCTACAACATAGTCTGATTCTATATTGGAAGCAATTGTACATTCTTGAAGACGAGATCATTAAGAGAGAGTACCTCCAACAAACTGAAAAATGTACCACAAGAGGGAAATCATTATAGGCAAAAGTGGTTTTTCTTAAAACTTTTTGAGAGTGGTTATCTTTCCAAGATTCTCTTTGCAAAATAGTGACATAAATGTGATTGAATTAAACTTCAACTGCTACTTATGCCCCCTTCCCCAACAATGGTTCCCCCACCACTAGTTCGTTTCTGCTCAGCCCTCTCGTTTTATAAAAAAAAAGTAAAAGTAAGAAAGAAAGAATAAACAAGGAAAGTAAAAGGTATAAAGGAGGAAGAGTGTTCCTTGAGTAAGATTAATTCCAATCTTGCTCTTTTCTCGTGGGGTGAGCCGTTGCTGTTAAGCGGATTTCCTTTTGGCCGTCCAAGCATTGGTCATGGACTTTGTGGCTCCCCCTCAGTCCGTGTCCCCTTGAGATGGAGTCTGTCCCAATGGACGTCGCGCCCCCAGAGGTCTCTTTATGCAAGGAGTCTGTGGCGGCAAGGCAAGAAGAACTGAAGAAAACATGCCTGATCGGCCAAATGTTTGGCCCCAGGCCCCCTCTTGAAAGTGTGAGAACTTGGCTTCGCAAGGAGTGGTTCCCAAAAGGCTTAATTGTGTCCAAATGTCAATTCCTGCCGGCGAATCACCTGCTTCTTGTATTTGAGAACGAAGAGATGGCTTTCCAAGCCCTGCAGGCTGGCTCCTGGCAAGTGGGCCGGTCCACCCTTTGCCTTTTTAAGTGGACCCCAGACTTTGTCCCGAACAGATCAAAGCCTCTTCGTTACCCGCTTTGGGTGGAGCTTCCCAATCTGCCTTTCTTCATGTATGGATTTCTTCGTGAAATCGTCTCACCGATCGGTCGCCCGATGGCCGCAAGACAGGATGTTGGGGGGTTAATCTACGATGGAGCTCAACATTCTTTCAATGCAAGATGGCATCCTCAGATCTGCGTTGAAACAGACCTGAACCAGGTCCTTCCCTCGAAGATCTCCATAAACTGTGGTGATGGTATGACCTGGACACAAGAGGTTACTTACAAGAATTTGCCAAACGCGTGCTTCCGGTGCGGGCTTCAAGGTCACAGGATCAAAGACTGCCCCCTGAAGAAAAGTACCAATAAAAACAAGCTTAAACCAGATGGGACCCTAGACCCTATCCCCCAAAACAACACTCGGGGTCATCCCCCTCCAATGGAGGAAGAAGAGGGAACTCGCGTTGCTGAGACGGATTCAGAAGGTTTCACTGAAGTGAGACGCAAGAGGAAAGTTAGCCCTCGAAGATAAAAAACAAGGAATACTACGACAGCTGCCCCCTCGAATAACATATACTGTAACCTAGAAAAAGAGATTAATGAACTCGACTTCCCAGGGGACAACCTCTTTGAAGAAGACCCCACTGATAATACCCTCGGGTGCTCTACCAGCAAAGAAGATAACCTAGAAGGCTACACCACGAGTAAAGAGGAAGGCTTCACTACCAGCAATGAAGACAACCCAGACAGCGAAAGCTCCGCTCTTGGTCCTACCCTCCCGGTATGCTTTCCAAGACTACCGCAACAAAAGTCCAAGCTTAAAGGTAAACAACCTTCCGACATGCCTTGGAAGAGCCCCCTCAAGAGTAGGAGCCTAAGTCAAGAAGTAGGGAAGAAAAAAGAAGACCACAAGAAGAAAAAAGATCGGGTCCCTCCCCTCAAAGAGGGCAACCATCATTAATGAATTTCACATCCCTAAACGTTAGGGGTCTGTCTGACCCGTCAAGAGCTTCGATTCTTGGTCAGTGGTTCAAGGACATGTGCTTTGCCCCTGACTTTATTTGCTTACAAGAGATTAAAATCGACGGAGAGGATCTACAAAAACGGCTTAAATGCATTTCTCCGAACCACCTTTGGTTCTCCACTTCTCACCCTAGAGGGACGGGGGGTGCTTCTATCGGTATTAGTCACGCCTTGTCTAGCAATGTGACCTCGACTTTTGAAGATCGGAATCATCGTTGGATTGCTGCCTCTTTCGGGTCTCCTTTCCAGTTCACTGTGGTCTCAATTTATGCCCCTAATGGGGAAACAGATAGAATGGATACTTGGGCTTCCCTGGACTCCCTTTCACACAATGTTCTGATTTGTGGGGACTTCAACATGGTTGAGTTTCCTGAGGACCGATGGAATAACAAAGGAAAAATTATTGACGGTCAGGAGAAAGAGATATGGGATAAAATCAAGCTCCACTTCGACCTGGTCGAAGTGAAAGACAGGGAGGGGTTCTCCTGGTCTAATCTCCAGTCGGGGGACTCTTTGAGGAAAGCAAGACTTGATAGATGCTACATCGATCAGAACACCATCCTTCAGTGGGGTATTCCCTCGATTTCTCAACACATGGACCTCACTATCTCAGACCACTATCCGATTACTCTGTCCTTCAAACCGATTCCCTTGCTCCAGAAAGCTCCTTGGTTTCATGCTTGTCAGACATCATTTTCCCTCCCCTCTGTCCACCAGGAAATTTCTGAGGTGTGGACGGAAGCATTTGCTCACTGTAATGAACCGGCTAAGTGTTGGAGAAACGCAGTAGAAAGGACTCGAAAAATTCTAATCAGGACTCAAAAGACTATAAGAGAAATCCGAAAAAAAAGAAGAGAAACGGTGTACCGGAGGCTCTCACGGCTTGAAGAAGAGGTGAACAAAGGTAAGTTACATTGCCAACAGGGTCTTTTGAAAATCAGGGGAAGACTAAGATTAGAGGAGGAGGTCCAAAGGAAAAATCTTCAAATTTTCTTCAAAGATTGGTGGGCAGGGAAGGCCGACAAATCAACGAAAGAGATGTGTAACATCCTCAAAAGGAAACAAGCTAGGGAATCCATCCCCCTAATGGTCAATAACAATGGAACTGAATGTTGCACGGAAGTGGAGAATAGAACTATCATCGTCGAACATTTTACCAAGCTTCTCGGGGTCTCGACTCCTCTTTCCCCCCACAGGCGCGACTCCATGGCAACCATCTCAAGGGTTGCTCAAACCAGAATCCCACAGAACTTGATTGCTCTACTGGATGCTAACGTCTCCGAGAATGAAATTATTGCGGTTATTGATGCCCTTCCCAATGGGAAAAGCCCGGGTCCAGATGGCCTTACCAATGAGTTTTTCAAGTCCTTCAAACTTCAGGTGGCCACCCCACTGCGCCTCGTGTGGCAAGAGGCTCTCTCTTTTGGTGCCCTCCCTGAGTGCCTGAATAATGGCATCATCAAGTTAATCCACAAACGGGGAGATAAGAACAAAATTGAAAACTGGCGTCCGATTACCATGCTCCAAACTGGATACAAGATAATTGCAAAATTTATCGCCAACAGAATCTCCTGTCATTTAAAGTCATGGCTGTGCGAGGACCAGAAAGGTTTTATCAAAGGTAGATCTATACTTGAAGCTATTATCGATATTTGGGAAGGCCTTACTTTTGCTGAGGAGTCTGCTCAAGATCTAGTTTTCATTAAGATCGACTTCGACAAAGCGTATGACAGATTGGAATGGGACTTTATTCTTCAATCATTGAAAGACCTTGGATGCAGCCAAAAATTCACGAAGATGGTTTCCACTCTTCTTGGAAATGCTTCAACTAGAATAAACATCAACGGTAAGCTCTCTGAGCCCATTCGTTTAAAAAGATCAATCAGGCAAGGCTGCCCTCTGGCCCCTTTACTATTCGCTATCGCCTCGAATGGGCTCAGCTGCCTATTAAAGCATCACATGGACGCTGGCAATCTCAAGGGTCTTTCCTTACCTCTAAATCACGGCCAAATGGTTGTGAGACTTTTTGCTGATGACATGAATGCCTTTGTGCATAACGATATAAACAGCATTGAGGTGTTTTGGTGGTGCCTCCACACCTTTTGTGTGGCATCAGGCTCAAAAATCAACCATGCTAAAACTGCTTTTAGAACAATCAGCGGACCTACTCCCCAATTGCTGGTGGATCGGGGGTGTCAAGTTATCCCTAGCGGTGAAGTCTTCCGTCTCCTTGGCATTCCGATGGGTTTCGGCATCTCAATGGACCAACGCTGGAACTGGGTGCTATCCAAGCTGGATAGCAAGCTGAATCAGTGGAAAGGTATGCAAGTCAACCTGGCAGGATGTGCTATGGTGATTAACACTTTTATGTTATCTACAATTATTTACTTTATCTCGTGTTGGAGACCTAAGGAGAAAGACTTGGCCAAAGTGGAAAGAATCTGCAGGAACTTCCTTTGGACTGGGGACCCCAACAGAAGGGGGATTCCCAAAATCAAATGGGAAACTTGCATTAGCCCTAAAGACTCAGGGGGCTTGGGAATTTTGGATATTGCTGGATTGGCTGACAAGCTGGCGGCAAAATGGCTTATCAAGGCCTGGTGCAATAGAGAGTCCTCTTGGGCTAAATTGATCTTCAGAAACACGGAAGACCTTACCTTTGTTGGCCTCCCCGGTTGGAAGGACATAGGGATTCTCTCGCTTTTGTTCTCCCCCCACCCGGTCTTCCCTAAAGGCTCTAGCCTCGTGTGTTCTTTATGGAAGAATTGGAACAAGGCCAAACAGTTCATCAGAATCAGTGATGATTGGAAGTGGGCGGCTGGCATAAGACAAAATGACTCTATTTGGTTCCCGATCAGTGGCATTCGGGGAGTGGAGTCTTGGAACCTCCAAACCGCAAGGCGGTTATGGAACAAGGGGTTCAAACAGTGGAAACAGCTCTGGAAACAAGAGACCAGCCAGTGGATCAGGTTCGAAGAATTGGATCCGAGACTTAGTGTTACCTTTGAGGAATGGACTCTTCTTCAAAGCAGGTGCCTTGCCTGGGACCGCTCAACTTCCCGCCTTCTATGCGATCAGGATCTTCCTTGCTTGGAGGGCCTCAAATGGAGCAATGGTAAGAAGCTATCCAGAATCCCGAACTTCAAAGGGGATTTGGATGTTCACCACACCCTTAACAAGCGATGGTGCCTTGCGTGGACCAAACTTCGATGGGAGCTAAAATTCATGTCTCTTTGGCACCCCCTGATTGAGGTCAAAAAGTCCGTTCTCATGTGGCAGATCTTGCATAAAGGAATCTGGACCAATGCAAGGGCTAACAAAATCTGTGGTGTGCAGCCATGGTGCAAGCGTTGCCATCGGTGCATCGAAGATTTAGCTCACCTGTTCTTCGACTGCCCCAAGTCCCGTGTTATCTGGCTTCACGTGTCCCGCGTTTTGAGACTCACGAGTCAAATCCACTGGCAACAAGTGATGTTGGGTGAGGCGATCGGATGCTCATCGAGGCTGTGGAATGCCATCAGAGGTGAGGCTCTCTGGAAGATTTGGCGAGAGCGCTGTGCCGTCAATTTTGGCCAAACTCCTAAGGAATGGTCGATTGAGAAATCTTTGTTTCTCCTTGGTAAAAGGATCTCCCGAGTCAAGAGATCGCCACCGTTTAGACATCACTGTATTTATCTCCTCGAAAACAACAAGTTGAAACCCAAATGGGTCCCGCATGAGGGTGATGGTAATGTTATCCGCCTCATTTGTAATGCCCTGTAGCTTGCCATACTCCTCCCCTGCATTGTGGGATTTGGGGGGTCCCATGGGCACTAGTCCCACTCACTTGTAACTTTTTCTCTTTATTATAATTAAAGTCCGGGAGATTAGGCTAAGGCCGAACTTCCTTTATTTAAAAAAAAAAAACAATGGTTCATTTTCATTCAAATGCTAGGGCAATCAGTGAAGTCCTTAGCTAATTGATGCTCCCACTTTGACTAACACCCCTCTTTTCAATAGTCTACAACTTGGATATACGACTAATTGACCAATTTTGCTCTAAAAGGATTGAATATGCACAAAAATGGATGCTATGCAAAGCCATCATTGTTGTGTGCAACTGGGTGGGTAAATTTTGTTTTGGTTTTCTTCAAGAGGCTCTGTAGTTTACAATATAGGTTCAACCTTTTCCTTGCTCCGAGGATTGACCCCTCTTGCTTGTGCACTCCCCCAACAACCTGAATTCCTCCTCTTAGCTATTTTTTTATCACTCAATAGAACTGTCTCGTAGCCTCATGCTTCCCTACTATCTGAAGCAATTTTCAAGAGTATTTCCCGAGGCCAGAAAACTAATCATCTAACAATCTCTCTTCATATGTCTCAAATTGCATGCCAATGATTGCGCTACAAATCCCTCATTGGTATGCACTTGAAGGTTTTAAGCCATCTTCCTCTTTCCTTGGGTGTGAACACTCTTGTAGTTGTGTGAATCATTTGAATGACTCCATTTTTCAAGTTTTGAGGTATTCTCCCCTCTTGCGATTGCCCAAGATGTTAGGGCAATCAATAGTTTGGGCTTGAGATAATTATGCACTTTTGAAATTTTAGACTTGATATGAGCCTGTGCTTTAATTCTTCCTCTCAGCAACACAACCCTCTTCTCAACACACAACTTGCTAGCTATTCTTGAATGCTATGGAGCCTTCCCCAAAGCTTTGCGTGCCATCTCTCACCCCTATGTTTCTCCTTCTTCAATGAAGATGATGAGGTACTCATAGGTTTGATGGAAAATTTGGGAGTGATAATCAAACTCTTACCCTAAAAAATGTGAAATTTTCTATTCTCATTATGTACTCACCTAAAAATACAAGAATTGATATGGAAATGATGGTCATGAACACTCAAGCAAGAAAATAAGCTATTAGAACTCATATCTTGCAAGGTGTTTCTCTCCAAGTGCGATGACTGACCAAATGTGTTCCCCAACAATGGTGCCGAAGTGTTCGAAGACATAGACCCATGACACATGTCAACCAGTGTCAAGCAATGGGTCCTTTCCCACATAAATATCAATTCCAGAGACAATACAATGGTATGAAGACATTGTCCATGCTAGGATTCAAGCACACACATATGTAAGGAGACTAACACACACAAACACACACACACACACATGCAAGTAAAACTCTAGAATAAGCACAAAAGCTCCCAAGCAATTCAAACTTCATTGGACTAGAGAGTGGACCTCAACAATAAGAAACAAAAATGAGGGTTTATCTCGCTTTTGTAGATGAGTTTAAAAAGTGACCCTGTTCACACTCTAGTGTCCATCCTAGTTAAAAAATATGTCACGATCCTTCATTTGAGGTCCAAACGAGTGCAAAAAAATATCGTAAAATCTTGGTGGGTTAGGGAATCCCTTCTCAATCTCAAGAACTTCTTGACTTGTACAAATATGAAGTAAATTTTGAGAAATGAATTTTTTGACATAATTTTGAACATGGCTATTTTACATAAAAAGGGCTGATTTGAAGGGTAATTTTGGAATTTTTGGGGCTCCTACTAGCTTGTTGTCCTACTTGAGGATGTCAATCATGCTTGTTGCTTCACTTATTCATAAGGTTGACCATATTCTCTCTCTTTAGCTTTTAGAAACTACCTCAGGGAGTCTCCGTCTCCAACAGTATGCAAGTGGCCTAGAAACTGAAAGGCAAGGTTTGCACATAAGAATATTTGTTATCGCTATTGCATTTATAAGTGATTCATAGATTATGTACTTTATTTGATATGCCTAAGATCAGACCATGTTTCATACATATAATATTACAACACATCTTAACTTGATATGAGAGACTTAATTCCATAGAGTGGATGATGATTCACTTTGTATGAGAGATTTTAGGCCACAATTTTGATCATCACACATTGGGCATGATAGATTGAGATCTTGGACCCATAGTTTGGACCAAGATAGGAACCTCTTAGACTTCCATTTGAGGAGAATAAGTAACTTTAGTTCATTTACTTGAGTTTAGATTTCAAAACACCCGGAAAAGATTTCCATTAGCGATGAGTAATTTATGTTATTGAACTACCTCAATTGATCGTTTTTGATTATCTTGAGGATTTTGCCTTAAAGATTTGGGGTATATCTCGGAAGCATTTAGCACAATATTCTTTTACTATTTTCTCATCTTTGTGTTTAATTCATTCTTGAACCAGTTTGTGGAAGCCCCACAGGTGACTCATAGCTTTGGATGAGTATGGCATATTTCCTTACTCGTTGAGTAAGTGATTTTGTTTATTTTATAGTTATCATTATTTGGAAAGTTGTTAGCTATTGAGATAAGGGCAAAATGCTAAGGTCTCTTGAGGTGACAAGTTGTCACAAGTTAGTGGTCAAGGTAGAGGCATAAGGATTTAGAGGAAATTTCGAGTATCTATGTTGCACACATGAGGACTCACAGGGCCTCACAGGGATTCCTAGAGTATGTCCAAGGTGAGGAGTGCTATTTCTTGGCATAAATGCTAGATAGGAAACAAAAAAACTAATCATCTACTTAATGTTAAAGAATCTAGTATTTCAAACACCTAGCAAACTCTACTCTTATTAGTTGGGATCACATGTTTTGTTTTCTACGTTTTTAGCTCCTTGTATATCATTGACGACAATGATCATTGACGACAATGATCTCTAGAAGGGAGAGAGAGTGTTATATTTTGGAGATATACATGCCAAGATGAATGATAAATTCTTTGTTTAGGGGATAGCCAAGTATACATAAATCTATGGTTGGTTGCCTATTCATTATAGCCAAATGAACAATGAGACCAAACAAGAGACCAAACAAGAGACCAAACAAGAGACTATAGATGGTGTCTAGACAAGGTTATATTGGATGGGAGGTGAGCCCCAAGCCCCAAACACATACTTTTCAGTCTCCAACATCAAGAAAAACCTTTCTACAAACCTAATGCATACTTTTTTTTAGAGATCAATTTATAATTACTATTAATTTTAAAGAGTTATGACTTAGGCTTGCTCTTTTTATAAGCTTGGAATTTGAAAGCCATGAAATTCTCTTAGGCTTACTTTGTTTATAACGTTGGAATTTGAAAGAACAAACATGCCCATGAGATTCTCTCTCTCTTTATCCAAGAATTCATCCAGCTCATCTACAGATATTGAACCATGGAACTTCACTCTAGAGATTCAATGCAATGTGGTACTACTACATCGACAATAGCTAACACATACATTGCTTAACAGCCAAAAAGACTTGTCAAGTGGATAGCCATGAAAACCTAACAAATTGGCAACCATCTACATTGTCCGACCATGGAGCTTGAAATGCATATTCAGTCATTGTTGAAGTGATGTTTATTAAGTAGCCATATTATACATATGATCACTGATCAACATACAGCCATACTCCTCTGCATTGTGGGATTTGGGGGGTCCCATGGGCACTTATCCCTTTCACTTGTAACTTTTTTTCTTTATTTTAATTAAAGTCTGGGAGATTAGGCTAAGGCCAAACTTCCTTTAAAAAAAAAAAAAAAAAAAAAAAAAAAAAACATACAGCCATTGGCATCATGTCTCTATGCATTTAATGGTCGGTAACAAGTAGGTCAACTAAATACGAAGATTGAAGTGATTGGTAGTTTAAAGTTAATGAACACTAGAAGTGTCCTTGTACTCAGTCTGTCTTTAAAGAGTCGATCTTTGCAAAAGCAGGAAGGTCATGGATAATCAAGCGGGATATTTTAGATATGCGGATACACATACACAGAGAAAACGTTCCCCAGCGCTCTTGAGATGGACGTAGACAGATCTCCTTTTTTTCTTTACTGGAGGCATGCTTCCAACCTTGCACATACCAAGATTGTGCTGTGAAGACAAACATAGGTCTCCTTCTCCGTTTGTGTCTCCCTTTCTGTGTCTGTATCATTGTATCTACCTCAGCGACTTAACAAACGATGTGCAACGGTGATGATCAAAATTACACGTCTCTCTCTCTCTCTGTCTCTCACACACACACACACGCACACACACACACACACACGCACACACACAATAGCATAAACGCAGATGGGTGCCCACTGTCCAGTGACCACACACTTGATACGTCTTAAGAATTGGAAGTCCCATGGCCACATCCACTTCCACTTCCGTACCATGTTTGTAAACTCAGCTACTGATTCGTGTGGGGATCTCTCTCTCTCTCTCTCTCTTCCCCCACACACACAAACATTAACACACGCAGAGGCATAAAGGCATACATGATACGGGGTTATGAATCATTCCACTTCCGTTCAAATTTTTGAGCATACTACATAGTTGCCTGTGCGCACTGCAGAACAGGAAATCACCCCGAGGATCTCTCTCTCTCTCTCTCTGTGTCTCTCTCTCTCTCTCTCTTTCTCTCTCTCTCTCTCTCTCTCTCTCTATAGGAGTGGTAACATCAGGTGAAGTGCAGAAGAGATGGGGTTAGTGCATGCTGTTTTGGCAGCCGGAGCAGCATTGCTTGTGGCGAATCTGACGCTGAAAGCAGCGGCAAGGTTGCGGCAGCGTCGGATGCGCGGGGGTTCTAATGGTCACATAGGCAGCCTGAAGAACAAGCATGTTGTTATAACAGGCGGTTCTAGCGGCATTGGTCTTGCGATCGCTATGCGCTGCGCAGCGGAAGGCGCCTTTCTTACCCTCATTTCCCGTACTCCCTCAAAGCTAACCGCCGCAGCGGAACTCATCACCACCACCCTTGGCTGTCCTTCTCACCGTGTACAGACTAAGGTTGGTTCAAACGTGCTCTTGTGTCTCTTTTCTGCTGCTACATGCACAAGTAAACACACACAAGCGAAATCCTATTCTATCAGGAGTGCAATACTGCATTTCTATGCACATGTGCAAACACTAGGCATCTTTGCGCATGTACAAACATAAAACATCTTTGCATGCGCATGCGGAAATGAATCAATGATTAGTTTATACATTGATTCTGTTCTGAAACGGAGTCCTCCATAGCCCCCAATTTTTTGAGTACGCACAGCATATTGCGAATCTTACTAATACATGATCTTTTCCTTGAAGTTGATTTATTCAGTTTTCTTGCGTTACGATCATGATGTGATCATGATTTCTACATTATTCAGACTGTAGGAACGATTATGTTTATATCTTATTGTTATGTCTATACTCAGATAACATGGATTACATTCGTGCATGCTAAAGTCAATACATGTTCTTTCTTATACCCCGCATGCCCTAATCTCTTTTTTGCCATTGTAAACAGAAACATTCCTTGACGATGATTTTTTGCATCATACTCTTATGTCATGTACACATTGATGAAGATATGATGATTGTAAAATTCATTTTCGCATCTCAGCCCAGAATGTGGAGGCAATGATTTCTCTAATATGTTGTCATGTTAGTATACAGACTAGATGGATTAGATTTCTGTACTGCATTTTCATGTTTTGATTCAAACTGCTCACAAGAGTGACGATTTCTTCATTACATCGTTGTGTTCGATTCAAGCTGCAGGAAAAAAATCTTTTTTTGTGTTCTAACTTCTCTCTAAAGTTTAGAGACATCATATTTTGCATTGCAAATTTCTATGTTTTGATTCAGATTGCAGACACTAGCGATGCAGATGCAATTATCAGTGCGCTCAAGCAGAGCTTTGAATGGATGCCCATAGACGTGCTCATATGCAACGCTGGGCTAGCAAAACCAGGAATGATTGGTGAAGTCGAAGTGAAAGATCTAGACCTTGTGACCAAAACCAACTTTCTGGGTTGTGTTTATCCAATTCATGCCGTAGTTCCTCTCATGAAACAAAGAAGTCTCGAGAATCCCTCTTCAATAGTGATAATGAGCTCTCTTGCAGGATTGGTGAGCATGCAATATTCATAATTGTGAAGATCACAAGCACTCTCTGCTCTGCATTTATACAAACCTATTTAACTTATTCTTATTTGACTGCCCTGTTATCATCTAGATTCTATGTTGTGTGCAGATTCCAGTTTATGGAGTTAATGTTTACTCGGCAACCAAGTATGCTCTCAAAGGTCTTGCAGAAGTCTTGTATCTCGAGTTGCTACCATGGAATATCCACGTGAATCTGATTTGTCCAAGCTTCACAAAGACAGACCTGCTTGCAGAAGGTATAAACTTGAAATGGCTCAAATAAATTCTCAGGCTTGAATTCAATTTCGAAAATATGCAACGACATATTTTTACATAAATTAGCAATTCTCTTTCTGTATGCTACTATGTAGGCAAGTGATATGAGATTTACTTTGCATGATTTCTAGATGCTACATTTGACACTACTAGTATTATCGTTAACTTCACTTGGCATCTGAGGTTGTCAATGCAAGTGTGTATATGTGTGTTTGTCCCTCTTTTTCTATGTACCCATCCATCTATGCCCATATATGTACAAAACCATTTATCCACTTATGTATCGACATATCCACATCCACAAAACTAGAAGTCTATAAATGCATGTATGTATGCATGTTTTATATTTCAACATTAATATGTGTTTCTATATTATATGCCTGTATGTGCACATTGATGCAAACATGCATGATTGTATGTGCACATCATGTACATGTGCATCCGTAAATGCATGCATATGTATTTTATGTCAATCTTTATTGTTGCATGTAATTACAGATTCATGTAATACAAGTTTATCATTGAACGTATGTGGGTATGCATGTATTGATGAAAATACATGCTACTCTATCTATGTATATATGTGTGTATACACACATTACACACATATACATGCTCATGTTTATGCATATGAGTAAGCAAATGCATGTATAATGAATATAAATACATATCATATACATTCATGTATATATACAAATATAAAATAAAGATTCTTAAATACTCACATGCATAGCTGCACATGTATATATGTGGATATAATCATGCACACATACATACATATGTGCATATAGTTGAATGGATGTGTATGTATATATCTACCTATTTCCAAATGTATGTATCCATATTTGTATGTATGTATGTATGTATGTACCCCTATATGGACCTATCTATGTATGGATGTACGAATGTGTTGGAGTAGAACTTTGAAAACACATATAATGATTTTTCTATTGTTGAGTTGCATAACATATAGAGGTGGATTTTGAGACTTAGAAAACCCAAAACACACTTTAGTAAGCATCCAATAACCCAAAGATGAACTAAACTGCACTTGTCTTGATGCGAGTGCCTTATCACAAGCTATTGAAGTAGCTTAGTTATGAGGATTACACAGATATTATCAAACTTTTTTTTTCTAATTGTATATAGATCTCAAACTAGAGATTTGACACACCAATATACACTTAGAAAGTTAGAAAATGAACCCAAAGCATTTTTGAGTTTATTGGTAATGATGAATCAATACAAAATTTCAAAACATGTTTAGCTATAAATGAGATAGGTAGATTAGACAAACTTACATGCATCTTGCATATTTGATCAAATAAAAAAGAAGACAAGAAAACAAGGGCCTTGCATGGAGATTCTCTAAGGACTATAGGCTCATTGAACGACACATAATAATGATTGAAAGTTGGAAGTTTTAACCCTTTTTTATCTATACATAGAATAGTCCATAAATGTAATCGAAACTCACTTAAAGGACTCTTATATTTTTTCTTGATATTTATTTTTCATTACAATGAATATTGGTTTGATAAAACTTGTAAAAAGTACTCTTCTTTGTAGTTGAAGTGCTAACTTGAAGTCAATCTTGATTTCCATGGGACTTCATATTCCAAGCCTCTCAATGCTCCCTTTTGGGCTAAATTCTTCTTTCAATGTAAATTTCAATCACATAATTGAACTTGCATAGCTTGGTTGCATCGATAAATCTGTTAAGTATATCAACTATTTGATAATGTGTTTTGATTCATTGTCTATCCATTTTCTTTGTTAAGGCCTCTCTAATGACATCATAACATATGAGTAATATCTATCTCATGATTTTATGCTGAATTACACACTTTTACGGTCCCAATTATGATGAGAAGATAATATGTAAGGTCCCTAATTATGATGAGAATATTAATATCTATCCCTCATGATTATATGTTGTACTACATACGTGTAAGGTCCTCATTATGATGAAGAAGATTATATGTTGTCTTACACGCTTGTAAGGTCCCCATTATGATGAGAAGATAATTTTGCATTGTTTTGTTGGTTGGAACCTTATGTTACATGTTAGATGAAGGTCCTATTGAAACATTTATGGCTAATAGATGGCTTAGGTAGACTTGACCTATTGGAAATGGCATTTATTAGATTGATATATGGCATAAGTTAAAATTCTCAATGTTTGAGCTTACAATTTCCACTTTGAGGATCAATTGATTTTGCATTATGTATTTGAATTCCATTGTGATCTCAAAGCTTGACATGGATTATTTTGCTTGATTTTATTGATTATGAAACTAATCTAGTTTAATATATTGCACATTATTGGCATATAGCATATTGGTGAATCTTGTGTATTGATTACATACACAATATTTCTTGCATAGAGATATGTTTATAGATAAATTTTGCACTAGTCTAAACATAACGTTGAGTTAACATATGTCATCCTTGTATTCTTCCATCTAGAGCTTTATAGATCAATATCAAAGTCTTATTTTGAGAGAACATAAAACTATTGTACTTGCTTTTAGTAAGAGGAATTTCAGTATTTGCTATATCCATTCTCTTTTTCTCTTCTCTTCTATTGTAGTTATCTCTCTTGTGTATCTATTATTTTATATGATAATAAGGCTTTGAGATGCTTGTAGTTAGATAGAGATTTTTGTTCGATCAAGAGCATATTAATGTAATAATTTAGTGATGATCTTCTCTGTGAGAAAATGCATCTTAAGAATCATTAAGGCTCAAGAAATATTGCATTCTTAGTTAATGTAAAGGAGAGGCTATTTTGATAACTCAAAGAAGAAACCAAAGAAGAAGTTTATTGGAAGTTGTTATTGTTGTAAGAGAAATGATCATGCATTAAGGATTGAAAAAAGAAGCGAATTGATAACAGGAATGGTATTGCAAAATCCATTTGGAAAAATAAGGAATTGGTAAACAACACAAAATTTGAACCATGAATTTCTACCAAGCTCATGTTGATGAACCTTGAATATTGGATAATCTAGTGTCTTCCCATATGATCAATAAGGATTGATATAGTTTTCTAATGCATGTATAGAAACCTCTCAATGATATGGTGAGAAGAGACTCAAAATGCTGAATTGAAAGGATTGGAACCATATCTTTTGTTTTTTCAATGGTATTGGAAGAATATTTTTTGGTGTGTTGTATGTTCTTGCATTGGAAATGTACATTTTCTTATAAATTTCTACCATAAAAGATTAGAATCATGAAGTATTTTTCAAGCAGGATGACATATAAATTTTGAATGGATGAGGTAATGTGGTATTAAAGGAAGTGTGACAAGAGGACTTGGATGAGTTGAATGTTCTCACGATTGCATAAGACAAGGATACTAGTAGACTTTTGGCATCAACATTTTGGAGAACATGGATTTGCTATACTTAAAGAGATGCAAAGAAAAGGGGTGGTAAGACATTTGTTTGTATTATTAGATTCTTAGAACCATATGGACCACATGATGGGTAAACAAAAAACGAAGGTGCTTTCATTCCAAAACCATAAACAAGCTCAAGATCCTATAGAGTTTGTACATGTTGGTATTTTGGGACCTCTTTACTAATTGTTAGTTGATAATTGTAGTTGAGAGATGTGGAGGCAATTTGCTTGGGAGAAGCTTGATGCGCTTGGTAGATTCACAGTGTAGCACAAGATTGTTGAGAATCAAACAAGACTCAAATTGGAGAAATTTTATATTGATTGAGGAGAAGAATTCTTTAAAGAAGAAATTCAACAAACATTACCAAGATCATAGAAATAGAAGGAAATGCATCATTGTTCACACATTTTAATAAGATGGTATTCCTAAGAGATGAAATTGGACAATAGTTGAATTGCTTTGTTGCATGTTTAATGCTCAATATAATGGTTTGTTGTAGATTAAGGGCTCAATAAATACTCGAATCATGTTGGGTAGAAGCAATTAATGTAGCACTCCATATTCCAAATAAGAGCTACACAAAGGGATTTTAAAACATCACATTCTCAAGAGATGTGCTTCGGTAGAAAGCCTTGAGTTATGCATTTCATAACTTTTGGGTGTTTATATTATGGACATACCATGATTCAACAAAAGTTGAGGATCAATTTTAGAAAATGTATCTTCTCGAAGGCATATAGAAATTGAGATCTAGAGGTAAATAAGATCATCTTGTATTGTGATGTGGTGTAATTTGATGAGTGAACATACTTAGTGAAGAACAAAGGTAAATATGCGATTTCATCATTTGAAGAAGCAAATCCCCGTGTGCCTTTCCATAGATACGTAAAAATTGAGGAAGAGGGTTAGACATCAAATAATGAAATTCCTTTGCAAAAAAGCTAACTTGTTGTTACTACACAATGTGTGCCTTTCCATAGATACGTAAAAATTGAGGAAGAGGGTTAGACATCAAATAATGAAATTCCTTTGCAAAAAAGCTAACTTGTTGTTACTACACAATGAAAGCAACTACAAAGTGGGTGCTTCTCAAGTTTTCTAGGGTAATCTTTAGATGGTTTCTAGAGATCAAAGAGGATTGAGTAATGAGGATCCTCACACCATATTTTTAATACAAATTATGCTTGAAGTCATGGAATCAATAAAAGAGCCAAAAAGTGTAGATGGACTAAACAATCCTAAGTGGAAGTAGTAATGTAGTTTGGGTATGGTAATATTCTTACAAATGACACTTAAAAGGTCATTGATATGTTGCTAATGAGAAAGATAACTAGTACTAAGTTTTTTTAAAAATCCAAGTATAAACTAGGTGATACTTTAGAAAAGTAAAAAGTTGGATTTGTTGCATAAGGTTTCTCATAGGTGGAATGAATTGATGCCCAAGTTACATTTGTAAAAATAGCTAGAATGATGACTATCTACATGGTACTTGTAGATATTTCACATAAAAGATGAACAATATAGTAGATGGACGTGAAATTTGCACTCTTGAATGGTTAGATGGAGGAGAAGGTATATGTAGCTCAAAATTAGGTTTTGAGGTGTCCCATTAACAAGATGTTTAGTGTATGGCCTTAATCAAGCTTGGAGATTTTGGTACTAATGAAGTGATAGTGTTTTTTAATTCAATAAAATACGTTATGGAGGTACTTTTGATGCAAATTTGTACGTTATGAGAAAGGATAATGAGTTGGTGATAGTCATCTTGTTTGTAGATGACTTGATTATTATGGAAGATCATGCATAGTCCAAACACACACTAGCTTTATCATCGAGTCTGAAAGAATTGATCTCAGGCCATTCCATTACTTCCTTGGAACTAAAGTGTTGCAGAGAGAAGATGGGATTCACATCGGTTAGAACGTATGCTACGAAAATCTTCAAGGCTTTCAGGATGAAGGATGGTAAAAAGATTGTTTTCATGCTTATGTAGGTAGATCCTAAACTCTCCACAAATGATTATACACGATGTAGATTCTAAGAAATGTGTGAAGCTTGCTTAAGGACTTACCTTTCTATGCAACACTACATCAAAGATTTGTTTTGCTATTGAGTAGGTTTTATAAAAAGCAATAAAAAAAATCGAGAATAGCTAACCAACCTGATACTTTGATTGATCTAATTATTTATATGTGTTTATGCTTCGATTGAACTAACGTATTTATATGTATTTATGCTTTGGTTGAACTAATGTATTTATATATATATATTTTTGTCTCTGTATAATCAGATGTATATAATTATGCATGAATATTGCATGAATGTATGTATATGTAGCATGTATTTATGTGTCAATAGATACTCATGCATGCACACAGTGATATTATGTATGCATATCCAGGAATGAATTCATATACACATATACATGTATCCATGTGTATGTACATATGTGTCTTTATTTGAATGCATGTATGAATGTATTCACTATGTATGTATGTATGTACTTATGCATGTGTGCATGTATCGATGTATACCCATAGGAAACTAAGGTTGTGTATGTTATTTTGAAGTGAAATCTTACAAGATTATATTCTTTCCAGAGTACTTCGGTGCCAATGCTACAATATGTGGAGTTGGAAAAACGCTATACTCATATAATCAGCAGAGCTTGGATTCGGCAGATCATGTTGCAAAAATAACTCTTGAAGGAATCAAGGCTGGCAGGTTTTTGACATTTACAAACAGACAAGGTTCTACACTTGGGCCACTTGGCAGGGGATTTATACCTAGCGATTCATTCAGTACCTTTTTCTTGGAGTTACTTCTTATGATACCTTACAGGTTTCTTAACGTCCTATGGCTTCTTCACAGCAAGAAAGTTATCATGAGCAGTATGAATTCCAATATGAACTAGCAATTTAAGGTTCTACTCATTCGAGAGGTGAATGGGCAACGTTTGGTGCCTAGTAATTGTATGATAAGATATGATTGGGACAAAAAGTTACCTTATCTTTGTTCTTAAAGATAACCAATGAATGCAATATATCTTGAGTGAAAAATGTTTTTTACAGATTAGATGAACAGTCATACAAACTTAGATGAACAGCATATTAGATGAGCATATTTTTATATCTATATCCTAAGTAACTGATCATGGAGCTCATATAACTCTTTCTACCTAAGTCATGTGGTTAAAGTCCAGCACACGAATGCATATATTATATCTAAATATATTTTCGAAATCGAGAAATTGAAACACAATGTTAGTTCCCATTTCGTACACAATTATACATGCATCTGCACACACACACACACACACGCATGCATATATATATATATATATATATATATATATATATATATATATATATATATATATATATATATAGAGAGAGAGAGAGAGAGAGAGAGAGAGAGAGAGAGAGAGAGAGAGAGAGAGAGAGAGAGAGAGAGAGAGAGAGAGAGAGAGAGAGAGAGAGAGAGAGAGAGAGAGAGAGAGAGAGAGAGAGAGAGAGAGAGAGAGAGAGAGAGAGAGAGAGAGAGAGAGAGAGAGAGAGAGAGAGAGAGAGAGAGACACACACACGTATGTACATAAATGCATACATGCATGTGTGGTCATGTGTGTGCATGTGTTTGTGTTTGTGCATCTTATACATGCATCTGTACACACACACACACATATACACACACATATACATACATACATATACATATATATATATATATATATATATATATATATATATATATATATATATATATATATATATATATATATATATATATATATATATATATATATATATATATATATATATGCACACATGTATGCACATAAATGCATACATGCATGTGTATGGTCGTGTCTGTGTGCATGTGTTTGTGTTTGTGCATCTTTTGTGTACATGTGTGTGTGTACATATATACAGATGTGTAGGTATCAGTTCATTTGTATATACAATTGCATAAACATAATCATGACATGTATATATAGGAATTTATAGATACATACCCATATACATGTATATAGATAGACAAACACACGTAAATACTACTACAATACATGCATTTATATGTTCATATGAACATGAATAATACATAAACACAAATAAATATAAATGCATATGGATGCCTATAACACAAATAAATATAAATACATATGGATGCCTACACTTATGCCTACATATATGCGTACATGTGAAACCCATTTTTGCGTATATCTATTATGCCCATTACCTGGTCAAATTACACCACATTTCAAGTACTTGCTCTCGATTCTATGCATAATCCTATTCTTTTTGAGTCATGCAATTTATTACATCTATGGATTTTGATTTTTTTCAATAGTTATTAGGGAAATTTAGATGTAGCCTCTAATAATTTGTCTTAAGAATCATAAGCATAGGATGCATGATTGTATTCTAAAGAATTTGGGGAACAATCCTCTATACCACTACAAATCTACATTAATAACACATGGTGCATACAAATTTCACAATAGATACACATGGATTGACGTTTAGAGTCCAATATTATGCTTCGTTTATGGTACTTTGTTCTTTCATGTGCATAGAGATGTAAAATTTACCCCTAAATGTATTTTACAAGGAAGGGATTCAATATGAACTCATAGTGAGTAAATTCGATCAAACTTTTGACAACTGGAGTTGATTTTATAATATTCAAATATGATAGAACTCTTTATCACATTTGATTGTAAGGTCTTGCGAAAATTTATGAACTACGCTTTGCTTGAAACTTCTAAAGTTGCTACCAATAGGTTTCCTTCTAGACTCGCATGAAAATCATTTTGTTAATCATACATACATACATACTTTGTGCAAGTTGTTTTTCAAAAGGAAGTTTGGTAGACACCTACTCTTCCAAACTTTAATTAATAGAGAATACAACTGTACAAGTGAACATGCCTAGCACCCATGGAACCTCCCGTATCCCACAAAGCAGGGGCTGCATATAGATTACTAAAGAGTTTTACAAAGAAGGTTGATAACCCTCTTGTCCCCCTCATGTGGGGCCCACTTGATTTTGATCTTGTTCCTCTCTAGGAAGAACACTATGATGTCTAGAGGGTGGGGGCTTCTTACAATTGGAATTTCTTTTGCTTAAAAGGAAAAGAGATGTTTTGATCGACCATTCTTTAAGAGGGCTTCCAAAGTTGGCTGGACACCTCTCTTTCCATATTTTCCATAGAGTCTCTCCTCTTATAGCGTTCCAGAGTGCTGAGGAGCATCCGATTGCTTCACCAAGCAAAGCTTGCTTCCAGTTGATTTGTCCTTGTAACAACATGATTCTCTCAAGGACTTGCCATTTCAATATAGATTTGGGGCATGAATAGAATAGGTGTCCCAAGTCTTCCATGCCACTGTTAGTCGGCTGCCAGATTGGAAGTTGTAAAACTGAATCTTTTGTTCGCACGCGTGAAAAGTTGTTACACTGATAGTTGTAATCTTTTATATAAAGCAATGAAAAGAGATGCTCAGTGACGATTCGTGGAATCACCAGACTGTTCATCTGGGTGATTGTCTGAGCGTTGCTGTAGCGTTGTTTGTCGAATTTCTGAGTACTCTGAGTATACTGTGCATATCCGTGTTTATTGTCTATCGATCTCTGTTGCGATTGTGAGTTTCATTTACATACGGTAGATCGTTGTACTGTTGTCTGAGTAAGTCGTTTGCGAGTCTCTATTGGGATTGTTGTGTTAGTTCGCGTATCGTGTTGTTATTCTTCTTGAAATGGTCTGCCAGTGTTTGGTGAAGTCTGTGTAGCTGTGGTAGCTTTTCTGGTATTCGGGTTTGTATTGTGTTGTCTTCAGTATTGAGGTCTATGTTCGTACGACAAAGATTAAGCTACGGTAAGAGCTGTCCTAAGTTGCGTACTGAATCTTCAAGCACTGTGTGTCTGTAACTGTTGAGTCCTTCTGTGTCTTCGGTTGAGTTTGACTATGAGCATTGTTCGGTGAAGGTTGAACTACTGCTATTGTTCCTAATGTTATTGCAATGTGTATTCGGAAAAGGGTCCGAGGTAACTCGGTATCATGATACTAATCGTCTTGTACAGTGTGTTCGGCGAACCTTGGAAGAATTAGAATAACGAACCGTAAAGATTGAGAAGGGTATACCAATTCATGATAGAAGTCTTGAATATTAGTATATTGTGGTGTGAAGTCATTTTGGGAAACAAGCATAGGGCCTCTGTTTTTACAGACCCCTTCCACTCCCAAGAACCCAACAACGTTTAAACGCACTTCTGACAGTTAGAACACAGCGTTTAACACTGGCGTTGTCTGTGGGAAGGTGGCAACAGATCAGATTGTTGCAAATCAGTTATGGAAACGTGACTGTAAATTGTAAATCGACAGTAATAGAACGCGATTAGTACCAAAAGATGATACATGCTGGTTACTTGATCCGGTGAAACATATCCAAAGAACTGCCAGCCTGGGGTACCTAATTTGCTAAGGACGCCTCCAGGAGGTAAAAGCGCAGATAGGTCTAACCCAGTTGTCAAGAAAGTAAAGAACGTTAGTAAGGATTCCGGTCATATTCCGGTGGAACGAACTAAATCTCTGGCAGATTCCGGTGCGATTTCGTCATAATCTGTCGAAGATATAGTAACTCCAGAATCTAACATGACGCAGTATGAAGTTAATTTAACATCATTGAGTAAAGATTCGAACTTGTTTACGAATAGAAACGTCTTAGTCAAAGAAATCAGCAAGGGAGAAAAAGCACCCTGTATTGGTGAAAAATCGACACATTCCGGTGATATTTCGGTACCAGTTGCTGAAAGATCGTAGTTTTTCGGCGGCGGTTTACCATTTTTTGGTGAATCATCAGTCCAGTCACCGCTATTGGGAGTAAGCTTTCCTACATTTGACATCAAGAAGGAAGGTAGCTTGTTCGAAACCGAGATTCGAAACATTCTGAACAAGATTATCGACCCGGAAAGTGCATAGGCTGACGATACAGATTTCGACGATTCAAATATTCAGCCTCGGGGTACAGAAGATAGTCACAATACAACCATCAGTGCCATGAACGGGCAACAAAAACAACAACAGCAACAACAACAACTATGCCCGCCAAGGTCGACTCCAACCGGAGTAATGTACACTAAATTCGGTGGATTTCAAGGAGATGACCCAGATGCTCATGTACACACATTTGAGATAAGTTACACAGTGCTCAACCATCCACCCGATCCGGCGTATAAGGCTATTGTCTTCCAGTCTACATTGGTTAATGAAGCAGCCATATGGCTTACAAAATATGATATTAACCATTTCGGCACCTATGAAGCAGTAAGGGATGCATTTTTGCAAAGATTCAGGCTAAAGAAGAATCCAGCCGAAATTTTCGATTACCTGCAAAATCATAGACAGAAGATAAATCAAACAGTGCAAGAATATGCCACTCTATTCAGAACCCATTTGAGGCAATTACCACCAGCACATGCCAACCTACCAGATGACGTTATCACTCAATGGTTTATCAATGGATTGACTCCGCAACTTAAACAGATTATGATCATACGCTATGTAGGAGCTATGACGCTAGATGTAGTGATTGCAATGGCTTTGCAGCTGGAAAACAAGGTTGGAGGATTTACAGAAGACTTGGAATGGTTAAAGGCAAATAAAAATGTTGCAGAAGACCCGACCAGACAAATGTTCTACACCACATGCAAGAATTCAGCGCACACTAGTGCCACTTGTGCACTTAATCAGTTGTTTTGCACTATCTGCAACATGACCAGACATACTACCAAAAACTGTGCATACAACGCCAAAGTGCAGGGAACCGCAACTGTCAATGCTATTATACAGGAACCAGGACAGCAAGCCAATCATTATGTACCTCCGCAAATGAGAAACAACTAGCAACAAGGCTATCGAAATTACAGAGGACAGAGAAATAATACTTACAATGCAAATCGCTGGCAGACCGGACCAGCACAGGAAAATCCCAATTTGCCACCACCGCGCTTCCATTTTTGTGGTGAATTTGGTCACATTAGAAGATTTTGTAAGGATGCAGTTGAGTATGATCAGAGGAAGAAAGAACGACAAAACCCAATGACTAATATGGTACAAATCACACCCGTAGAAACGCAAGCTGCAGTAATTCAGACCCGATCCGGTAAGCAACTGCAACCAGCGGCAGAAGTATTTGAACCAGGCATACGTGAACAACAAAGGATGTATGATAAGGCCAGTCAATGGACCACCGCCGAACCTCCAGTGTTTTCAGATCCTATTCTGGTGACCTAGGCTCCGCTAACCAAGGAAGGAACACAAAAACAAGATTCTAATTCAGTAGTAGGCACATCATCTTCAGTAGATACATCCTCTTCAGCCGGCGCATCATCTTCAGAATCCGTGGAAAGCACAATTCAATCACATAAGGCCTGGGAGATTTTATCTAAAGCGTCCATTACTCTTCCTCTTGGCCAATTACTTGCACTAGTACCAGGAGTTCGACAACAATTCCAACAACAGTTCATTCCTGTACCTTCTTGCATTCCAGCAACAGCGGCAGTGCAACCGGAACCTGATTCTACGGTCGATCATTCGGTTCGTTTAATTACGGTATGGTATAAAAATCATAAAATTACACAGGTACTAATTGATGGAGGATCTGGTGTCAACATTGCTACTGCTGCACTCTGTAAGAAGTTAGGATGGACTGAAATCGAACTAGTTCAGTTCTTTGTCAGAATGGCTGACCAGTCAAGAGTCCATCCAGTAGGACTTGTACGGAATGTACCAATAACTTTGCAGGGTACCACATTTAAGATGACCTTTGTCGTCCTAGAATTACCGGAATCCACCCTTGATTATAATCTTCTTTTTGGCCGTCCTTGGCTGAAGCAAGCTAAGGTCATACAAGATTGGTCTGCACAGGAACTCACTTTCAAAGATAATAATCGTAAATATATTGTAAAACTAGATGCTATACAGCCTTGCGAATTGCATGCTAGACCGTATTTTGCAGAACCAGTTCATATGTTAGATGGATTGTCAGATGATGAAGAAGAAGATTTTTTAAAGAACAACATTGACTTAATCTCCCTAGGAACTGTTGATCTACAATCTGTTGTAGATAATTGGAATCCCGCAGTTTGTACGGTGATGCCTGTAACAGAAGAAGATAAGAAGGAAGATACTGCTGTTATAGATGGCGCTCAACTGCAACAACTTTTTAAGCTAGCTGACGATACAAAGAAGCCTCGACAATTTTATGTTCCAAAGGATCAGTTGATCACTTATAATTTAGGAGATGAAGACCATTCGCGTCTTGTCAAGATAAAAGAAAACTTACCAGAAACATTTCAAGCAGACCTAATCCAGCTACTCCGAGAGTTCTCCAACATCTTTGCATGGGATTACAAAGATATGAAGGGTTTGGACCCGCGCATTTATCAACACAGGGTCATGCTGAAGTTGGAAGCAAAACCAATGAAACAACCAAGCTACCGGATGAATCCGAACTATGCATCACAGGTAAAGGAAGAACTTGATAGGCTACTCAAAGTCGGATTCATTGTACCAGTAGAGCATGCTGAATGGATCTCACCAATTGTTATTGTGCCTAAAAAGAATAAGCAGCTACAAATATGTGTAGATTACCGGAAACTGAACGAAGCTACGGTGCCTGATCCATTTCCGCTACCTTTTCTTGACACAATGGTTGATAGAGTAGCAGGACATGAAATGTATTCATTCCTAGATGGATACAGTGGGTATATTCAAGTTAGAATGGCTGAACAGGATATACCAAAGACCGCTTTCATCACCAATTGGGGTGTTTTTGCTTGTACCGTAATGTGGTTTGGATTAAGAAATGCCCCAAGTACTTTTCAGAGGTGTATGCAGGAAATATTCTCCCCTTACCTTACCTCGTTTATACAAGTTTATCTTGATGATTTTTTGTTATTTAGCAAGATAGTAGCACACTTGTTCCATTTGCGGTGTTGCTTTGAAAAATGCAGAGAATACAGACTCTGTTTGAACCCAAACAAATCTGTGTTTGCGGTTTCATGTGGAAGGCTACTTGGCCACATCGTATCTGCACAAGGTATATAGGTGGATCCAGATAAAATTATAGCTGTGTTAGAAGCACCTGTGCCCACTACACCTAAGGAAGTAATGCGCTTCATGGGCCAAGTAAGATGACATGGTCGACACTTACGGTGGCTTGCTCATTTGGCAATACCACTGAACAGATTAATCACCAAGACTCCTCGACAATTTGAGTGGACTCAAGAATGTCAGATAGCATTTGATCGTTTAAAGTGTTTATAAACACAAGTTCCCATCTTACAGCCTCCCGATTGGGATCACCCCTTTCATGTATTTGTTGATGCCTTAGATATAGCAATTGGAAGCGTATTAATGCAACAAACAAATAAGTGGTTCAGACCAGTATACTATGCAAGTCGAAGGCTTGCCCCTACGGAAAAGAATTACTCTGTAACTGAAAGGGAATGTCTGGGTTTAGTATACTCTGTCAAGAAGTTCAGGCATTATTTACTTGGCCGCAAATTTACTTTTCATGTAGATCATGCTACACTTGTCTATCTGGTTCGGCAACAGCACTTAGGTGGCCAATTAGCGCGATGGGTTCTGCTTTTACAAGAATTTGATTACAAAGTTATTCATCGGCCTGGCAGTTCACATGCCTTAGCAGATTTCCTTTCTCGCTTAGATTCCGGTGAAGCTCCGATCGGTGTAGATGACACAACACCGGCAATTTATGTTTCTGAACCGACTAATGATGAAATTGCAGACCCACCTATGCCATCTACATACTAGGATCAGATATTGACCTTTCTTACTGATGGATGCCTCCCTTCTCAGACTTCTACTGCAATACGCAAGAAATTGCAGTTTTCAGCCGCCGATTTCGGTTGATTGTTGGGGAATTATACTATATGGATCACACTGGAGTTTTACTTTGTTGTATTCCACCACATGAAGTTAACTCAGTCATTACTTTGGCTCACTCGATTCCTTCCGGTGGCCATTTTGCAACATATTTAACGCACTGAAAAATTCTGCAAAGCGGACTTTGGTGGCCTACTATATACAAGGATGTATCACAGTTTGTCAAACAATGTGATAATTGTCAGAGATCTGGACAGCCCCTGCAAGGTCATCTTTTCCCTCTACAACCTGTCTTGCCATTAGAGCCTTTTCAGAAGTGGGGTCTAGACTTTATCAGACCTATTACACCGCCAGCAGCAATAATCGTTATATTCTAACCTGTACAGACTATGCAACCAGATGGGCAGAAGCATGGGCTTTAAAATCTGCCACAGCTGTTTCGGTGGCAAATTGCCTAATGAAAAATATCTTTCCGCGCTTTGGGTTACCTCTGGAGCTTGTTACAGATCAGGGCACTCATTTTGTTAACAATCTAATGAAAGTACTCACACATTCTTTTCAGATCACGCATAAATTCAGTTCACCATATTATCCTCGTGCAAATGGTTTGGCTGAGAGTACAAACAAGACCGTACTGAATATGCTTTGAAAACTCATTTTGGAAGCACCGGAAAGATGGGACCAACTGTTACCTGCAGTCCTGTGGGCATACCGAACTACCTATAAGGTAGCAACAGGTCTAACACCCTTCAAACTAGCTTATGGATTGGAAGCCATAGCACCCATGGAAATTATTCTGCCAAGCTTACGTGTGGCTCTCACTCAGAATATAATACCACAAGATTCTTTATCATTTCGGCTAGATACACTCAGAGAAATGGATGAGCACTGATGGCAAAGTTTTCTAACTATGCAGGAAGTACAGCTAAGACAAGCTCGAACACATGATCGCTATCTAAAGACCCAGTTTTTATGGTGGGACAACTTGTACTATTTTGCATTGCAAAATCAAATCGCTCTGCTGGCAAATTCAAGTTACGATGGTTTGGTCCCTACCGGATTTTTGAACAAGTGGGCCCAGCAACTTTTCGGTTGACTACTTTGATCGGAATTCCTCTTTTGAAAGTCATTATCGAAGCTGCGGCCGTATCAACAAACATCTAACCCGCAATGAAACGTTTCGCGGTTGGCCGCGTCTTTTGGCGTTCTCTTTTCTTTCCTTTTCTCTTCTTTTCTTTTCTTTTATTTTTTGCGTGCTTAATAAAATAAGTCTGTAAATATCCGCGTTTTGATACCTAATTATGTCAATAGCCGCCCTGCCCTTTCCAGCTACTCATGCATGCACACCAAAGTTAAGAAGTTATCATTTCAACGACGAACGATTATTAGTGATTTTGATTGCTCCCCACTGCCGAACATCTACTTAACCTTCTCCGTTTCGCCAAAAATCACTATTGTGCTTGCGTGATTTGTGTGACTGTATATACCATGTGCGTTTGTGTTTTGTGCTTGCTGTCATCGTTTGTGCCATGGAAGCTCTGGCAAACTATGCCGCTTTCTGTGATGGCTCCCTACCGAGGTAGGAGAGTTTCTGCGCACTTGTGGGTTATCCAATTTCGCTGAACTGCCGTGGCATTCAGTGGAATCCCACCCGTTTTTTGCTCAGATCATCGCCGCTATCGCTAAAACACCTACCAACGAGCAAAGTTGGGCTATCACATCCCTACCCTCCCGAACCGTAATCACCTTCCAAACTTTCACTGAGTCGTTTCGACTCCCTTTGCAAGGTCGAGAGAATGGCCCGAATCTACCATTAGCCACCATGAATCAGTTATTCCCTAGGCATTCATCCAACGAATACGCGATCCTATGTCGACCGGAACCTGAGAGATCTGCCCTTCAGTTCTTAGTAGCTATCCTGAACCTACAGAAACGTACTTATGGAATATCGCATCCATTCTACTCCACAATTGATTTAGCTGCTAGAGAACCAATAAATTTTGCATCCTACTTCTTCCACCGCATTCACAAGGAATGCGTTTCAATAATTAAACAGGTAAACAAAGGAGGAATACCAAGGTCCAGATTGCCGCACATTATTTCTTTCCTTTTTCCGGCCATTCTTGCAGCACAACCACCACCCAGAGGCCCGGTCCTGCACCATGAAGATTCTGTGCAATTATTGGAGGACGATGAAGAAGACGAAGAGGAACTCAATCAGCTCTTCCGCCCGAAAAGAATTAGAATCAGTTCCTCTGAAAGTGAAGCCCAGGGATCAGCCGAAAAAAACAAAGAAGATGACAAGGAAGAAGAAAAACAATACGAAGAAACCTTCCATGACACGGCAACGTCTATGCAGCACGAATCATCAGCACAATCTTCATCAGAAGGACAACAAGAACAGGAGGATCACATCGAATCCAACACAAGCTCGCCACAAGAGACATCACAACAACAATCAGAGCAGGAAAACCAAAGAAATGAAGAATAGATCGTTAAAGAAGTTTTCGACGAACTTCTGAAAGCAGTTGAGTCCGCAGCTGTCGACACTACACAACAAACAACAGAACAGGTAACAGAACCTAACCTTGTCCTGCCCACTCCACCACCGGAACCTCCGCTCAACCCCATCCTTCCTATTCCACCCAATGAACCCGTTGAACTCGCAGCTTCTTCATCTTCATCGCCTAACTACTCTCCACCGAACTCCCAACAACTCCTCACCGCATCCTCTTCCCAACCTCGTCCCCCTCCTCCACTCACGTCCATCCCCGTATTCTCTGAGTTAGCATCAATGGGTCAACTGCTAATCAATTTATCACAACAACTCCCTACGCAAATGAAGCAAGTAACAGAGAATATTCGCAATGAATTCCAACATAAAGTAGATCTACTGGAGGCCGACATTAGCCCCCTACAGGAAGAATTACTAGTAGCCAAAGCCGAAAACCAATCTCTACAAGAACAGCTGAAGGAATTACAGGCCAGAATTGTCGAACAGGAAATGGTTACCAGACAGAGAGATGCGGCGGTGGCTGAGCTCACAAAGAAAGAAGAATCATTATAGAATGCAAATGCCGAAATCAGTAAAATGAAGCAAGAGTTACAGGACAAAGAAGATGCAAGAATCGCATTAGGAAATCTGCTCGAAGAAACCAGAGTTCAACTAGACGAAGTGGTACAAAAAGGCCAAGAACAGTACGATCTGGCGATGAAAACAACCGAAGAACTCCAGAAATGTAAGATAGAATTCGACGAGGTAAACAACATTCTACGGCGAAAACTGACATTAGAAGGACAATTACAAAAAGTAATAACAGATCTTCGAAGAGAAAGGGATGCATATTCGAGAACCATACAGTTTCAGAATCAAGAGATCGAAAGAAGGGAGAATCAGCTGGACAATCAAAAAGAAAGAGTAAGCAAGATGGAGAAACAAGTGGCAGAAATGCAAGTTTCCAGAGATGCGGCCCTATCGAACGATTTCTACCTACAAGAAGCCTTTCTGCAGACGCAAGCAGAAATTTTGCTAACCGAAGCTATAGCTTTAAGTTCTATAAGAGTAGATGCACAACTAGTAGAACCGGATACTCTCAAACAGCTGTTAGAAACTTTAAAGAAGAAAATCGTCCAAACCTTTAGATTAGCCAGAAACATGTATTTAGACGGAATTATAGAAGAATAATAATTTTGTAAAACGTGCGGGTTCGAGTCCACCGTGCGTGCCAGAGTGTTAGTCGGCCGCCGGATTGGAAGTTGTAAAATTGAATCTTTTGTTCGCACGCGCGAAAAGTTGTTACACTGACAGTTGTAATCTTTTATATAAAGCAATGAAAAGAGATGCTCAGTGATGATTCGTGGAATCACCAGACTGTTCGTCTGGGTGATTGTCTGAGCGTTGCTGTAGCGTTGTTTGTCTAATTTCTAAGTACTCTGAGTATACTGTGCATATCCGTGTTTATTGTCTATCGATCTCTGTTGCGATTGTGAGTTTCATTTACATACGGTAGATCATTGTACTGTTGTCTGAGTAAGTCGTTTGCGAGTCTCTATTGGGATTGTTGTGTTAGTTTGCGTATCGTGTTGTTATTCTTCTTGAAATGGTCTGCCAGTGTTTGGTGAAGTCTGTGTAGCTATGGTAGCTTTTCTGGTATTCGGGTTTGTATTGTGTTGTCTTCAGTATTGAGGTCTATGTTCGTACGACAAAGATTAAGCTACGGTAAGAGCTGTCCTAAGTTGCGTACTGAATCTTCAAGCACTGTGTGTCTATAACTGTTGAGTCTTTCTGTGTCTTCGGTTGAGTTTGACTATGAGCACTATTCGGTGAAGATTGAACTACTGCTATTGTTCCTAATGTTACTACAATGTGTATTCGGAAAAGGTTCCGAGGTAACTCGGTATCATGATACTAATCGTCTGGTACAGTGTGTTCGGCGAACCTTGGAAGAACTAGAATAACGAACCGTAAAGATTGAGAAGGGTATACCAATTCATGATAGAAGTCTTGAATATTAGTATATTGTGGTGTGAAGTCATTTTGGGAAACAAGCATAGGGCCTCTGTTTTTACAGACCGCTTCCACTCCCAAGAACCCAACAACGTTTAAACGCACTTCTGACAGTTAGAACACAGCGTTTAACATCATGAAGGCATCATTTGCACCACGGGGGGACCTCACAAATTTTGTTAGCTTTTACATTGGTCCAGAATCCATGGTGTAGGATTTTCCACATAAGAATAGAATTGTTTTATCTCTATGAGGGGGTGCCAAAGGGATTGGAACTTAAAGTCCCACCTCCTGCTTAACCAATCTAGACACCAATTCCTATGGAGCATGATATGAAATTCCATATCCTTCTTCAATCTCGAAATTTGCTTAAAGCTATTGCCATTGAGCCATCTCAGGCCCTCAGGATGAGAAGATTCTTGACCTATGAGGAGGCAAGTCCTTGAGCTTTCCCAAGTATTGAATTTGCTTTGCAATAGATGCCATTCTTCATATTCCACTCTTTTGGTCAGATCAATGTCCTCGAATCTAATCCATTGACAAGATTCTTGGTTCTAGAGGTGTCTCCACAATTCGAATCCTTTGTTCCAAAGATTTCTAGCTTTTTGGAGGTTCCAAGACTCCACACATTTGATGCCTTTAATAGGGAACTAGATAGAATCATTCTGTCTCATACTGGTGGCCCATTTTAGTCTTCATTGATTCTGATAAACTGTTTAACCTTGTTCGAACTCTTCCATAGAGAACAAACCAAGATAGAGCCTTTGGGAGTCACCGGAAATGGGGAGAACAAAATGTTGCTCCACACTTTAATTAACCATTTTGCCATTGACTTATTGGCTATTCGTTCCATGTCAAAAATGCCCAAACCTTGATCCTTATGGCTAATGCAAGTAGTCCATTTAATTTTGGGGATACCCCTTCTATTAGGGTCACCTATCTAGAGGAAGTTCTTGCAAATTTTCTCTAGTTTGAAGATCTCTTGGTCTTTTCGTTTGCAATAAGAGAGAGTAAAGCACCGAGGAGAGAAGGAATGTGTTAATTACCATAGCATGTCCAACTAGATTGATCTACATACCTTTCGAGTACGTCAGCTTGCTCTTGAGCTTCGAGAGAGCCTAGTTTTATCGCTGCTCCATCGAATCATCAAATCCCATTGGAATACCTACGAAGCGGAAGATTTGACCACTAGGGATCAATTGACAACCTTGGTCAATAAGCAATTGAGGAGGATGCCCAATAAATGCCCTAAAAGGGATTTTAGAGTGATTTATTTTGGATCTCGAAGCCTCACAAAAAGTATTGAGACAACTCCAAAATGCATCAATGCTTAACGTGTCATTATGCACAAAGACATTCATATTATTGAAAAAATCTCATGATCATTTGACCTTGAATGAGAGGTAGATTGAGGCCCTAAATACAACCTAAGTGAGCTTGATGGTTAACAAGGTAGATCAGCCCATTGATCACAATAGAAAAGAGAGGAGGGGCCAACGGGCATCCTTATCTGATAGAACGGTTTAATCCAATCAATTGAGAGAGTTGACCATTGATGTTTATCTGAGTAGTTGCATTTCCCAACTGGGTAGAGATCATCTTAATGATTTTTTGGTTATAGCCCATGTCTTTCAATGATTGGAGAATGAGGTCCCACTTTGGTCTGTCATAAGCTTTGTAATCTCAATAACAAACTAATTGATATATTCATATATGCAAAGTATGCACCTCATAACATGTGATGTCCATATTATGCTATAGGAAAAACACGATATATAAATCACTATATTCAAATAGCACATAGAGTAGCCATTCATTATCATGCACTATCTTGTTCATTGAACAAGATAGTGGTTTCACTCAATAAAATGGAAGTATTTAATGAGTATACGAATGCTTCCATGATAGACCGTTATGAATTGAGGTATAATTATAAGATGGGATTTGAGGTTGTATTGTGAAAAAAAACCTTCATACAATTTTAAAAATGTCAAACAAACGTTGTTTTCTAAAATTTAACCTTTTTTTTACCATGTTGAGATAAGATTTCCACAAACACAATGGAAAATCCACTCCTTGCAACAATTCTAATAATGATCCATATGTGGTTATAAAAACATGATCTAATTTGATTCCTTTTTTAAAGATTGTCAATCTATATCTTTTTCATAATCCATGATAATTAAAAATATCTTTTTAAAAAAATCAAATAAAAAAGGAATTTGGATTTGAAGCAGCCATTTGATTGGATCTAGCACTTTGAACACAGTAATCAACATACATATGTACATACTTATATACATCATAAAATACATACATAAATACAAAGACCTTTATACGCATACATACATACATACATGCATGCATGCATACATACATGCATGCATACATACATGCATTCATTCATTTATGAATTCATGTATTTCTTCATACATAAACATATATATAAACATACATACATACATATAAAATCTAGATACATACATTCGTGCATGTGTGCATACATACATAAATACATACATACATAAATAGATAAATACATAAGTACATAAAGACATTATATGGATTAAAAAAGAAGTAAGAAAATACATACATGAATTCATATGTATACATACCTGAATACAAAATTAAAGCATGTGCTTACATATGCACATACATACATATAAAAATTTAAAAATACATAATTGAGCTCACAATTACGTATATACATTGATGCATCTATGCATGCATGCATAGATGCATACATATGCATAGATACATACACATATATATAACTACTTAGGTCAAAGACATGAAAGGTTCAAGAAATATTCATAATATCTTAGTTTCTCTATTGAGATATGAGTCTCAACATACGTTTGTATGGGATAAAATCTCAATTTGTATCCTATTCTTGCATATGTGGCATGTGAGTTACAGATGATAATATTCTCCAAAGATATACTTAATGCACTTTCTATATACTTTATGTACCAAGATTGATGTCACATTCACTTTTTCAATTCACTTATTGATAGCTATGTTATTTCTCTTCATGTAATCTCTTTTGTGTACTATATTATCTTGATATGCTTTAATAATTCATTTTTTAATATCGTTCATTTGTAGAAAGAAGGATAAAAAAACCAAAACAAAGAAAGATTTTTTTTTTCATACTTATTTATAATTACATAATTCCTTTAATGAAATATCTTTTATATATTGTATTTATCTTGATATTTTCTATTTGTTCATTTTGATGGCCTTGTTTTTTATAAGAGTGGGAAATAAATATTATCCTCAATATCCACCTCCTTGTGAATGTTTTAATGTGCTTAAAAGGTCTCTATCCATCTTCACTTCTCTCTCTTTTTATGTCCTTGATATGGTACAAGGGCCTAAATCTAACTTGAGAAACTTGAGGAAGAAAGAGGACCCATTGAAAAAACTTACTTTCTTCACTTGTGTGGTTGTGATACATTGCACTTGGTCTACTCAAGATCTTTATTAAAGGATCTGCACGTGATGTGACTTTTCCCAATAGAATTACACTTCTAGTTCTAAAATTTGTAAGGGAGTTTCAAAGAGATTGGTGATTGTAGCATGGTTTGAGGTGCATATGTGTGAATACGCAAACATAAAAGTTTTGTTAAATAGCCTCTTTTCCATGAAAGCTTCTATTGGTGTAGATACATTTGTGATTATATAGAAGTGCAACAAAACATATAGGATGTGAGAGAGAGCATTAGGCTGATTTGTGCTCAAAGATTTAGGATAATGATTCATGCTTCATAAAATTATGAACATCTACAAAAATGAGAAAGATTGAAGGAATGTAGCTTCCAGATATTTTTCTTCACAATTGCTATATCTCCTTCTATGTCTTTAATACTTTTACTTCATGGTACATTTAAGTACTCTTTTTTCATTTTTCTCCAGCCACCTGTTTAAGCTACCACCATTCCATAATTTGAAAATGAGACATGGGCTTTTGCTATGATGCGTAGCTAATCCAAGTGGATGGATAATTCCACTATGCATAGTAGGTAAAATTGTGGCCTCATTCATAGCTTCGTTCTCTAGTGTTTGTAAGTCACCACCATGTAATTTGAATAACTTCATGACAAAGATTTTTTTGATGAATCTTGGGTGGGTTATTCTAACTTTATGGATCATTGCATATTGTCCTTAGCCCATGAGAGCTTAATCTTTGAAATGAATAGATGAATATGGAGTAAACAAAGATTATTCGATGTTTGATTTCCCATATTCACATTTATATCTTTTGCATATAGATCTACTTTTGGTCTCTCTCCCTCTTTAGACATGTCGGGTCTCACCCCCTTTCCTCTCTTCATTGTTTGATAATGTAAATTTACAAATTTGATTTTGTCGATGAATCCAAGCATTGTGGAGGTATCCAATGCTCATGAATCTACTACTTTGATTATCTGTCCAAAGATATGAGTGAGCTCTTTGGACATTTGTTCACCTTATACTTATGCTCCTCCTGATACACTTCAAAATTTATCTTCAATATTGATGTATGTTGATCTAGATAGTTGTTCAATGAAATCCTTGTAATTGGATATATCCTTTGCTATAGTGATTTGGTCTTCTCTCATTCCATACATGTATGAGCAAACAAAATGTTCCAAAAACTTTCACTCATAATTATTTACTTTACACGCCATCTCTGCAAATATAGAAAATAGACTATCAAACAAAATTGAAAATTTGATTGATATTAAATCTTTAAGCACTAATCTAATTCAGAAAAGCAATAATAAAAAATAGTTCTTATAAATAAAATGATAGATAGTTAAATACATTTTTAGTACACATATAAATAGATACATCAATAAGTCTATGGATAGAAAGATCAATAATATGTGTAGACAAATGATAGAAATACGGATAGATAGTTAGATAAGTAGATCTATAATTAAATAAAAAGTACAATTATCAACTTGAGGTGAATCTATGTAACTATTGAGAATGTAAGAGTCAAAGAATTAGACATTCATAATAGTTCATATACACTCACTATACTATGTATGATTCTTGTCACATGAGTGTATAAGAGTCAAAGAATCAGACAATCATAATAGTTTCTATACACCTTATGACCTACACTATAATTATGATCACAATAATCTAAGTGACTATTGTGAGAGTAAGAGTCAAAGAATCAGTCAATCACAATAGTCTCTATACGCTTCCTATACTATTGAGAGAGTAGGAATCAAGGCGGCGATTCAAACAATCTCAATAGATCTATTGCCCAGCCTTATACTATTTTGAGAGTAAGAATTGATGTAGTGAGTCAGACAATCACAATAGTGGTCTATTTTAAATTTTATTCATCATTATATACAAGTAAGAAACACTTTCATGAGTCAAACATGTATACTGTTGATCATTAAAATACATAAAACCAATTACATAAATACAAATCATATATATATGTAAGAGACACATATGCGAATCATAACATATGCATGACACAATAAACATAGAAATAAAATAGAAAATAAATGAAAATTAGAGCAATAATTGAATGTTATGGTAAGGAAAGGGCTTAATGAGTGGTATCATAGTAGTAGAGCTCTATGAACTTGTGAAGAAGCACATATGGAATAAGATTTTTGATCGAATGAATATATATATATATATATATATATATAGCTTAGAAATATGTTTTCGATCGTAAGCCTTTTAATGAAAAAAAGTCTATGTGTGATTTTTTTTCATGTTTATTCAGAAATCCCCAAATAAAACAAACATATTTGGTATTTTTCAATTATTCGATCAAATAAATACAACTTAAGCTCAAACCCGTATATTTATATGAAGGGACTATATTCAATCGTTGAATGCTTAGCATTATTGTAAGAAAAACTCAACTAAAGGTAAGTAGTCTTCCCAAATTTTTGGCTTGAAGATACCTAAGCTTGTAATATATCTTCAAGTATTCAATTGGTCCTTTCTACTTGCCCATGTATTTGTGGAGTTTTTGCTATGCTCATATTCGAATTTGTTTTTGACCTATTAAAAATAGCTCTCCAAAAATGACTAGTAAATATTCTATCTTTATCTAATACTACGTCTTGTGGTAGACCATAGAGTCCATAGAGATGTTTCACAAACATTTTAGCTAATTCTAGAGGACTAACTATAGTTCGAGTAGGAATGAAACTAGCCATTATGTCAAATGATTGACTATAACCCAAATTGCATCATGTCCTTTTTAGGTTCGAGACAAGCTTGTAATGAAGTCCATGGAAATAATTTCTCATTTACCATTGGGAATTTGCAAAGGATGTAACCAACCTCCTACCTTGAACTTCTTTTCTTTATTTACTTGACATTTTGTAAACTTAAGTGCACTTGGGCAATAAAACCATTTTTTGACCAATTTATAAGTTCTATTGATTCTAATATGACTGACACTATTGGAGTTTGAGGTCTACAAAAGCACATGAACAACAGAAGGAGGAAGAAGAAGCTTGGAGCACAACACAATGTTGAATGTACTACCAAGAGAATGTAAAAAGATAAGTGACCCATTAGGGTTATAGGAATATACAAGCCGGGGGAAAAAACCTCCTAAAGAGGGAAAAACCTTGGCCATCCTAAGTGTGTTCACACACATGTAAAATATATCAACAAGTCCACCTTGGGAGTGATGTAGTGAACAAGGAGCTGACACTCGTGTATAACGAAGTGCCAAGCTATGTGAAAAGAGATCAATCCACAAAAGGAATTAAGGCCAAAGCTTTGTGGAAAGCTTAAAACTTCTCCATAGGTAGAGCCTTTGTGAAAAGGTCAGCAACATTATCCTGTGTGTGCAACATTATTCTTTGTGGGTACATATGCCACACTGATCTCCCTAGAAGAGAACCTCTTCTTGACATAATGATAGTAGACCTCAATGTGCTTAGTGCGAGAATGAAACAAATGGTTCCTCACAACTGCGAATGCACGTTGACTATCAGTGAAGATGGTGGTAGTAGAAGATTGACCAACATCCAAATCAACCAAAAGATGTATGAGTCCCATACACTCAATCGTCATTGTGAAAGCTACCTTATACTGAGCATCATAAGTAGAAGTGGCCACAATAGGCTGATTCTTGGTAAAAAAAGAAATTCTTGAGCTACCAAGCATGAAGCAAAAACCACTAGTGGACACATGAGTGTCATAGCAACCATCACAGTTTGAGTCATAATACTCAGCGTGTTTTCGAGATCAAAACAACTCTGCTATGTGGTGCCGAAATTGCAATCTGAGCTCGTTTTGGCCTCCGAACACACTATCATAGCACTTGTGCACGCTATTTTTTCTTTTTGTGCCAAAGGTATATACCAGTTTCGGTTTGCCAGTATAAGTGTCTCGAAGTCTGTGACAGGTTTAGTAGAATTTGTATGGGCAGTTCTATTCAAATTTTTGAGATACATTCAATTTTTTGCATCAAGGTATTTTAGTCACCAGACATGGCTGAAAGCAGTGATGTATTTCATATGTTGGCTATTGAGGATAAGTTGGATTGTACCAACTACCCGTTGTGGGCTTATATGATGCGACATGTATTAGTTGCAAAAGGATTGTGGAACATTGTGAAGCGTGTTGAAAAACATCCTATCACACCTACAACTGTTACAACTGTAGGTGTTGAAGCTGATGTAGAACGTGTCGAAGATGATGGTATTCTGCATATTCTTGTTCGTGCTGTGGTTTCTACTGCAACTACTACAGAGCAAATTCATTGGGATGGTAGAGATGCCCAGACACATGCATTGACAGCTTTGTCTGTCTAACGTTCCATTATTCCTCACATTCGCTCTTGCAGAACAGCTAAACTTGGGATACACTTACCACATTATACCAAGCTAGGAATGAGGCTCGTGTTGCTTACCTCCGAAAACAGTTGGAGAGTGAGCACATGAACGAAGGTGATTCTATGGACAATTTTCTAACAAAGATCAAAGACTTTAAGGAACAGTTGATTTCTACTGATGAGGTTATACCAGATAGCTGACTTGTGTAGACCGTTCTGAATGGTCTTCCTGATTCATATCAGAGTTTTGCTTCTACTCTTTGGTTGATGATGAAAGGAAATCCAAATGCCTTATCATTTGAGGAGTTAGTGTCTGTTCTCTTGTAGGAGGATCAATCTAGGCAGAATAGGTCCATTATGCATGTTGTAGACTAAGCTTTCTTGGCTCGTTAGAAGGGCAAAGGAAAATGGAGCTCTTCAACTAGTACGCAGAAATCTGTTAGTTCTACATAATCGAAGAGGGAAGACAAAGATGAAAAGAAATCAGAAAAGCAGAAATTGTTTTGCAAGTACTGTAAAGGAAATGATTGTATCATAAAGAACTATCCAAAACTGGCTGTGAAAGAGGCAAAGAAGGCTGGAATGGTTGTTGCAGAGGCCTCTACACCAAAAATAGAGTCTGCTAATCTTGTGTAGGAAGAAGAATGGGCGTTTGCTACTGTTTGCAGTTTTGACCCATGTGCATTTCTGCAGTAGACTCAGATGTTTGCCAGTACTTTGACAGTGGGGTGACCAAACATATTACCTCGCAGTGTAATTTCTTCTCTTCACTCTAGCCTACCCCTATAGGGAATATTGTTACATGTGCCAACAACTCTTCTTATCCTATTATGGGAGTTGGTAAGATCATTTTAACTACTGTTGATGGTAGTTCTTTCACTTTGTCAGGATGCTTTTTTTGTGCCAGGGATCAAGAAAAATCTATTATCAATTTTTGCATTAGCCAAGATTGGCGTGGTTGTGAAATTTGTTGATGACAGATGTAGAGTTCATGATCTATCAAATGGCGACGTGATTATTGCTTCTGGCATTTTATGTCGTGGGCTGTATAAGCTCATAGACTATAAAAAGATCTGTAAATGATTCGACATGTTTGAGTACATGATTCTCAGGCTATGTCAGATGCAAAGCTTTGGCATGCACGCTTTGGTCATCTAAATTTTGCTAGTTTGCTATGCTTGTAGAAATTTGAAATGGTGTGCTCTTTGACCAAACTTGAGGCACCCAAAAACATGTTTATGAAGGCTATATTTTGGGCAAAATTCAGCATTCCTCCTTTCTAAAAGATGGTTCAGTTCGAGTTACTCAGAAATTGCAGCTTGTACATAGTGATGTCTATGGTCCTATGCAGAGACCCTCTTTTGGAAATTATCTTTACTTGGTGACTTTCATCGATGATTTTTCTAGGCATGCATGGGTATATCCATTGAAGGCAAAGTCCGAAGTGTTCATGTGCTTCAAACAATTTTTGGTTTGGCTGAAAAGCTTTCAACATGTAAAATAGGCACCCTCTATTCTGATTGAGGGGGGGAATATATGTCTTCTGATTTTAATGCATTTATGGCTGAACGTGGGATAAAACACCAGTGTACAGTGCCATATACACCTCAACAGAATGGAGTCACTGAATGAAAGAACATGTCACTCATGGAGATGTCGAGGTGTATGGTCAAGAGTCAGGCTTTACCACATAGTTTCTAGCTTGAGGCTGTCATGTGTGCATCATATGTGCTTAACAGGTGTCCCAGTAAAGCGTTGTAGTATCTCACTCCATATGAGGCTTGGCATGATCGCAAGTTATTGCTCATCTACGTGTTTTTGGTTGTTTGGCATATGCATTAGTGCCTTAACAACATCATAGAAAATTGGATGATAAAGAAATAAAATGTAGCTTTTTTGGGTATAGTTCTGAAAGTAAAGGCTATCGTCTATATCATCCACATACTAAACACATTCTGGTTAGCCGTGATGTTGTTTTTGTGGAAGATGCTATTCAGCCATTGCTTTCATGTACAAAGGAGACATCTGTTAGCTCCAAAGACATGTATGATACTTTGCTACCTCTTTTTATAGGTGGACAATCTAGTACTGGTCCTAATGAGGCAACTTCTCAGCCTTTGCAGGTTTCATGTGATGATGCAGATCATCCTATTTCTGATGCAGATTTACATGATGCACTTGTTGATGAGAGATTGATATTGAGGAGGCAAAAACTATGCCAAAATGGCTACTGTAGACTTTGCATGACAACAAATTAGATGCACCTCTGTCATATCGTACTCAATCAGGCTCTCATAATGCCTCTTTTGCATCAGATTGCTATGCTATGGTTGCATCTAGTCTCTGTGATGAGACTGAGCCTGTTTCATTTGACGAAGCACAAAATTCAAAAAATTGGATGGGTGCTATGCAATCTGAATATGATGCTATAATGAAGAATGGTACTTGGCCTGTATGTGACTTGCCTCCTGGCAAGAAGGCCATTGGCACTAAGTGGGTATACAAGTAGAAGCGTAAACCTGATGGTACAGTTGACAGGTATAAAGCTAGGCTTGTTGCAAAGGGTTATGCGTAGGAAAGAGGCATTGATTTCGATGAAACCTTTGCTCCTACTTGCCGAATGACTACTGTTCATAGCATCTGTGCACTTGCAGCTCATCATGGTTGGAATGTACATCAGTTGGACATTAGAACAACATTTTTGAATGGTGACTTGCATGAAGAAGTGTATGTTTTTCAACCTATGGCTTTGTGTAGAAAGGGCATGAAAACTAGGTGTGCAGGTTAAAGAAGGCATTATATGGTTTAAAGCAAGCACCACGTGCTTGGTATGAGAAGATACATGCCTAACTTATTGCAGATGGTTTTGAGAACAATCCAATTGAAAGCACCTTATATGTCAAGCGTGCTAATGATGTACTTCTGATCATTGTGGTGTATGTTAATGAAATGCTGCTCACTGGTCCTCATGAGAAGCATATGGATGATTTTAAGGCTGATTTACATGCCTCATTTGAGATTTTTGATTTGGGGCATTTGCATCATTATTTGGGCATTCAATTTATGCACATTGATGGTGGAATGCCTGTGTTAAACGAAATATATTGACACATTATTGCAGCATTTTGGCCTTGAAGACTATAAACATATTGCCACTCCTATGGAGATAGGTTTATGATTGAGTCTTCATGATGCTGGAGATGCATTTGATGTTGTTTTCTATCAATAGGCTGTTGGATGCCTGATTTACTTATGCAGCAACATATAGATTGCGACCATGCCAAGCCTCATATGGAATGATTGATTGCATTGCTCTAGTGGGACACCTATTAAATACATATGATGCACACATAACAACCTCAAGCTAGAAGTTATGTGGTAAACACTGACTTTTGACCATACACCTCACCATCTCCATGAGATACCTATTCTTTCTTTTTAGCAAATCCATTTTGTTGAGGTATATACAACACTGTACACTGGTGTTTTATACCACCCTCACCCAAAAACACATTAAAATCAAAGGACATAGTCCCCTCTCGATTAGAATGGAGGGTGCTCAATTTACATGCTAATTGATTTTTGAACATTAATAATGTTTTTTGAAGCACACAAACACTTCAAACTTTACTTTTAATGGATACACCCATGCATGCCTGGAGAAATCGTCAATGAAAGTCAAGAAATAAAGGTAGTTCCCAAAATAAGTTGTCTACATAGGACCAGATACATCACTATGAACAAGCTACAATTTATGGGAAGCTCAAATTGAACCATCTTTAGGGAAGGAAGAACACTACATTTTTCCCAGAATAAAGCCTTCAGAGACATGTTGACAAGGTGTCTCAAGTTTGGGTAGAGTAGGAAACAATTGTAGATTTCTACAGGGGTACCAAATTAGCATAAATCATATGACCAAATCGTGCGTGCCAAAGCTTTGCATATGAGATAGTATGAGAATCTTGAACTACAAATGCCAAATCATTCATACTACCTTGTCTTCGCAATTTCTTTCGTTAGATGCATTCTAAGGCTTTTGCTTGTGCTTCTTCTCGAATTCATTTTTCTTCTTCTTTACGTTTCTTTGCAGTATTGAGTCAGTTTAACATTTCCTCTATTAGGGGTTTTTGATATAGTTTGACTCTGCGTCCACTAACGTAACTGGGTACGATGTTGCCTTCTAGAGTGGCTAATTGGACTGCTCCACTTGTGGAGATTCTATTGATAATCATTGGCCCATAGCCTCTCTTCTCTAATTTCCATGCATGTTGCTTCAAAGTGTAGACTAAGACTAGGTCTCCTGCTTTCAAGCCCTTATCCTTCACATGTGCATCAAAATATGCTTTTTGTCTTTTCTTGGTTGCATAAATTCCTGTTGCTGCTCTCAATCTTGTTTCACCTAGTCGTTCAAGATCAAAGATTCTAGAGGAGAGCTCATGGCCTATCCAATCATGCTCTTGTGCTACCTTCAATGAGGTATCAAGAAGTCCAATGGTAGCATGGCATTTTGGCCAAACACCATCTGAATGGGTGTTGCTTGGAGTACCGTTTTATAGGCAACTCTATATGCCCAAACAACATGGTGTAGCTGTTTGTCCCAATCAGAGCGTTTATTATTAACCAATTTTGTCAATACATTGCATAGAATCTTATTGGTGCTCTTGGCTTGCCAGTTAGCTTGTGGATGATAGGGAGCAGACTTTTTATGTATCACCAAGAATTCTTGAAGAAGGTTTTCAATGACTTTGTTCAAGAAGTGTGTGCCTCTATCACTTACTAGCTCTATTGGTAGCCCATATCTGGTGAACACGTTCTCAAATAAGAACTTAGCAATCATCTGAGCACTTTGTCGTAGCTTTTACTTCTAGCCATTTGGTTAGATAGTCAATGGCCACAATGATGTATTCAACATGTGATCCATTATCTGGGGGATTAATAGAACCAACAAAGTCTATTCCCCACTTAGAGAATGCACGTCCATCCATCATAGGTTTCAATGGCATCTCATCTTTACATATATGATATTGAGTTCATTGACAAACATCACACCTCTTCACGTAGGTATGTGTGTCCATGTGAAGGGTTGGCCACCAAAGACCCACGAATAGAATTGCCTTAATCACATGATCTAGTCCAAAGTGTCATCTTGCCAAAGCATTAGACTATGTTCTTCAATGAGAACATAGTCTAATGCTTCTTGTTCTAAGCTCCTTTATCTAGCCAAGGTCATTTCTTGAGGGAATGTTTTCGTCCTCAGAAAGGCTACTAGTGGTTCGCTCCAATCTCATGCTAACGACACTTGATAGAGAGTGGCATGTTCCACTGGAGGCTTAGTGCTGCTGATTGGGCATTCCTTGCACATCCTATGGACATCTGCTTCCATAGTTGGCCAGTGCACTCCGAGTCTTCTTAGTTTCTGCAAAGTTCTTTGCCTTGAGTAGTGTTTCTCTAATGCACCCACATGTGCTAATTGCAAACACTTGGCGTACTCCTCTTCCACACAACAAGCTAATATTCCTTGATTTGTATGCTTGTACATTCTCCCTGCCACGATATGGTACTTCTAGGCTTTTACTACCTCCTTATATTGTGTGTTTATTACTAGGTGTTTAGGCCTGTATGCCAATACTAGCACTAATGTCTTGGCCCACTGTGGTATGACTTCCAAATTAAACAAGTAAGCATCAAGAAGATCATCTGATACTCCTTGTGGGGCCTTTGCGGATGTGATCCTCAAGAGATGATCTGCTCTCAAGTGGGTCTTGCATTTCCTTACCACTACCTCAAAGTGATATTCCATTAGTAGGAGGAACCATGTTACTAATCTACCTATATTGCATGGCTTGTTTACCAAGTATAGCAAAGCTTGATGATCAATAAAAAAATTAAAATTATTTGCAAGAAAATAGTATCTAAAATTTTTAGCCGCATATACCATACCTAATCCTTCTCGTTCAATAGTGGTATAATTTCATTCAGCCGCATGTAATTGTCTAATGGCATAAGTGATTGGAAGATCCATATTGCCTTTGCTAGTAGATTGTGCAAGTAACACACCCAATAGCATAATTGGATGCATCCACATGGACATGGAATGGCTTGCTCCAATCTGGGGTAGTCAAGATTGGTGTTGAGCACAATCTTCTCTTGAGATCATTAAAGGAGTTCTCACATTCTTGAGTCCACTCAAAGTTAGTCAAGAGGGAGTACAGAGGCTTTGCAATGATCGCATACATATGAATGAATCGGCGATAATAGCCACAATGCCCCCATAAAGGCTTGTACTTCCTTGACATTCTTAGGGCTAGGTAGCTCTACAATAGCTCTAACTTTCTCCTCAACCGTGAATATGCCATTCTTTGACACTGTGTGTCCTAGAATCTTGCCTTGCTTAACCATGAAAACACACTTTTTTGGATTCAAGCAGACCTGATATTCTCTACATTTGTCAAAGATTTGTTTGAGTTCTGATATATGTGTTTGTCTAATGTTGGAATGAGCACAAAGATCATCAAAACAGACTTCCAAGTTTTTTCTCGAGAACTCTCTAAACACATGGCACATCAACCTCTGAAAGGTAGCTCGTGCATTGGGAAGCCCAAATGGCATAATCTGAAAGGCAAATATGCCCCATTCCATGGAAAATGCTATCTTATGCTAATCTTCCAAGGCTATGGCCACTTGATTGTAGCCAGAGAATCCATCAAGGAAGCTGTATACTTCCTTGCATGCTACTCTTTCTAAAAGATGCTCAATGGTAGGAAGCGGATAGCTATCTCTAATAGTGGCTGCATTAACCTTCTTCAAGTTAATGCATACATGTAGTTTGCCATTCTTCTTGGGCACCACTACAATGGAGGATACCCATTCAGTATGCTCAATTTCGTAGATAAATCCAGCTTCAACCAAGCGATGTATCTCTTCTTTGATCTTGGCAGCATAGTTGTCATTATAGGTCTATGGCTTTTGCTAAGAGGGTTTGGCATCTGAGGTCATGGGGATCGTATGTCAGCATATGTCAGGGTCTACTCCTTTCAAGTCCTTGTAACTCCATGCAAATACATCTCTGTATTCTCTTAACAGGGCAATCAACTCTTGTTCCTCTTCCTCAATCAAGTCATGTCCTATGTAGGTGCATCTTTCTTCTCCTTCTTCTCTTAACAGGGCAATCAATTCTTGTTCCTCTTCCTCAGTCAAGTCATGTCCTATGTAGGTGCATCTTTCTTCTTGGTGGTTTCTTTGTTATCATTGGCCTCTCCTGCTTGTGCATCACGTTTAGCCATTCTTATCATGACTCTCCTATCTTCTATCTCATACTTCTTACAGTTTTCAGGGACCTCAAACAAAGATTCTTCCTCATGTGATGTGGCTTCTCTCTTCTTACTTTTCTTGCCTTCACTCTTGGTGGTTATCTCGGTGGTCAATCTCACATCATTCGTAATTTCTTTGTGTCTCTAAGGGTGAGCTTCTACTTCATAAAAATATTCCTCATCTAATGCAAAATGTGGGTCCATAATAATTGACTCTAGATCGGAGTCACTTGCATCCTTGAATGCATTAGTGCTAGGTTCAAATTCTTCAATAACTAAATCACACATGATTGTCTCTATTGTGAAGACTGAAATGTCATAGCCATCCTCATCATAGTGGGGTGTCCATTGTTCTTCATTGATGGCTACATCCATTATTGCTAAAATTTCCACCCAACCATGAGGTTCAAATTGTTCGTTAGGAAATACAACAGGTGCATAGGCTGGGTCTTGAAGTGATCTATGAGTTTCCTTCACACCTACCTCTTTGGATTTTTCTCTCTTCTCTTCTTCTACTGCCACTTTGGACATCCATAAGTGGGTGTCCTCATGCATCCATGAGGATCCTAACCCTATAGAGTGCACTGAATCCGTATCATCTGTGGCTCTATGGATGGGATTCCACTATATGGGGGGTACATCTCTATGAGAATAATCCTTCAGATTGACTTTGGTTGTGACACCTAAGTGTTGCAAATACAAAGAATTGGTTCCCCAATCCTGTACTACTTACAATTGCCTCAAGAAGGGTCTTCCCAGAATCATCTCGTATGCCTATTTTTTGCTAAAGCCACATATGGCAAAGGTGTGCTCAAATTCTACCCCACAAGTAGTGAGACTTATTCCCTCTAGCAATCCCAGAGGTCTCTCTATATGACCATTAGCCATCAACATTTTCATTCTTGTTGAGCAGCCTAAGATTGTGGGAGGAAGTTTTAAATTATCAAAAAAGCATAAATTGGAAATTGTGTTAAAGACAGTAGTGGATAAGGTATTTGTGTAAAATTTTTCATAGTCAAAGGTTGAGGTCAATGCAGAGGTGCATGAAGTACAACAAAAACTAGATGAGGTATACAACTTTATAGCGAGATAGGATGGGTTATTGAAGGAGCAAAAACTACTTAATGATATACTTAATTCCGATGAGTATCAATTGCAAAAATCCTAGGTAGAAAGTTTACAAGATGAATTGTAGAGGAAGGTACATGAGCATGAGGAAGTGTTGTCCCAGTTCCACAAAAAGCAGGCATTGGAAATACTCAAGGTTAAGAAGTCATTGCAAGAATTTGATGAGTGGACAAGAAAGATGCAGCAACTGGTGGACATATAGACACATAATTTAGCTGTAGTAAATACAACTTTGCTGGTGGAAAACAAGGTATTGAAGCCTAGAATTAAGCCTTTACTTATGATGAAAACAGATGTTAAAAAATGAGGAGGTTGAGATGGATGCAGTGCTGATGGCTGAGATGGATATGGTGACTCTGAAGCAGCAAATGTGTAAGTGCATGCAGGATTTATGGATTGGAATTAAGGAAAAAGATGCATGCACTTATTAAGTATCCATATGAACATTTGCATGATGGATTTGTTTTGGTTTATGAGAGTCACTTGATACAAGTTGTTGAACAACATAAAAGTGAAAAGGAAGCATTGTAATAGTAGATTGCAAATCTAAACGAGCAGCTAGTTCAACAGACTTTGGATAAGGAGTTGAAAGATCCAGTTCAACAGACAGTACATCAACAGAAAGAAGTAGTTTTTGAAAGGACTTTGGAGCAAGAGAAAATGAAGGTGGGAGCAGGAGAAGTTTAGAAAGATACTACAGTTGTAGATGAAGTTTAGGAAGAAATTATGCATAGGAAACTTAGTGTTATAGTCATCGATGAAGGGGTTGTAAATTCAAGTTTGATTTTTGGAAAAAATCCGCCACGAGGCAGTGCTAGGTGTTGAGGGGAGACAAATTGGAAGAATATTTAGTGAGTCGGATTTCTGAAGGTCTGCTGAATCGGAATGTTGCTGAATCGGATGTTGCTTCTTGAGAATTTTGATAAGCAGTTACAAAATTATTTAGGCATTGATGTCATGTGACCATGTTAGTTGTTTTTTGTTCGTGCAAGTAGGTCTTTTAGAGCACAGATTGTATTCGTGATAGACGACAATATCTGTCTAAGAAGAAGTATCTGTTTGACAAGAAGAAGAATAAAGATTCCTAATCTGGATTGCGCAGGTTGAATACGATCAGTGCTCTCCACTATTATCATTTCAGAGAAATATTACTACTACCTACCTTGTAATCTCTGTTATTCGAAGAACTTTAATGAAGTATTTTGTCTTTCCTAGTCAGTGCAAGTGTAATTCTATCTTTGTTTTGAACAAAATCCTGTTAGATATTGTGCTGATGCAGCATGGAAGTGGTGAATCTAAAGTACTATTGTGAGTATTTTCTCTGTCTGTGTGAAGATCAATGTTGAAATTAGTTTTTTGAAATTTTGTGGTGTGTATTAGTAGCTATGTGTTGTTGAACCCCAACAAAGAGTACATGAGAAGGTGTGGAGAAAGCGTGATTCACAAACGACCTCAGATCGCTACATGATTTCAATTTTGGAGCCATCTAAACCTATATTTCGAGCCCACGATGCGGGACCCACAAAAAAGTCAAGTGACCTTGCAAAACTCTAACTTGCGTTTGTGTTGGTGAACACTCAAGTATTCCATATTTAGAATTCAAGTGATTCCGTGTATTGTTGTTACGTGAAAACTATGTGTTTTTGAGATCGAACTATCACGTCATAGTGTGATAGTATTCAAGCAAAGGTACTACTTCTAGTTTTTGTGTAGTGTTGTGAATTACTGTAGAGATGGAAAGTGTTGATGGAATGAGTCAGCTTATGAGCGATAATCTAGACAGGGACAACTTCCATGCTTGGAGAAATGGTGAATTTGTTGATGGGAAAAGGCTACTAGAAATACATCAAAGGAGAGAACAAAAATGCTCCGCAATTACCAAAGAGGAATCCGACTAAGGATCAGTTAAGAGCATATGAGGAATGGAATCAAGAAGCGTAAAAGGTAATGTATTGTCTATTTGTTAGCGTACATGATAGCATGATTGGGTGCATACAAGATGTCAAGAGTCTGAAAGAGGCTTGGAACAATTTGTTCACATTGTATGAGATCAATACAAAGGCACAAAAATTGCAACTCAAGAATGAGGAGCATACATTGGAGAAAAAGGGCATGCAAATAAGTGACTACACCCTAAAAAATCAAAAGCATATGTTCGATTTGGAGGAGAAAGAGGTAGAGGTAAAGGCTTCAAAAGTGGAAGATGACACAGTAACCAAGACCAAGTCAGCAACGGAATCATGCATGAGGTAGAGGACAATTTCGAGGCAGGGGGAGCCAAAGAGGTCGCAAAAATTTCCAAAGAAATGATTCAGGTAATGACAATAAAGGATGCTAGAATTGTGGTAAACCTATAACACTTTTAACATGATTGTAGGTTGAAGAATCAAAATAACATAAGAAAGCAAAACAACTATGCATCCACAAGTTTAGATGATTATAAGATGTTGTTCATGGTTCAACATCACATGATGAATACAATGTCTGTTGATGTTTCAAAAGCGAATGGTAATGTGTGGTATGTTGATTCCAGTGTTCGAAATCACATGACCAGTCATGGGGAATGGTTTAGTAGTTTAAAAACATTGCCAATTCTTGGATATTATTAAATATGTGATGACACACCACACCCTATCAATCATATAGGAAACATAGCACTGTCTATGGAGGATGGGAAGGTAAAACATCTTGCTGATGTGCTACATGTTCCAATTATAAAAAAGAATTTGGAATATCCAGAAGGAAAGAAACCCACAGGCTGCAAGTGGGTTTACAAGGTAAAGCACAATGCTGACAGTAGCATTAGTAGGTATAAAGTACGATTGGTAGCAAAAGGATATGCAGAGACATATGGCATTGATTATGAGTAAATGTTCATCCCTGTAGCTAAAATGCACTTCTAAATTTGTTTTAAAAATCAATTTCCCAAAAACACACTAGATGCACATCCTTTGATCACGATTATGTTTTCACATAGTTCTTTTTTAGCAATGCTGATTTTCATAGCTATCGTAGCTTTTTCAATGCTTTGGAAATATGCTTTTGAATGGGACTCAAACACTATATAAGAGGCCATAGTCTCATTGTTGAGACATCACTCAAGGAGGAGGTGATCAACTAGAAGTGTTCTCACACACTTCGAGGAGGTCTGCTATACATCTGGAGACATCTAGAGGAGTTTGTGTTAGCCAACATACTATGAGTAAGAAGCCTACATTTGTCCCCACTTGTTCATTCACTAGTTTTTGATTTAAGTTAATCAGAATTTGGGTTTGCTGGAAAAAAGTTCTAAATTGTTCATATTCTCCATATTGTCACACACACACACACACTTCATACCTCTTATGCACACAATTTCTTGTATCTAATTCTTATTTCTACCTAGATTCAGATATTGTCAGTTTGTATCATATTCACACATTTTTATTTGACATTTGAATATAAGATAGTGTAGCATTCTATTTTATCGTTACACTTTGAAATCTTGTCTATTCTCTCTTTCTCTTTATCTCTCATTCATCTATTTTTAAGTCTTAAGTTGTGTATGCTAAGGTTCATGTGTTGGAAGATCCTGTAAACATGTGATTATTGTTATTGAGGCCCACCCTACTTCCAACATAGAACCTCCACTTTTCTCCAAAATTTACTATTTTCAATGTTTAATGTTTGGAACAGGTGAACTCTTGCCTTCTCCTTTCCTTTTTTCTCACATTTGCTTTCTATTTCACCCTGTGAGTACAATTTTTGCTTAAACCTCTTGGATTTAAGCACTTGAAGAAAATATTTTCATTCTTTGCATTCTCCTAGACTTCAAGATCAAGTCTTGGCCATGAAAGTGAAGGAGTCTTGAAATCCTCTCTCTTGAAAGTGTGTGATTTCTATTTATTTCTTTTAAAGGTTTTATTCTCCTTGATAAGATGAAGTGGTTGTACCCGAATCTTAGCATGATTTGTGTAAATTTGTGGTAACTTTATTGAATCTTGTAGAATCTTAGGGGTAGTTCTCTTGCCAATTACATTCCTCTTCAAAGTGGTTCCAAGACTGAAGAATCCTGTAAGATTCCTTTAAGGTCATCCACCACTTGTAGGCTTTTGGCCCAAGGGATAAACTTGTTTCTAGGATCTGGTAGGACTCATGAATATTTTTGAGTTGATGTAAGTCTTACCATTTCTCTAGAAAACTCAAGATTGCATCCTTATTTTGGTCTTTGTTCTCTCGTAAGACTGAGAAGGCTTCAAGTCTTTCATGAAAGAAAGACTTGTAGATATTAAGGAAGTATTATGCTAAGGAATTGCAATCAAATACTTCGCTTTATATCTAAGTTATATAATACTCTCCATGGGTGATGGAGTATCCAATCCTTTACTCATCAATCGGTCCCTTGGTCAAATGGATAAGGATCCCATTTGTGCAAGATCCCATTTGAGCATATTTAATATTTGCTCCGTTTTCCCTTTCACTTCATTTATGGAAGTGTGTGGGGTCCCATCTTGGTTTGTATTTCTTAAACCAAGAACATATCTGCTTGGATATTGTTCATTTTTACATCCAAACCATTAAACTCATGGTATATATTAATCCTTATTGTATACCTTCTTGTATACCCTTCTCATTAAGCCTTGCTGTGTAATCCATTTCTCTAACCCCTTCTTGCAGTGTGTAATCTACTTCTTGCCTAGGACCATCTAATAACATATTGCCACCATTAAACGAGTTTTCCTCCATGAACACTTTGGAATAGGAAAGTAATATAAAATTTGTTTGTAATTCAAAAAAGAGAGAAATACGTAACGCAAAGGGAGTACTTCCTCAAATCTTTTTCCAAGTTTTACTTCTTGTTGTGGATCGGCTTGGGATACCTTTGGATGAGCCATTACTCCACAAAAAAGTACACGATATTTGTTGATGCACCTTAAATGGGTCTCCACTCATCAATCTTAACAAACGTCCACCCTTCATAGAAGAAGGATTAACAAAAAATGATTTAAGGCCTTCTTTGGGAAACCCTAATGAGAGATTCTTCTTTTGCAAATGGTGGAGAAACGTCCTTGGGATACTCTCATGGGTGTTCCTTCACGACCCAAAGCCTTGAATAAAGATGGGTTGAACATGTACTTCAAAAGTCTTTCCAAATTGGCCTTGTAGCTCTCGCACACAAAGGATGTGCAAGAAATTACTAGAGAGAGAGAGAGAGAGAGAGAGAGAGAGAGAGAGAGAGAGAGAGAGAGAGAGAGAGAGAGAGAGAGAGAGAGAGAGAGAGAGAGAGAGAGAGAGAGAGAGAGAGAGAGAGAGAGAGAGAGAGAGAGAGAGAGGTTGAATTAGTTTGCGCACTATTGTTGAGGGTTCTAAAAATCCCATATGTGATAGCATGAAGGCTTGAGAGGGCTAAATACGCAAGAGGGAATTCAAGCTTCTTACAACTTTGAAAATAGAGGAGCTCTTGAGGGAGTGCACCTCCTTTGTAGGGAGTGCCAAGAGGTCTAGGTTTTCCATGTGTCAAAGTCATATGGTTTCCAAAGAACACATTCTAGCAAGAAGTATAGCTAGGAGAGATAACCATTGATTTCTATCCTATCATGTGAATGATGAGGAGGTTCTAAATTTACCCAATACAATACATCTTGGAATTATAAGAAAATGTAGGTCTAAGCTAAGAAAATATCAAAAGTTACAAAGATCTAGTGTCTATTGGCTTGATATGGAAAAACTAACCTACAAGATTATAAGAAATTTCGAGACTTTTCAGCTTAATACATCAATTGAACATGCAACATTATAAAGATGAGCTTCTTTGATACATTATGGTGGCCAAATCTTGAAATGGATGCTTAGATAATGTGATTTGTGTGTGAGAGCCAATTATCGAATATGATGAGATCTCATGCCCTTATGATCAATGATTAGGCAAAGATCATTTGGAAAATGGAGCAAAGTCTTTATAGGGCCCATTAGCTCACCATCTAAAGGATCTCTATTCAAAAAAATGGGTAGAAGCCAAACCTACTACTAGGTGTGATGCTTAAATAACTGTTAAATTCTTGTTTGAGAACATTTTCATGTGTTTTGTGATAGTGATAGAATTTGTAAGTGAACAAGGCACATAATTTATTAGTGAATTGACTCAGATTCCACTACATGGATTTTAATTAATGCATAATTAATTGGGCCATACCACCCTCAAATGGAAAAGCTAAGATAAGATCAGGTTTATCATATTAACAAACCTTGTGAATATTCAAGGGTTTGACTAGGCTAAGAAACCACAACATGTCTTTTGGGCATACCATGTTGCTTCAAAGATGACATCTGGAACAAGTCCCTTTTACATGGGTAGATAAAATTCCATCTTATCGATTGACTTCTTGGTACCCATTCTAGGAGTAGCCAAAGGATATGACAATAGATAGATGCATTGGAATATTTGAAAGAGACTAGATTGAAGCGCATGAAAGGATAAGATGAAATAAAAAATGAGTTAATAAGAAATTTATGGTTATAAATGTTAAAGAAGAACACTCAAGGTTAATATAAATATGTACACTTGAAGTAAATTCAAGACAAAGAACAAGGGAACTTAGAAATCACATATTAGAACATGATTAAAAACTATAAAACGTATTTGGAAGAATTCCATAAAGGATTAAAGAAAGACTAAAAATTTCATAAATTTGACTATGGAATTACAATATAAAGATGTGATACTTGAAAAGGATGCAAACATGCAAGGTGTGAATGCTGGTGAAATACCTTGTATAGCCCAAAGATGTTACGATTGCACTTTCCTAGTTGAGTAATGTGAGATATTTTCTTAGTTTGTGAGGAAAAAGGCTACATAGAGCCACTGATATGAGGGCATCACTTGATGAGTAGGTATGAAGTATATTTGAATCTTTGTCGTGTGGGTGTGCTTTCTTGTGTGAATGCACACATTCTTTTTTCCCATTTTGCATACCACATCCTTGGACAAATGCATTTGTATTGCTAAAAAAACTTGTCAACACTCTAAACACTATCAATAAAAGCCCAAAACTAATAGTAATAGTAAGGAGTGAAGGTGAGAACCCATTTGTAGTTGGTTAATCTCAGGCCCCTAATGACTAAACCTCCAATGAAATCCAAGACAACATCGAATTTGAGTGCTAATAGATTGACACATTCATCCAATCAGAAGTAAATATTGATTACCCAAAGATTTCTAGATGATCAAAGAAATGGACACCAAATTTGGGTCATGAAGAAGATCTTATAAGAAATAAGCATTTTCAAGATTGTGACCACTAGAATATAAAAGGAAATCACCAAAAAAAAAAAAGCAAAGCCATCCATCAAAATTCATCTCATAAGAAGCAGAAAAGGAATCTTGTAAAGGAAAGAAACACTCAATCAAGTCAAGAAGTAAGCACATAGAGCCAAAAAAATGAAGATGGATCAAACAGGATGATTCATACTCAAAAAATTCAACAAAATGTTTGGATAGCAAAGCAATGATGAAGGGAATCAAGCATAAGGCTCCCCTACACAAGGAGAAATCTGATAAAAGGAGTCATCATAGAAAAAAAATCAAAGCAGAGGTGTAAGAATGTAAGAGAGAGCAGTAGCATGCCATATTTGAGCCTATTCATCTTTTGTCATACCTCTTTCCTTCCAATAATCGATCAAAACCAACATTGGCCATACTATAGGTTTAGGAAACAAACAACATTCACCATACTTATGTGAAAATTGCAAAACCCCGTGATGCACCATGATTAGAAAATTGCACTCTAGGTTGTACATTTATAAGGCTAATTAGAAGCTATTCATAGACACTTGAGAGAATTCCTAGGCACATTGCATATTGTTAGATTATCGATAGTGATGTGTGTGGACACATTAGAATTGTTGCATACCTTTTTTGTATTAGGAGGGTTTTCCCTTATCTTTTATATATCCCCATACTCTTAGTGGCCTAATTAGATCTGTATATTTCACAGGAGTAATATAATGTGTGTTGTGCTCCTAAGCTTCTTCTTCTTCTTCCGCATGTTGTTTATGTGCATTCTCACTCCCCAAACTCCAACAATAGGTATCAACTAAAGCTTTTGCTTCTTCAGGTGCATCAATGATATACTTCCTCTCACTTTCTTGGGTTTCTACAAAGCTTGGATCGTTGCAGCAACTATGCAAGAAATATGTTTCTTTTGTGCCAATTAATTTTTGGTTTTCCAATTGCCACTACATGCATCCCTAAGTTTTTTATAAATCTGTTAGATCTCCAAAGGGTTACTTTGTTCAAAGTCTCTAAGAAATGATCAATTTTCTACATCAAGATATAGTCATTAGACATGGTTGAGCGCAACAATGTATTTTGCATGTTGAATGTTGAGGATAAGTTGGATATTTACAACTATTCACTATGGGCATACATGATGCAACATATACTAACTTGAAAGTGATTATTGAATATTGTGGAGGGTGTTGAAATTCTTCATGTCAAAGGTAGAAATGTGCAAAATCTAGTTGATGGATGAGGTGTTGAGGATGTTGCAAGTTCAATTCTTGTGCAGTTCCTATTTCAAGCCTTGAAACTCCTATTTTTACTATGTCAAGTACACCAACAACACCTCCAACCATTATATATCAAATTCAATTGGATGGATATACATGAAATGGCACATGCCTTGATTTCTTTACCCATTAACCGTGCCATTATTCCTCTTCACTGCTCATAGAAAATAGATAAGGATATTCGCAACACTCTTGCGCAAGAAATGAGGGCCACATTGCGTAACTTTGAAAACACTTGGAGAGTTGATTATGTAAATGAAGGTGAATCTATGGATATTTTTCCCACAAAGATCAAATATTTGAAGAAGAAATTTACCAGTTCATATGAGATTTTCCTACATAGATCAACTGTGTAGATTGTTCTCAATTAATTTCCTCATTCTTACCAATTTTTTGCTTCTACTCTTTGGTTGATGATGAAAAGAAATTGAAATGCCTTAACGTTGAAGAGAAGGCCAATCCAAGAAAAAGATGTCCACTATGTGGGTTGTAGATCAACCCTCATTGCTAGTTTCTGTTTTTCTAAAAGAGGATCAATCTAGGAAAAACATGTCCATTATGTGTGGTGTAGATCAAGCCTTCATTGCTAGTAAAAAGGGAAAGGGTAAAGGTGGATCTTCCTATAAAAGGGAAAAAAAATAAGAAACAAAATTTCAAGTATTATAAGGCAAATGATCATATTATAAAGAAGTATCTTGAACTTCGTACTAAAGAGGTGGGTGTGTCTATGGGAGAAAATTTTGCTTCTTAAATTAAAACTTATCACTTAATTCAATCTGAAGAATGAATTCTTTTACACAACATAGCTATAGTCTATCAACTCATGAGTGATGCATGTCTACTATGGAGTTAAATATTTGGTATTGTGCAACCCAACATATGACCTCTAAGTGTGATTTCTTCATCTGAGTTGAGCTTTTCTGTAATGGCAATTCCGTCACATGCATGAGAAATTCCTCCTGTCCTATCATGGGATTTAGGTAAAGTTATCTTTACTACTACTAATAGTATTGCATCAAATTATATAATTTTTTTTATGTTCCATGGATCAAGGAAAATCTACTTTTATTATGAGCACTGTCCAAGATTGTTTGTTAGTAAAGCTTGTTCATAGTAGGTGTTCACTTCAAGATCTCTCTAATGGTGATAAAATCATTGCACCTCATGTGACTATTTCATGAGATGTATAATCTCAAAAAATATGCAAAATCTATGGTTGATTATACATGTACAATTCAAGATCTTTTAGCTATATCAAATGCAAAACTTTGGCATGCATGTTTTGGTTATCTCAATTTCTATGATTGGAAAAATATAAGATGGTTTCCTCTTTGCCTAAATTTGATGCATATCTAAAAATGTATTCAAAGGATTCATTTTGGCTAAATGCACTATTCTTCCTTTTTTAAAGATGTTGCATGGAGATTTGAGCATAAATTGAAGCTTGTTCAAAATGATGTCTGTGATCCTATGCAAACACCATCTTTTTACCTATACTTTGTAACTTTCGTAGATAATTTTTTTTATGCATGCATGTGCCTATTCGCTTAAGTCAAAGACAAATCCTTTATGTGCTTTAAACATTCCTCTTCATGGTTGAAAATCTATCAACATCTAGAATAGGCACACTATACTCAAATCAATGGGGAGTATATGTCTTTTGCTTTCAACAAATTTCTAATTGAACATGGGATAAAAAAACAATGTATAGTGTCATAGAACCCATAATATTATGGTGTTGGTAAAAGAAAAAATAGGTCTCTGATGAAGATGGAAAGATGTATGGTCAAAGTCAAGCATTGCTTCATAGTTTTTGGCTGGAGGAAGTGATGTATGTTGCATATGCACTTAGTTGGTGTCCTAATAAGGGATTAAGGTTGATCATTTCTTAGGCGGCTGTTGGATGAGAAACTTACGCATGTGGATATGAGTGAAGAAAAGGATGAGGAGATTGTTGGGGTCATAAAAAAAGGAAAGCTAAGGAGCTATGTGGAGTTGCCAAGGTCAAGAAAGTGACAAATGGGTCGCATAATTTTCTAAATTCCTTTTTCATTTGGCCATTCACTCATAAAAACACCCTATTAGAAGCATGCCCAAAGTCATCAATTATAATTTTACTTCACTTTTGTACAAGACAATGATCCCTCAAGAATTGTCAAGATATCCTAAGGCACTAGAATTCCATTATATTTTTTAGATCCCGAATAAGAGGTCATATGAAGGTTTAGGACCATGTTTTAGTTAGAGCGAACATTACAATACGAAGAGGATTCAAGTCTAACGTGTTTATATAAGACAATGGACTCTTATTCGTTAGGGTTGGCTCTTGAGAATTCTCTTGTTACCTCTTGTATTCTTCTGGATTCTTGTGAATGAAGTGAGTCTCTTGGAATTAGTTTCTTCTTGGTTGCGAGAGTGGTTTACATGCATGTGTGTGTGTGCATCTTTCTTGACTGATCTGCCGTGAGCATGGAGGCCTTCAAAACACCAGCAATCTTCCCTGAGATTGACATTATGGGTTGCTCATGCTACACTTGCTATAGGTTTGGGCTCTTGTAGAGTTTGGAGCAGTCTACCATTGGCACCATTGTTGGGGACGTGCTCGACGGCGTTTGGTGATCTGTTCATTACAAGAGGTCCGTGCTCCTTGAATTTTGCTATTCTCATCATTTACGTGATGAGGAAGAGTGCATGGCTGCATATACCTCATCGTTTCATCATCGTAGGTATTTTTTATTTTTTTATTTTCTTAATGGAGGTTCAACCGAAGTTTACTCTCCCAGACTTTAACTTTAGACTTTAACTTTGAAATTGCAACTGGTGAATGGGCATAGTACCCACCGGACCTCCTCTCTTATCCCACAAAGTAGGGGTTAGACAAAGAGACATGGTTTCAACTAAAGGAAACATGGTTACAACTGGTTTTAACTAGTGTCCAGCCCAGGACTTGAACCCTGGACCTCCTTAGTTTTAGGAGTAATGGGTAGCTATGCATCCCTCGTTTGACAAAGTTGGAGTTCACTGAGGTAGTAAGACATACTGCGAGGAGTTCAGAGGGCGCCGTTGTAGTCACAGAGAGAGAGAGAGAGATGGACGTCGTTGTAGCTTGCTAGAGAGAGAAGAGGGTAGCGGGAAGTGCTCAGAGTCGCTGCATAATCCCTTCATTGGGAGAGTTCTCGTTCCTACGGATAGTAGCAAAAGCGCTCATCGATACAACTTGAGGAGAGCGAACAAAGGGGTGCCGCTTCTGTAGAGTGAGAAGAGTGTGCCTCTATAATAATGGTGGAGCACATAGACGAGGAGTTTGATTTCAATTCGTGCAGACATAAACTTATGGTGAGAACGGTAATCAACGACGAGTGATGGTTGCTTGTGCTTAAAAGCTTGGCCTTTGGACTATGGACTACTCTCATAAGTCATCCCACTTAAATATGGTCATGACAACACATGCTTGTAAAGCTTCCAAGAGTAAATCTTGTCCTTACCTTTCTCATTTGTAAAAGCTAAGAGTAGAAGAGGACTCTAGTCGATTGAGGAAGCCAAATTTCATGACTTTTGTTCGTTTGGAATCTAATTTGTATCATTCCTAAAGTCTAGGAACACTTTTAGGTGAATGATTCACCAAGTTCAAATTTAAGATCATGTATAAATATATTCCCTTCAAGTCACAAGATATTGAGAGACATTCTGAGAGTTTTTGACTGAGACTTTGAGCCTACATTGTGTTCACTTCATGTAAGAGTAGCTCTCCGTAGTTCCCTCATATCATGTGTGCATTATCAATACACATTATGATTCATACATCTTGATTACTTACTCTCTGTGTGTTGCTACAGTACCTTGATGAACATAGTGAAGTTGTTTTGTCTATTTCTCTATATGTGAGTATCCAGTTGTTATACTTTCAATTGGATCATTCATGTATCTTTGTATCAAGTTTCATCATCATTGGATCATTAGATCTCAAGATATGAATGTTTGAAGTTGACTATGTTTGCACTTCATCTTGCTCTACAAAGTCGGGATGACCCCCAAGACTTGTTCGATTCATTTCTCTCTATATGGTATAGGTAAATTCATCAAAAAAATTTCTTTAGTTAGCCATACACTTCTCTTAGATGTGTGCAAAAGCTCTCTAGTCAATTCGTAATAGGTTGCGAGCTCTAGACAATTTTCTGTGACCTTCAATTCCCAAACTAGAAGGTTTCTTCAACTCTTGTAAGTGGAAGTTATCTGTTTTGATGCATACCTTTGTCAATGATGTTACAAAGTACTTGGTGACTCTTTTTGCATATTTGGGAAGCTAAGGAAGTATATTAAGCATCCCTGAAATCATACTAGCTGGATTCCCCATCACCTCTTAACAATGGTACCAGAGCAATTAAGCATCATGGGTGATGGATTCCCCTCATCTATTGACAAATTAGATCGAGGTAATTACTTAGCATGGTCACTCAGAATGGAAGCATATCTACGAGGACAGAATCTCTATGGCTACATATCTAGAGATGAGATGATGCCAATACTCAGAAGCAAGGGCCAACCAACACAAGAGGAGCAAGAAAGGTTGAATACATGGTGCTCAAAGGATGTTTTGGAAAGTTCATACATTCTCAAACCTATTTTTGATTTTTTACTTCCACGCATTAGGCATTACAAGACATGTCAAGAAACATGGAATGCTCTTGAAGCATTCTTCTCATTAGGCACCAAAGCAAAGAAGAAACAATTATGGATGGAGTTTACAACACTCAAGAAGATGTCCAAGCAGAGTGTGATTGATTTTGTCAGCAAGATGGACGTTGCAGACTAGCTTGGAAGCATTGGAGAAGTCACTGATCAAGAACAAATACTAAGGCAAGTAATCAATGGTATTAAGGCTGATGAAAAATGGGAAGCCTTCACCACAGCCATGGACCTTTACATGGACATGCAAGTTCCTGATTTCAACACGCTCATGGGACAATTGTTCACATATGAATCAAAGCTTATGAAGAATGGAGACAACCAAAAAGGTAACCAATCCTCTGCTCTCTATACAGATAAGAATAAATACAAAGATAATAGAGGCAAGGATAAGAAGAATAATGATGAAGGAAGTATCTCTCAAGTCAACTTTGCAGGTAGAGGTAGAGGCTCAAGAGGAAGAGGCAAACAAGGCAGGGGGAGAGCTCAAGGCTCATCAAGCTATGCCATATGTGGTCTAACCAATCATATTATTGAGAAGTGTTTCAAGAATGTTCCAAGAAACCAAAGAGGAAGAGGATACAATAGAGGAGGCTATGGAAGCTCAATGGGAACATCCAACAACCCCTATGGATACAATAACAAACTCATACATCAATAAATATCAAGATGGATACAAAGGAAAGAGATAATCCAACAACTATACAGATGATAAAGCTCAAGAAGACTCACTTCTTCTCATGAACATGACTATGAAGGAAGGTAAAGCAGATGAACATGTGTTTTATATAGAATTAGGATGCCCAAATCATGCAACAAGAAATGTAGATCTACACTCAGATTTGGAAGACCCAAGAAATAGACATGAACTCCAAATTGGAGATGACTTAAGGCATCTAGTCGAAAAGATAAGTAATTTAAAGACTCCGGATGGTAATATGAACTTACTAAGCATATTACTCTATGTGCCTACTATCACCAAGAACATCATCAGTGTAGGAAAAATAGTTGAGAAAGGATTGGAGGTTAGATTCACCAAGCATGGAGCATTTGTTGAGGACCCATATAAGAGATTCAAGAACATAGCAAAAGCAGAAAAATCAGGTAGATTGTTCACCTTTGAACTCCAAGACAGTAAGAACATTGCATTGTTCAACTATGGCACCCAAACTCTATCAGAGTTAGAGATTTGGCACAAGAGATTAGCTCACATAGGTGAAAGAGCTCTCAAACAAATCATTTGGGACTAGAGTGTACTTGGTCTACCAAACATATGATTTATAAATGTGGCGCTTGTCAATTTGGTAAGCTACACAAGCAACCGTTCACCAAGAAAGGCTACATTCATGGAGACCTATTGGATTTGGTTCACATAGATGTATGGGGACAAAGGAAGGAGCCTTCAATTTCTAGATCAAGGTATTATCTGTCATTCATAAATGATTATAGTAGATTGACTATTTTGTACTTTATGAAGCATAAAGATGAAGTGTTTTCAAAAAAAAGAAAATCTAGGTCTTATAGAGAACCAAACAAGTAAAATACTAAAGAGACTAAGGTCAGATGCAAGCCCCTAGGGCTTAGAATCACATATTAGTTACCTTTTTTCAGGATAAGGGATTCAATAAGAGCAAAGCACATCCTTTCCTATTCATTAAGAGGAACCAATTAGAACTCATCTACCTATCTATATATGTTTATGATATCATAAATGCTAGAAATGATGCTAAAGCAATTAGGAAGATTAAGCTTCAAATGAAAGAGGATTTTAAAATCAGTGATCTAGGTCTACTTACATACTTCCTAGGATTCGAAGTAGTATATACAGAAAGAGGTATGTACCTTAATCAAAGGAATTACATCAAAGAAATGCTTGTCAGATTCAAAATGGAGGACTCCAAGGTTGGAGGTACTCCTATGGAAAGGAACTTGAAGTTAAGTGCTCATGAAGGTGAGAAAATTGAGGATGTAACTAGCTATCGAATTCTAGTTCGTAGTTTGAAATATGCAACTTTAAGTAGAGTGGACATTTCCTATGGAGTAAGTGTCTTGAGTCAATTTATACATACTCCAAAGAAATCTCACATGGAAGAAGTCAAAAAGAATCCTCAAATACCTAAAGGGAACAATCAATGAAGGTCTATATTATCCATATATCTATGATATAGACATCAAGCTATTTTCTAATGGAGATTGGGCAGACTCTAAAGATGATAGGAGAAGCACATCTGGATACCTCACCTTTGTAGGTACAAAGTTGATCTCTTGGTCTTCAAAGAAGAAACCTTATGTTTCTCTCTCACCAATTGAGGGTGAATATAGAGGACTTGCAAATGCTACTCAAGAAGAATGTGGATTAAGACCATATACTCTGATTTAGGTTTTTTCTACTCCTCGTATCTTTGGGGATAACATCAATTCATTGCATCTTGCTGCTAACCCAATCTATCATGCAATGACTAAACGTATAGAAGTACATTATCCTTATGTCAAGGAAAAGATTATGAGCAAGAAAATTCAATTATCACATGTGTCAATGCATTAACAATGTGCAGATATGATGACAAAAGCATTGGATGGAATCAAGCTAAACATGTTCAAATCAATGATTGGATTGCAAGATATTTTGAAGGATTGAAGTGTCAAGATTCTTAGGCTTGAGGGGGAGATGTTGGTGCAAATAGCAAGCCTAAAAGTGTGGCCTTCGAACTATGGACTATCATAATTTATTCCCCTTAAATATGGCCTTGACAACACATCATGTTAAACTTCTAAGAGTAAATCTTGTCTTTACATTGGTCATTTGTAAAAGCAAAGAGTAGAAGAGGAATCTCATAGATTGAGGAAGCCAAATTTCATGAATTTTGTTAGTTGCGAATCTAATTTATATCATTCCTGAATTCTAGGAACACTTTAAGGTGAATGATTCACCAAGTTCGAATTCAAAATCATGTATAAATTTATTACCTTTTAGTTGTGAGATATTGAGAGATGTTCGTAGATTTTTGACTGAGAGTTTGAGCCCATTTTTCTCACTTCATGTATGAGGAGCTCTCCATAGTTCTCTTGTATCATATGTGAAATATAAAAAAAAGTTATGATTCATACATCTTGATTACTTACTCTTTGTGTGCTACTACAATACCTTGATGTACATAGTGAACTTGTTTTGCCTTTTTCTTTGTTTGTGAGTATCTGATTGCTATACTTTTACTTGAATCAGTTATGTTGTAGTGTCATGTATCTTTTAATCAAGTTTCATCATCATTGGATCATTAGATATCAAGATACGAATGTCTGAATTTGACTATGTCTACACTTCATCTTGCTCCTCAAAAGTCAAGGTGATCCCCCATACTTCTAAATTCATTTCTCTCTATATGGTACAACTAAATTCATCAAATAAGTTGCTTTAGTTAGCTACACACTTAAAATTAGATGTGTGAAAAAGATCTCTAGTCAATTCACACCAGGTTGTGGGCGCTAAAATTTTTTTGTGACCTTCAATTCCCAAAATAGAAGGTTTCTTCAACTCTTCTGAAGTGGAAGTTATCTATTTTGATGCAAACATTTGGCAATGATGTTAAAAAGTACTTGGTTTCTCGTTTTTCATATTTGGGAAGCTAAGGAAGTATATTAAGCACACATGAAGTCATATTGGTTGGTGTGGAGTAGGTTTGTTGCAACACCACCTCATCTCTGTACATATCCCATCACCTCTTCACAATGGTCATTCTTTGAAAACACGAGGGGGAAAGAGGAAAACATTAGCAAAGCTTGCATACCAGTGCTAGAAAGAGATTGCACCATAGCTATAGTCATTGACATCAGGTAGAGCTAGCAAATTACCATTGTGGCATGGCATTGAGGAGGTGGCCTTGGACAGTGGAAACCACATGCCCCTTGTGAGTGGCACATTGGAGGAGGTGGAACAATTTATGGCAGACACAGAAAGGGTCAAGAATCCATGAGAGGATAATTAATTAATTCAAAGGGAAAGTGTGATTTTTATGTAAAAACATATTATCATCCTTTCAACATGTTTAAGTGTTACTACTAATTTGTAACTTGTCGAATGTAAAAATCAAGGTCTCATACATTGATCCAAGGCTCTATTTGGAAAAGGTCTCAGGAGTTTTCAAGGGTCTCCATTATTGCCCAAGGTATCAAGAAGGGTACCAAGCCTCTAGCAAGCTAAGGTCCTAAGAAGGATACGGCTTCATTGGACTTAGAAGGCCCTAAACCTCTTTCAAGCTACCATGGGGCTCTAGAATTTCACTTCTTGCATACATTTGGTGAAAATTTTGGGAAGTTAATATGATTGATTGGATGGCTTTGATTGTAGAATGGATTGTTTGATTTAACATAGCTATGTGAGATACGCATAAAGAAATAGTGGGAAAACACATATTGATCGAAATCATTGTGGGGGTATTTGAGGAGTTGTCTTGAGTGTGTACTCTGTTGGAAAGAAAGGAAGCTTGTAATGTTATATCGCATGTAAATTTGTTGTGGTTGGAGTATAAACTTGTATCTGATCATAATTGTTTGTTGGATTTTTTTCCTTGATGATTCAAAGTTGAGTGAGTGTAAATTGCACACAAGGAATTTTCTTTCTTAAATTAATTGCATATGTCGTGTGCTATTGATATGTGATAAGGATGAGTACGAGTTGAAACATTGAAATTAAAGATTAGACTTGAGATTTAATCTGGAACATTTGTCCCGGATCTCATCAAAGGTCTTCTGCAACTTTTTCACACTCACCTAAGAAGGTTTTCCTTGTGTGAGTCATGCTTTGCCTTTGGCTTGCTTGGAGGACTAGTCATTAGGAAAGGGTACCATTTTGGGTGTTCCCAATTGGATCCTTGAATCTTAAGACCAACATTTGTTAATCAGCATTTGATGGAACCTTGTTTCTAAGGTACCATCTTGTGTCATAGGGCACTTTGGCTCATCCTTGAAATCTAATTACAATAGGTCACTTTGGAGAGGCATTAGTGTACCATTTGTCGTGGTAGGGGTCCTGTATTCAAGGTCCCCCTGTGAATCACTGAAGGTCCGTGGCCCTGTTCAAGTTGACTTTACACACAAACATGGAACCAAATTGAGAGAATTTGCAAAACAATGTAAATGACCTTGACGACACTTATAGTTCTAAAAGTGAGTACTCCATTCGTTTGACCTACCCACACATAGACAAGTATAGATCCCATTAATTAAATGATCCTTGGGGTTACCATACTATGGGTGTGACTTCACCAATGGGCCTCTCTTCTTTCCAAGTCATTGTGATTAATGTATTATATAATTTTTATAAAGACCACGAAGGAAACCTTTGTTAAGCACTTCATGTGCTTGCAACACATACTCCTAAAGTGGATGACCAAAACAAAAAAATGGAATATTGTGAGGGACTGAGAGTCGGCAAAGATGTACCACATAGGCTAGCAAGGCTAGTGCAAGATGCTAGGGATCAATTGAGTAAGTAAAAAATTCCTAATCAACTTATTGAGCTACAAAAGCCTAAGCAACGATTCAAAAGCCTCATCTAGGGTTACCACTCTGAACTTGCAACTTCATGGGTATTGTGCAAAGTTTTTATGATGGATGTGGTGATCGAATATCTCACGAGGCTAAGTTTCCCCAAATACTCTAAGCTAAGCAAGTGGAGGACCTCTCCACTCAATTTTATGCATTTGTTTTACATTTGAAAGGCTCAGCAAGAGCTTGGTTCTAGCTGCTAGACATAAATGAGTTTAATTGCATTGATGATCTCTTATGAACATTCGTCAATAAGTTTATCCCAAATGGAGTTAGGTAGTACATTTTGAATGGGTATTGAATTTCTAGCAATAATTGGAAACACATATGCCTAAGAAAAAATATATGAGATCATTGAAGATTTTTCTTATTGGCTCCAAGGGCAATACGGTCACCTATCATATCCTTGTCTTCAAGTTATTGAGAAAAAGCCTAGCCTTGCTTTTCAACATTCTCTAAGGCCACACTTAGAGGATCTTCCAAGATCTCTTGCTCATACTACATTCAAACATAAGCATGTGGCTCCATCATAGACAAATCTAAGCATTGAGGCTCCAAAATCATGTTTTCCATATCTTCGACTTTTGTAATTCACATAGAACTTAGTTCCCAATGCCATCTTGGTCCACCAAGGTACAAATAAGAAGTTAGCAAGTTAAATAGAGGGCAAAATCCTCATCCATACCAACATTCAAAGAAAGCCATGAGCTAGACTCACCCATTGAAGTTCAATGTACATTTCCAAACACCTTGTCTCTTGGATCTATAGTTCGAAGCCACAAGCTCACATAAAGATAAACATATACAACTCTCAAGAATGATCATAGCAAATAAATATTTATTTCCCATTCGGATGATGCAAAATAAATAAATAGAGAAACCTCTAAAAGGGAAGACCAGGTGTAGATGGAGAAGGAAGAGAGCAAAGTATAAGAGTATGATCAAACAACTAGAACAAGCCATTAGTGTCCAACGAGCTAAACATGCGAAACTAGCATCATGACCATCAAGTGATGTGTGCTTAGAGCCAAAGCCTAGAGCAAATGGTGAAGCTACGATCATAAAGAGCAAAGAGTTAGACTTCCTATTTTAAGAAATAAGAGCACATCAAAACAGATGAGTAGATGATGTTGAGAAAATCACAAAGACAAAGAGAGATGCAGACTAGGAGATAGAGAGCTCAAATTCTCAAATTTCCAAGAGTAATGTTGCTACAAAGATGGTGCTTTCCACCCTTGCACTCCCAATGTGGAGCTTAAATGGTGACCTATACAGACTCTAGATGAAGGGCTCACAAGTGTGCAATGCTATGTAGATCTACACATGGGCCATGTTTATATAGCTTTTACAGGGGGATCAAGACATGTATCCCCCCGCTTGATCAGAATGGATGGTGCCCAATTTACATGCTAACATATTTTCAGCCATAACCAAAAACATTTTTGAGCACACAAACACTTTGGGCTTTGCTCTTAATGGATAAACCCATGCATGCTTGGAAAAAATATCAATGAAAGTCATGAAGTAAAGGTGGTTCCCAAAAGAAAGTCTTTGCATAGGACCACATACATCACTATAAACAAGTTGCAATTTATGAGCATACCTAACTAAACCATCTTAAGGTAAGGAAGAATGCTCCATTTTTCCCAAAATATAGCCTTCACATACATGTTACAAGGCGCCTCAAGTTTGGGTAGAGAGAAAACCATATCAAATTTCTACAGGCATAGCAAACATGCATAATTCAGATGAACAAAGTGTGCATGCCAAAGCTTTGCCTCTGAGATAGCCTGAGAATCTTGAACTACACATGCTAAATCATTCACAATTTTTGCATACTCAATGAGCTTATACAACCCAAGACATAAAATGCGAGAAGCAATAATGAAATTGCCATTTGAAAGATAATGAACTATACACTTGTCATCAATAAATTTGAAAACCATACTGATCTTGGCTAATGGTGAAAATGACAACAAACATTTTGTAACATTGTTATGCCCTTAGGGAAGGAGGTGTGAATCACCTCCTAACTCTAGTTAGATGGGCTCACACATGAGTGCCATGTGGCATGCAAGATTACGACCACCACGTGCTAGAGAGATGACTCTTCTCCCAACCAAATGCCTCTATATATAGCTCTCTGTAGGGGACTGCCTTCTTGGGCAGGTGGATACTAATCATCCAAGTGTCAGCCATGTAACTACATGTGCACCAAGTGTCCCAGTTAACTAGAGTTAACTCAAGTGGATGCTTCTAGAAGCCTCTACAACTCTTTGGGCAAAACACTCTCCCCATGTACCCCATGGGGGTTGAACCCAAGACCTCCGCCTTCACATCCTTGAGTCTTAACCACTAAGCTAAGTGGATCACTTGTTCACAAGAGCACAAGACCTCCTAGTAAGTCGAAACTCAAGATCTTTGGTCATACACATGGATGACCAAATGTGTCCGATTTTAGATCTATCTGAACCGGTTGGATCCTTAAATCATAGAGTTACTTTATTACATTCTTCCCCCCTTGGAAAATATTTTTGTCCTAAACAATAGAGCTATATACATACTATAGGAAACCCCCGAGCCTCATGTTCTAAAACTGGAAGAACATGGTCATGTTCTAGAACTGGAAGAACATGTCTCATCTATGTGGTGGTATCCCTGCCCAAATAATTCAAAACATTGTCCGGCTTTGAACTTTGATAAACTGGCCAAAGTACAAAGTAGTGAATGAATTATAAGGGTGGAGCTAAAAACATCCCTGACCAATTCATAGTTTTTACTAGGTGCGATCTGGGCACAAACATGTGAACTGGGTGGATTAAAATTACTAGTCGATTTCTGGGCAGGAATGGTGCATGGACTTAGTAATGAAGGTGGGATTCTTATCCCTCCTAAGGCTTTGAGAACTCTTGATTCACTTGAACTTGATTTGGAGCACTTAAATTTTGGTTGTCCCAAACATCTTACTTGGATGTTTGTACAATGGTTTACTAGTAACCAACAGTTACTTGATTTTTTCACCCAACCGAAGGACTAGTTTTTCCTAATGGGTTTGAAATCCTATGTAAATTGTAGGAGTGTTCCATTTACTTTGAGTCAACCATACTATAACTTGACCAATTCAAATTCAAAATGAAAATTGTTCAACGTAGGAAACTTTTCTCAAAGATTTGAGCTAAAAGTTCTTGGGAACTATCAATTAGCTGAACAATTCCTAAATTCTCTAATCTAGAGTATACTAGACTCTAGCAAATCATTTATGCTATAACTTGAAGCAAACTCAAATGAATAAGTCAATCTTGGACTTATCATCTTTCAAAGATTGAAAAGGTTCTTGTATAGAACATCTGTTTGGGATGTTTAATTTAGTTACTTGGTTCTAACCGACTAACTCTCGACTTTTGTGAAAAGAATCAGATACCATATATGAATCAGATCCAAAAGATTTAGAAAGCGGAAAGAAAAAAACTAAAACTCTGTTCAACCAATTCACACTTTGAAAGATTAAACTTACGAGGAGTCAATTTTTGGGTGACTCAAGACTTTATCTTATCAATGATCTATTTCAATAATGTTTTGAAGCATTTTTCTATCTTTAAGAGAAATATGTTGGATTCTCAAAAAGATTGAGAGCAAAACTAAAACACCATCCAACCACAAGATACTAGTGTGGTTTCTAACATCAGTGCATCGACCCACTGAGGTTCTATTGATGGATTTTTCACTCAAATAATGCTTCACTTGAGATTAAGCTCATGCCTATATTCAATCTTTATGATTCCTTACTGGGAATGTAATTCTTGTGCATTCCTTTGAATCAAACGGATTGAATTTTCCAAGTTACACTAGAAACTTGGTGTTTAACTTAGTCAATCTATCCTTAGTTGAAAGAATCAATTCAAAGCCAAAGGCCTCACTCTTCTAGAAATTTGTCAAATATTTCTGACTGACAACACTTAAGCTTGAAGTGTCCTAATAAGATCTTGGAAGTTACTTACTTCATAACTTCAGTTTCCTTGATCTTGAAGTTATCTTGAAATATCTTGAGATACTACTTTTATCCTCTTTCAATTTAAAATCCTTCTGTGAAGTTTTAATTCCTTTGAGTATCAAACCTAACTTCAAGGTCTAATCTAGGACTAAAAGATAATCATCATCTCACAGTCTGATGTCCCATACCATCTTTCGTACATCAATCAGAGTATAAAATCTGGTGTCCCATACCACCCTATTTTATACTCACATTGACTTGTGAGTGAATTTTATCCTAAAGTCTAAACATCTCTTGATAGAGTACCTTTTTACTTCAACTCTGAAGTTTCAGGCATTAACTCTAACTTGATTTTCTCGGTTTTGATCCCTTCACATGATCATTTCACGATCTTGTGCTTTCCTTTAGGAACTTGAAAACCTTTTGAGGGAACATCCATCCTTCTTTGGTAGGGTTCTCAAAATGAAAACCAATCGAAATTCCAAGTACTTGAATTTTTCACAAATTCAATTTCAATTGGTTTATCGTTGACCAATTTGTAGTGACAAGAGCTTTTTGACTTCTTGTCTTTAGATTCCTTTCTTTACTGATGCTTTAGGTACCTACCCTGGGGACTTTATATAAGGATCTCTCTACTGCTTAACTCTAAGCATCCACTCATGCTCTCTAGATTTTTACCAAAATCCCTTTAAGGATAGGTAAACATTTATGTTTTACCTTCCACAGATTTAAGTACCGTCTTCACCGTTGCAGACTACATGCTTGGAATTTCTTCACTTTGTTCAGACTTGGAACAACTTACTCTTTTCACAATTTTCCATTGGATAAATGGAGCTTGAGTGAATAATTCCCAAAAGGAATTTTATTGCCAATAATTGGGAAATCTATAGAGTAGTTCCAATCGCACGTTCTTGGAAAATCATGGCCAAGCTTGATCAAATCTCGTTGATGTTGCGACTAGAATAAAGACTTAGTCTTTATTTTTATGATCTCCTAAACTATCGTAAGCTTCTTTGCTTACTCACGGGATTCTTAGAGATCTTTCCCTCAATCTTAAGTCCAGGCATACTGATGCCTCTCCGATTCAAAGCTAAGAATCTTTGATATACCTTTAGGTTATATCAATATTTGGACTTAATTACCAATATCGGTGGTTTGGGAATTACTGGGAACTACTTGTTATTAAACTTTTCTTGAAAGATTCTAGTCTCACATCTAGGGAGATTTTTCCTTTCAAGAACTTTTTGATTCTTGCCAAGGAATCAAGCAACAATAAGCCAATGATTCGTCTTGAAATCTTTTTCTTTACTAGAATGATCTTTTAAAAAGAAATCTTGTCTAAAAGATATTTCTTTTTTACCAATGAAATAGTTAACTAGACTATTTCATTTTATTGGCTTATCTTTAGGAAATAGCTTAATTCCCAAAAATTACTTTGACGTATCTTTTAGGAAAATATCTTGATTTCCAAAGATTAATTTGGCTTGGGTTTCTTCTTTAAGCTCTAATTAGCTTAAACAAAACCAGGCATACTTTTCTCATCCTTAGAAAAGTGCTTAATAAAGTTTCCATGCTTTTTGAAAACTTTGCATCTTAATTAGAGATGCAATCATGGAGCCTAGCATCTAACTATTGAACACTAAAGTTCAGTGATGCTAAAGTTTATTCAGCTTTGTGAAGTTCATAACTCGTCAGGATGAAAAAGAAAAAACTTTAATGGTTCCATGATTTTTTTTCAAATCCAAGCTAATGACTATTTCTAAGCTTGTCATTAGGATTCTCTAAGTCTTCCTAAAGTTAGAGTCATCATGAAAACTTTCAAGTAGCTCTATTTTCTTGCCGTTCCAATGAGCAAGAAAATTGAACACTTGACTTTCGAAAAACCTACTTTTCCTAATCAAGACTCCTAATTTGTGATACCTAAGTATCACGTTTGGGGAAAAACATGCTAGGTACTTGAGTTGCATGGTAGCTAAGAGCCTTGCAACTACCTAGTTTATTATTTTCCCTAGCTATCTAAGTTGAGTTAGAAAAAGAAGATAATGAAAGTATAAGTATTCAACTACTTAACAAAAAATCATGCATATGCAAATACTTGTTCTTCCATGCAAATGCATGAGTGCATGCATGTGTCGGCATTCTCCTTACATGCCCCAAACTTAAATCAAGAAATTCTTGAGCTTGAAAATGCATGTTCTTCAATCATGCACAAACATTCTACTTGCTAGTCTTTTAAAAAGATATAACCATTCATGTGCATCAACTTGAGCATTAACTATCTTTTCAAGCAAGAAGAAGAGGTGTTTTGTGCATGAAAACATTCTTCGAGAAGGAGAAATGCACCAACATTCTTTTGTAGATGCATTCCTATTCTTGTGTTTAATGCGTATTTCAATATATTTATGCTCTTCCATATAGGTCTCAATAATTTGCATCAAGATTATCAAGAATGAAGTTTACTTCCATACTTCTATGATAGAAATGCATCCTACATGAAAGTTGAGAGCAAATATTGAAACCAATCATTAACTTGGAAAATACTTATCTCCCAATTAGCTACATCCTTCCATTGATCCTTTCCGTTGACTGGAAAATACTTTGTTGGATCATGAAACACCATAAGTTCCATAGCACATATGGATAGCGAACATCCATCTCATGCTTTCTAGTTAATGACATCATTGCTCTCATCAAGCATGGCTACGACAGCTACCCTCTATGATGAGATTCAAGGCTCAAAATTGTCTTCATCCACTAGTAGCAAAACATTATATTTCTATTCTGCCTCTGATAGAGCTTCCCGAGGTCTAATGTGTTTGTAGAGTTGGTTAAGAGGATTTCCATAATCCTTAGAGGTTGGGAGCTCGAATCCTCTTTGTCCATTGGGCTTTCAAATTTACATGATATTGGAATTGAAGAAATCCACGACCATTGGTAGCCTTCGTGGTTAGCAAATCGAGCTCCCACTCTTGATGTCATGGGTTCAAGCATGATTAGCCACCCTTTTTCTATGGCTTCTTCCTTTTGCTTGCACACACACACATATTATAATAACATGAATTTGTTTATTATCAGAGCGTCTTGCTCTCTCAGATAGAACTATAACTCCTCCACAAGGAGGTAGCGAGTTCGAGCCCCGTGCACGTGCAGCAAGAAGGACACATTCTTATGTTGTCTTCTTCACCATTGAAGCTTTGGATTCTTGCCTACTCTGCTTGCTTTATGATTAATACAAAATTAAATCCATTGAACATAACAAAAGCAGCCAGCTTTCATGGATACTTCATGGCTTCAGCGTGAATAGGTCACAAGATCAATGCCCAACTGCCACCATCCGTGGATATGTTTAATTTTTGCTTGTGAACTTCTCCGGTGCCATGCAGAAAAGCTTGAGTAGGAATGATACAATTATCACGGATGCGCGATGGTATTGAAGAACCTCCAACAAAGTCTAATATCTGCCATGATGACATGTAAAAGTCCCTTGCTCAAGTGGATAAAATGTAACGCCATATGATTTGAGCTCACGGGATCAAACCTTGGCTAACACCTGTGCATATCCTCTTTTTGCTTCAGGTAAAAAAAGAGCAGCACCCGAAGGTTGCACAACACTAATCTTCTCCCATAGAAGTTTTCGATGCGGTCTCTCTCTAGTGGATAGATGAATATCATGCACGGAGTGAGGTAGCAGGTTTGATCACCACCTGCTGTACCTTTCATCCTTGTATCTCACCAACCAAGATTCCCATGAGAACTCATAAGGAAGGTGTAGCTCAGTGATGAGTAGCACCTCCTTTAATGTCAATCCGGGAAGACGTGAGGATGGTATGAAGACCTCGAGCAAGTGGAAGCACAAGTGCGTGAGTGAGAAGCACACCAACATGCACACACATACACACACACGCGCACACACGGCAAGACAAAGAGTGAGGAGCAAAGGAGTTCTTTAGATTACTTTCACAAAGCTCTTACAAGTTCGTTTCAATTACAATCTAACCTCAAAAATGAGCTCTCTAGCTCCTTTTATAGTTTTTGACTAGCTTTGGCCCTGTCCAGACCTAGTGTCCGGCCTAGTTAAAAATTAGGTTCCAGGGCTTATTTGAGGGCTCAAACGAGATCTAAAAAATATGAAAATTGGAAGGTAGATACTTCTAAAGCTCCTCAAGCTCAAGGACTCCTTGGCTTGCACAAAATGGAGCTACAAAAATATGAAATGGTATTTACAATGGTGTTCAATGATTAAAATCACTATTTGTGTAGGGATTTTCTCTGTTGATTTGTCATACACCTCTTTGAGCTCCCTACTTGCTCTTTCTTCTTGTGTGCTCAACTCCTTGATGTCTGAAAAATTTAGATGGCCTATTTTCTAGATCTTCTTTGACTGCCATGTCTGCTTGTGCTGTCCCTTCGCTCTGACTCTCTTCGTCTTGTGGCTCCTTCGGTTCCCCGACTGCTGCCAACACCCCCCCCCCACTCTCGCGTCTGTCGCCCCTGACAGACCCTTGTCTAGAGGGTTTTTGAACATAATATTGGATGACATCGGAGGCTAGGTGGTGTTCTTCTAGTCGTAAGCCGCGTGCTAGATCTGTGAGCAAATGATCCCAATTCACAGGTCCGGGAACATCTGGATGAGGCACCCTCAATTGTTCTGAGTAAATAGTTCTCTCCACAGCAAATAATTGGAGGAGATGTGATGGTCTGGGTATAAAGATTTCGGAGTGATATTCCCAGAATCCTGTGATGAACATCTCCTCAAATGTCTGTTTAAAGCAGGCTGGGAGGTACTTGATTCTGGCATGCCAAGCATATATGACTTCAATTGATGGGGTGGTGCTCATATCGTACACCAGATCCTGGTTTCCTGTCACGAAGCCTGCTCCTGAGAAGTGGGGGTCCTTAATGTTCTTAAACGTCCTGAAAGTGATCAGCATTAATTCAAATATTTTCATACACATCTGGGCCATCACATCGGGATTATTGCGTAGCCGAATGCTCCAGTGACGGATTGTAGAGATCATGTAGTTCACCGTGGGGGGTCCTCGTGGAGGTGCTAGATAAACGTAATTTAACCATTTTGCGCAGGCTTTGATGTCTCTGACGGCAATAGTGAATTCAGGCCAGGTGCGTCTTCGAAGAACTGGAACGTAACAAGGATTATATTTAATAAACAACGGCATATTATTCCAGGTTCGGACCATTTCAGGATATGTTTCCAAAAGCCTGATCCTCCAGGTGGGTTGATGGATGGACCCACGCTTAGCACTTTCCGGTCTATCATCTGGACCAAATTGTGTAGAAAATGTGGGAGGCTTGCCGCATTGTCGTTGAATCTCGGCATTGTAATCGGCCAAAAGTATGCAGTATGGCACATATTGGTCATTATTGGTGCCGATCCACCTATGATGAGACATGCTTCTGAAATATTCTGACTTTATGATAGTTTCTTCTAGGTTCGCTAGTGATTGGATCTGAATGGCCACCCGTTCTTCGTGAGTGTTCGCTGTCTTTTCCAGTGTCTGAAGCCACTCGGGTGCTTCCACTTCCAAGGTGTCTAGTCCCTCTGAGGTTCGTTGCCCTCCTGGCATCGGCATAGGAACATACGGTTCTTCGTACGAATCATCCACCTCAATAGGGACCAACTCTTCTGGCTCTGGTTCTACTACTGGAGAGGGCTGCCTCTCGTATGTCAGTAAACTCTTTTGTAATTCGGCCACCTGCTCAGTTAAGGCCTTTACCTCGTCTGAGGTAGAGGTTGATGGGACACTCTTCGGTTGTTCTTCCTGTTCCTTAAGTCTGCTCCGTAGTGTGTCACGTTCTCTTTCCAAGTCATCATGGGCTTCCAGAAGATCTGCATAGCTTTCCAAAATGGTTTTCATCGTCTCCGAGGGAACTGCTTTGAACTGCTCTGGATCTATCTCGTGGGGAGAGCCTTCCATTGCCGCTTCCAGATTCTCTTCATTTTGTTTCTGCAGTCTCTTGTTCTCTTCAAGTGCTGTGGCCATATGTTTCCTGAGTAGCGCCAAGTTACGTCTGACTCGTAGGTTATCGGCCTGGTATACTTCAAGCAAGGCTTCTAGTTGTTTGACGCCTGATTCTTTCGATGGTTGGGGTGCCTCTAGTAGTGTTTGGTGAGCCTGCTCAAGCGTTGTATAACGTTGATTCACATCTGCATTTTCCTTTTCAAGAATTGTAAGTTGGCTTTGTAAGTTCTGGTGATTTGTTGTCAGTTGTTGATACCGGCCGTCCAGAGCTCTGTACTCATTCTGAAGTTGATAGACACATTGATTTAAAGCTAGGAATATACTATGTACATTAAATGATGCAGGGAGGGGTGAAGATGCAGGGGAAATGGGGGCGGGAAAGGGAGTTGTGAATGATGTGGATGCAAGTGGAGATGTGGGTGGAGGGGGTATGGGAGATGGAGGTGGCATGGGGGGAGGGAGCGGTGCAGTGGCAGGAGATGTTTCCATAGTGTCACATGTTTGAGTGACCGTGTAGATGGGGATCGTGGGTGGGGTGGATGTGACGTTAGTGAAGAGAGTGGTGAAAGTGGACATGGTGACTCCCCCGAATTGGATTCCCGGAGAGAGTGGAATTCCCATGACGATTGTGGTGGTAGTGGACGTGGTGGAGATAGTGTCATGTGGTGGAGTGAGTTGTGTAGTGAGGGGTGGGGAGGGTGGTGACAGTGGTGCTTCCTGATGTTCGTCTGTTTGCGTTGTATCTCCTGGTGCTGATACATTGATATGAATTTGTTTCCTGGATCTCAAGGGGCGGGCGGGAACTCCTTTCTCAAATCGGTGAATGTAGGCCATTGCCTCATGAATGGCCTCATCCAATCCTACTGCATCTCCATGTAGGTTGATGGACTCGATGAACATATCATCCACACCTTCCTCCGCCAGCAATTGGTTCATAAGTTTCTTGCCTGCTTCAAGTGACATTTTATGCTGTTCTTGAACTAGCTGCATGGTTTGATATAGTCTTTTTATTTGTGCCGAATACGCGGGGGCACTTGCTAACTCTGAAAGTTCATCATACTCTTGTTCTTCGTAGGATTCTTCCCCTTGTTCGGTCTCTTGTTCATCGACGTCGACTTCTACAACTTGCGGTTGGGTGGGGGCTGACGTTGTTGTATGGGTTTGTGGTTCCTGAGCTCGCTCTGTTTCCGTTTCGAGATTAGAGTCGTAGATTAGTCTAGCCACTTCTTCATCAGTGAGATCATTGAGAGTAAAGCCCTGTGGGAATTCCAAATCCGATGGGACGGGTGGAAACACCAGATTGGGTCCCTCTGTACTTGGTCTTGGTAGCCGAATGGTGAATGGTCTAATGCGTCGTGTCTGGGGAGGGGTAATCTCTGGTGTAGTGGTGGCTCCCCTTGGTTGAGCGCAGGGTAATTGGACTCCCCCTCTCATCTTCTTTGATGGAGGACCTGCCGCTGATAGCCTTCTCTGGAATTCCTGGGCCCGGGACCATACGAGTGCCCTCTGAACAGGCACGTCATAGGCTAGACATCGATAGATTATCTTGGTCAGAGCACAACACCCGTGGAGCACATTTTTCTGCTTCTTGTTTCACCGTTGATGGGCTAGGTGAATCTGATCTATGATCCAATGTGGTACGTTGATAGGGAGGTTTTCTGTCTCTGCTAAATACAAGCTAAACCATATCTTCTTTGGAGGCATGGTGAATCTTTCCTGGGCGGGGAAAGCAAAATGCTGCATGACGGTCCGTAGGTGAAGGGCGATGGTCGGTGTCATTGCTACCATATCCTTCAGCTTGTTGAGATCTTTATGTTTCATTCTGCCTGGAACCATTGTTTCCTTTTCAGTAGGAATGTGCATACCATACATGCCCAATGCTTCTCGTACCAGATTGAGGGTCAGTTTGAATCTTTTAAGTTCGTGGCCTGGCAATAGTGAGGGTAACACAAAAGTGTTGTCGCCTCCCTTGGCCCTGCTAGGAGTGATGGTACTGATAAGATAAGAACAACGTAAGAAATCTGGCTTTGGTAAGTGGGCCCTGAAATAACTATCCAGGCCAGCTTTGGTCCATACTGAACGCATGACTTCGGCATTCTGATAGCTCTCAAATTCGTGCGTGAAAAAATGGTAGCGTCCCCATTTACCATTAAACTCCAATTCAGCTTCCCAAAAATAGGTTCCATCACCCAATGGTCCTGCAACATCACTGAACCAATGAGCGTGTTTGCCCACTTGAGAGGTGTGCCCCTCGGGAGGATCCTGAACTGGGAGTACATGCACAGCTTGAAGTTCTTGCGGTCTTTCGGTGAGATGTGGTTCGAGGAGGAGTGTTTCTATATCCACAATCTGTGCGCTGGATCCGGCGTGAGAACTGGCACCTCCGGCTTCTGCCATGGCCCTGCTTGCTTGTTGGTTCTGTGAGAATACAGAACCAGGTGTTAACATCGTAATGGACAGAATAAACCCGTTGTTGTCCCCGTTACAACATTAACGTGAGGTAGATGATGAGTCAGTGGTTAGTAAGTGCACGATGACAGTGTGTGTAGTTAATGCCTGGATAGTCCTAGGAGCTAGATGGAAAGAAGCACTGTCTGACTAATGCAGTTAGTAAGTGGAGATGAATTCACAGATTGGGGTCGGGGGGTTTATTACAAGTCTTAGGTTGCCAAACACCATGAATGGCTTTTGGTCTTGGTTTTGTGGAGATTCGGGAAGGTTGCACGAGTAATTCTGCTGGGAGTTGTTGTGTCATTGGGACCCATTTACAAGTGAGTCTGTGCGTGCTTCTAGGTGGTAGTGTGTTCGAGTGTATCAGACAAGAGTGGGTGGCGGCTGCTTGAGCGAGTGAACCCTGTCGTGTATGATGTGAATTGTGTGGGGATAGTTGAGCCCACAAGCAAGCCTTAGGCACCCAAATTTGTCTTGATTGTGGGTCAGCCTTCATCGACTTCTTGGGTACCCAAATGGATTTCACTTTCTTTACAGAGGTTTTAGGAGTCCTCTTATTAGCATCAAGTCGTTGATTACTAATAGGAAGTTGAGACCGTTGTTGCGACTTAGTTACGGTCGGCAGTTCGTCCTTCCGCACCCACATTTGTTTCATCGTCTGAGTTGTTCTGCTTCGCACGTTCTTTTGGTCTCTCGCCTGGAGAGTCTTCAGTGATTGATCTGCCCTTAGTCGCTGCCTCCTTCTGGCCTTTGGAAAAGAAGGGAGTTCCCTTGTGGTTCTGACTCCTTTTTTGAGATCTTCATTCTTCTGCATCACATAGCCTTGGACAAGAACAGCATGGTCAACCTCATGCGTACCCCTGGAGGGACCAGGAGTCCGTGCCTTTTCTAGTTCCTTGAGTGCTCCATTATTTAACTCAATTGTAATTCTAGTTTGATTCACCCATACCTGAAGAAGTCCATTTCTTACGTTTAAGTTGACTGCTTGGTCATAGATCCAGTCTTGACCCAAGACAAGGGGTTCAGTGAGGTCCTCATCTTGACATACTAGTACTTTAACTGTCATTGCCTCATCATGAATATAGAGAGGAAGTTCCACCTCGCCCATGCAAGGGGTCTCCACGCCTCCCAATCCTATGAGATATGCTTCCATAGGATTGACAGTTAATTGCAACTCTTGACAGTGAGACAATTTAACAGCACTAGTGGCTGCACCTGAGTCAATCAAGGCTCTTACAGTCCTTGCACTCTTCCCTTGTCCTATATCTAAGGTTATGAAAGGACGTCGATCAGTTATCCTATGTGAGCTAATACCTGAAATTTCACACATAGCCACGTCGCATCCTTGATCTGCATATGCATCTTGCCTAGGGTGCTCTCTACCTTGTCTCCTTAATTTCATTCTCCGTATGCGCTCTAGGGCTTCTGCTTGAGCTTCTTCTCGAATTCGCTTTTCTTCCTCTTTGCGTTTCTTAGCAGTATTGAGTCGACTTAGCATTTCCTCTGTGAGAGGTTCCTGATCCAACTTGACTCTGCATCCGCTGATATAACTTGGGAGAACATCGCCTTCTAATGTGGCTAGTTGCACTGCTCCACTTGTTGAGATTCTGTTAATGATCATAGGTCCGTAGCCTCTCTTCTCCAGTTTCCTCGCATGTTGCTTCAGTGTGTAGACTAAAACTAAGTTGCCTGCCTTTAAACCCTTATCCTTCATGTGGGCATCAAAGTATGCCTTCTGTCGTTTCTTTGCTGCATATATCCCTGCAGCTGCCCTTAGTCTTGTTTCTCCTAATCGTTCAAGGTCAAAAATTCTAGAGGAGAGTTCATGACCCGTCCATTCGTGCTCTTGTGCTACCTTCAATGTAGGTATCAAGCAGTCCAATGGTAGCACTGCATTTTGGCCAAACACCATCTGAAAGGGGGTGGCTTGGAGTACCGTTTTGTAGGCAACTCGGTATGCCCAAACAGCATGGTGTAGCTGTTTGTCCCAATCAGAGCGTTTATTATTCACGAGCTTGGTCAACACATTGCACAGAATCTTGTTTGTGCTTTCGGCTTGCCCATTAGCTTGTGGGTGGTAGGGGGCAGACTTCTTATGAACTACCAAGAATTCTTGGAGCAAATTTTCAATTACTTCGTTCAAGAAGTGAGTGCCTCTATCACTTACTAACTCTATAGGTAGCCCGTATCTTGTGAATACATTCTCAAACAAAAACTTAGCTGTTGTTTGAGCATCGTTCTTCGTTGTGGCTTTTACCTCTACCCACTTTGTTAGATAGTCTGTCGCAACAATGATATATTTTGCATGGGAACCCTTAGCTGGGGGATTAATAGGGCCTACGAAGTCTATTCCCCACTTAGAGAATGCACGTCCACCCATCATAGGTTTCAGTGGCATCTCATCTTTACGTATAGGATATTGAGTTCTCTGACAGACATCACAGCGTTTCACATAGGTATGTGCATCCATGTGAAGGGTCGGCCACCAAAAGCCCGCAAATAGTATTGCCTTGATCACCCGATCTGGTCCAAAGTGTCCTCCTGCTACACCTTGGTGAGCAGTGTCCAAGATCTTGAGATACTCACTCTCATGGACACATAGTCTCAGGTAACCATCCTTACCACGCTTGTAGAGATTATCACCAATGAGTGAGTAATCCTGGGCTTCTTGTTCTAAACTCCTTTTCCTAGCCAGAGTCATGTCTGGAGGGAATGTTTTCGTCCTCAGGAAGGATACTAGTGGTTCACTCCAATCTGGCACTATGGAAACTTGATAAAGAGTGGCATGTTCCACAGGTTGTTTAGTGCGGCAGATTGGGCATTCCTTGCACAACCTTTGGACATCAGCTTCCATAGTTGGCCAATGCACTCCGAGTCTCCTTAGTGTCTGTAGGGTTCGTTGTTTGGAGTAGTGTTGCTCTACTGCACCTACATGTGCTAATTGCAACCACTTCGCATACTCGTCCTCTTCTACGCAACAAGCCAAGATCCCTTGATCTGTGTGCTTGTACATACTTCCCGCCATGATGTGATACTTTTGGGCTTTTACTACCTCTCTATCCTGTGTGGCTATTACTGGGTGGTTAGGCCCGTACGTCAATACTGGCACTAATGGCTTAGCCCACTGCGGCACCACTTCCAAATTAAACAAGTAAGCATCAGGAAGGTCATCTGACACTCCTTGTGGGGCTTCTCCCGATGTGAGCCTAGAAAGGTGATCTGCTCTCAAATGAGTCCTCCCTTTCCTTACCACAACCTCGAAATCATATTCCATTAGTAAGAGAAACCATCTTACTAATCTTCCTGTATTGCATGGCTTGTTTACGAGATATAACAATGCTTGATGGTCAGTAAAAAATTTAAACTTATTTGCAAGCAAATAATGTCTAAACTTTTTAACTGCATATACCATGCCTAATCCTTCTCTCTCCGTAGTGGTATAATTTTGTTCAGCTGCGTTCAATTGTCGACTAGCATAGGCAATTGGAAGATCCATATTACCTTCACTAGTAGGTTGCGCGAGTACACACCCAATAGCATAATTGAATGCATCCACGTGAACATGGAATGGCTTGTTCCAATCTGGTGTGGTTAATATTGGTGCTGAACATAATCTTCGTTTAAGCTCCTGGAAGGAATTCTCGCATTCGTCAGTCCACTCAAAGTTGGTCAAAAGTCCATACAGAGGCTTTGCTATGATGGCATACATGTGCATAAACCGACGGTAGTAACCACAATGCCCCATGAAAGCTTGTACTTCCTTGACATTCCTTGGCCTAGGTAGCTCTGCTATGGCTCTCACTTTCTCTTCATCAGTGGATATGCCATTCTTTGACACTATGTGTCCTAGAATCTTGCCTTGCCTGACCATAAAGACGCACTTTTCTGGGTTCAGGCAGACTTGATATTCTCTACACTTGTCAAAGATTTGTCTGAGTTCGGGAATATGGGTTTGTCTGATGTTGGAATGAGCACAAAGGTCATCAACATAGACTTCTAAGTTTTTCCTCAGGAATTCCTTAAATACATGGCACATCAGCCTCTGGAAGGTAGATGGTGCATTGCTAAGCCCAAATGGCATTACACGAAAGGCAAATATACCCCACTCTGTGGCAAAAGCTGTTTTATGCTGATCTTCTGGAGCTATGGCTACTTGATTGTAGCCCGAAAATCCATCAAGGAAGCTGTACACTTCCTTGCCTGCTACTCGTTCTAAGAGATGTTCTGTGATGGGAAGCGGATAGTTATCTCGAATTGTGGCTGCATTGACCTTCTTCAAGTTAATGCATACACGCAATTTTCCGTTCTTCTTGGGCACCACCACAATGGGGGATACCCATTCAGTGTGCTCAATTTCATAGATAAATCCAGCTTCAACTAGTCTATCTATCTCTTCCTTGATCTTGGCCGCATAGTTTTCATTGTATGTGTATGGCTTTTGCTTGGAGGGTCTAGCATCTGAGGTCATGGGGATAGTGTGTGAGCATATGTCTGGATCAACACCCTTCAAATCCTTGTAACTCCAAGCGAACACATCTCTGTATTCTCTTAGCAAGGCTATCAATTCTTGCTCTTCTTCTTCCGTCAGGTCATGTCCGATGTAAGTGCATCTTTCTTCTCCTTCTTCGATGGCTACAACCACTTTCTTCGTGGTTTCTTTGTTATCATAGGCCTCCCCTGATTGCACCTCTCGTTTCGGCATTCTGATCATGACTCTCCTGTCATCTATCTCATATTTCTTAAAATTTTCTGGGACCTCAAACAAAGATTCTTCCTCTTCTGGTGTGACTGCTCTCTTCTTTCTTTTCTTCCCTTCTTCCTTCGGGGTCACATGTGTGGCGAGCCTTACCTCACTTGTAAGCTCTCCGTGCCTTTGGGGTTGAAATTCTACTCCATAGAAATATTCTTCATCTGATGCAAAAGGTGGATCCATAATGATCGACTCTAGATCGGAGTCACTTGCCTCCTCAATTGCATCAGGGCTAGGTTCGCACTCTTCTAATACTGCCTCTCCCATGATGGGCTCTATGGAGAAAACTAAAATGTCATAGACATCCTCATCACAGTGGGGTGTCCATTGTTCCTCATTGATGGCTACATCCATTGTTGCTAGGATTTCTGCCCAGCCATGGGGTTCAAATTCCTCATCAGGAAAGACTACAGGTGCATAGGCTGGGTCTTGAATTGATCTATGATTTTCTTTTGCACCTACCTCTCTGGCTTTCTCTCTCTTCTCTTCTTCTACTGCTACCTTACACATCCATAAGTGGGTGTCTTCATGCATCCACGAGGATCCGGATTCTATGGAATGTACAGACTCCGTATCATCTTTGGCTCTATGGATGGGGTTCCATTGAATAGGTGGTACATCTCTATGAGAGTAATCCTTAAGATTGACTTTGGTCGTAACACCTAAGTGCTGCAGGTACAAGGAATTGGTTCCCCAATCCTGTACCACTTGCAACTGTCGCATAAAGGGTCGTCCCAAGATCATCTCATAGGCATGATTTTTGCTGAAGTCACATATGGCAAATGTGTGCTCAAACTCGACACCACAGGTGGTGAGAGTTATTCCTTCTAGCAATCCTAAGGGTCTCTCAATATGACCATCAGCCATCTGCAATTTCATTCTCGTTGGCCTGAGTGCTGGCTTGCCCCAATGCTTCCATAGGGAAGTGGTGGCAATTGCAACTCCTGCACCTGAGTCCAAAATTGCCTTGGTAGTGTACTCCTGGTAGGTAATGGGAAGATAGGTGTTCCCTTCTTCACCTTCACACATATCTCCTATCTTATCCAAGGGTATCTCTGGCACCGTCCTATGTGATCCTACCTGGGAACGAGGTTTTGCTATCTCGGGCACTTGATTGGCTACATGTTTCCATAATTCAGGTCTAACCTTGAGTAGCTCTTCTAACTTGAGATTGCACTGCACTTTAGTGTTTTTCACTACCTCTGTGTTCCTAGGTAAGACTGAGTCCTCCTTTCGTACCATGACCGTGGGTGCTCTCATACAAGTAGACTTAGCTTCCCATGGGCCTGTGAAGTGGGGTAATTCTTGTAGAGAGTTAGACTCAAAGTCTAGTCTTTCCTAAGAGTGGGTGCTCTCCTGCTCCTCATAAATGGATGGGATGTCTTGTGGGAATTGGTCGTGTGCATCATCCACCAGTTCAATGGGTGGAGGCACTTCACTTTCTTTAGCCCATTTGTCTTCTTGAATCTCTCGTAGGAATTCTGGTGTGAATCGATTCATAGAAGATGATGTGTCTCGCTCCGTAGAGTTAGGCACATAAGCTTCAGGCACATAAGCTTTTGGCACATAGGCTTTCTGGGTAGGAAGACCTGCCCTTTCACTGGCCTTGTCATGGTGTTGAGGGGCGAGTTCCTTTTGTGATTGTGCCATTAGATTCTCTATTCTTTCTAAGGAGGAGGGGTTGTCTGGTTCCGTGGAATTGGGCACATAAGCTTCCGGTGGGGGATGGGTCATGTTTTTGCTTGCTTTATCTCTTTCTTGATTTTTTTCTTCCTTGGAAGATCTTGCAATTATGCCCTCTAACTTCTCTAGAAGTCCATCCAAGTGTAATTGCGTCTTGGCTGAGCCCGAGTAATTGAAAAGGCGACTGGCATCAAACATAGTCTGAGCCAATGTGACCATTTTCGCGCAAAGCTTGGTTCTTTCTATCTCTAGGTCAGCTCTAGGGTAGCACTTGTCATGATCCGTGACATTTGGCCCTTCTTGGATTCTGGCCTGATATGCTTTAAGCATCATGTCTATGTCTTCAGGAGTGGGATCAGCTAATACTGATCCTACTCTAGGGGGTGGTGGAATTGTATGAGGTGGGTTGGAAGGTGGTGGGTCGGATGGCGATGGGAATGGTGGTGGTGGGGTAGTGTGAGAGGGAGTTTGAGATGTGAGTTCAGTTATCTTGGCTTTGGTTTCTCTTATGCTTTCCTCAAGTTCACTCATCTTTTTAGCCCATTGTCTTTTCATTCTTTCCCGACTATCTCTCCAGGCTCTAGTTCTCTTCTTGGTTATGCTCTCCGTTTCACTAACTTCTGGGCTCTTTCCCTGATCTACAACTTGGTTTTGCTGCAATGCTTGAGCTCTTGTGACCACTTGCACTGGTGCAGTGGAAGTCATACTCCCTATGGAGTCTACAACTAACCCAATAACGTTTATAGGAGTGATTTTTGGCATATTGTTGGGATTCTTAGGACAATCTCGTAAGAGATGCTCCTTTCCACACTCTTGACAATAGCCTTGGATCGTTACTGACTGGGGTTGTGTAGGTGGAGGCAAGCGGCAATCACGAATGAGATGATCTCCTTGACATCTGTAGCATGGTCCTCTAGGGAATGGGGGTCTTACTTGCCTAGGTTGGGGTCTAGGGTTGGGGTTTGCATACATGACATTTGTATAATCTGATTCCCAACTAGGTTCAATTGGCTCTTCACTATAGTAAGACTCACCATGTTCAGGAGAGTGCATGTAGTATGCCTGGGGACTATCAACATGTGTAGAATCGAAGCTATGGTCACTGGGATCACTTTCTGAGAGCAATGGTGTTACTGGGACTATAGCTCTATTCAGGTTTTCTTCTGCCGCTGCATACTTTACAGGGATCACGTTGGATGGAGCTGGAGGTTGTTGGGCTAACACAGGCTGAGGCCTTTGCTGGGCTTGGTATGGTGGTTGGTAGGTTTGTTGAGGCCTAGCATACTGTTGTGGTTGGTATTGGTTCTGGTATCTGCCTTGTTGAGGGTATGGCTGAGGGTAGGTTTGCCTAACTGCTTGCTTGTTGTATGGGCAGTCTTGTGTTGTGTGATTTGTGTATCTTCGTTCTATAGTGCAGTACTGGCTACTAAGATTTACTTGGGGTTGGGCCGTAATGGGACATACATTTGCCATGTGGTCGCCGCCACAAGTATAGCATCTTTTTACTGGGGCGAACCTTGGGATTTGTTTACTAGAGACACCTAATTTCTGAGCAACTTTCTCTGCAAGTTCCTCGATCGATGTGGATTGCGTGGAAGAGAGGCTAGAGGCACTATCTGAATCTTTGTATATGTTGGAAAGCTCTAACTCCTCCCCTAGGTTATCCTCAATGTCAATGCACATGCGTACACAATCTTCTATGGTCCTAGGGTCCTTCAAGTACACATAAGATCTCAATTTGGTACTTAGCAATCCATCCAAGAATAAAGCCACTTGCTTAGCTGGTGTGGGTAGCTCGGGAACAGGGCATCTTTCAAGATATTGCCTAAATCTTCGTCCTGCAAGTCTTACGGTCTCTTGAGGGGTTTGCTTGAAGCTGTGAATCAATGAGGAGGTATTATGTCTTATGCCACTCTTAGAGAATTCAATGATGAAAGCCTCTAGGAGTTGGTCTATGCTCCTGAACTGCCTCTCGTTTAGTGGCTGAAACCATGTCAGGGTAGTGTTCCTAAGGGTTAGACCAAAGGCATTGTACTGTGTGAATAGATCCTCCACTTGTTCTGCTCTCAAGACTTGCCTAAACTCAGCCACATGATCGTATGGATCTCCAGTGCCATCGAAGTAGTTCTTCATGGATTTGACTAGCTGAGTTGGTCTCAAAGTCCTTGTGTGTTCTCTAGGTCGTGGTAGAGGGAACTCATCCGCATTTCTTTGATTCCTGTGAGCTCTAAGTACCTCAGGCTCTACTCTATTTGTTTCCATCCTCGTTCTTTCTCTGCCCCCTGGGTTAGCAAAGCTTACTTCTGGCCTATCTCTACTTTTGTCCCTTTGAGTTCCATGAGCTTGGGATGTTCCCGCTCCAGGGTGACCGTAGGACACATTTGATCTTGGTTGGGGGAAAATAATTTCACCTTTCCAAGTGTAAGCATGCCTATCATTTTCTGTCACCACAAAGATCCTCTCTGAGGCGTGATCTAAGTAGGTCACTCTGCCTGGGCTATCAGGATCCTTAAACTCATAGATCATGATTGTTCCTATATCAAATGGCCGATCAGATTTATATCTCCAAAAGGCTTTGTAGCTCAGTGATGAGTAGCACCTCCTTTAATGTCAATCCGGGAAGACGTGAGGATGGTATGAAGACCTCGAGCAAGTGGCGGCACAAGTGCGTGAGTGAGAAGCACACAAACATGCACACACATACACACACACGCGCACACACGGCAAGACAAAGAGGGAGGATCAATGGAGTCCTTAGATTACTTTCAAAAAGCTCTTACAAGTTCGTTTCAATTACAATCTAACTTAAAAATGAGCTCTCTAGCTCTTTTTATAGTTTTTGACTAGGTTTTGGCCCTGTCCAGACCTAGTGTCCGGCCTAGTTAAAAATTAGGTTCCAGGGCCAATTTGAGGGCTTAAACGGAGTCTAAAAAATACGAAAATTGATATGTAGGTACTTCTAAGGCTCCTCAAGCTCAAGGACTCCTTGGCTTGCACAAAATGGAGCTACAAAAATATGAAATGGTAGTTACAATGATTGTTAGTGATAAGAATCACTGTTAAAAGATGTTGATTTGGGAAAAATTGAAGGGCCTATCTGCCAGATTTGCGTCGACTGTTTTGTCTACTTACTCCTTCACCTTGTTCTGACTCTCTCCGCTGGCTTCCTTGTCTAGTCGGTCCTTGGGTGCCCATACTGCTCTCAACACCCCCCCCTCTCTCGCGTCTGTCGTCCCTGACAGACCCTTGTTGCTGGGAGTGTTGGATGTAATATTCCACAACCTGAGTGGCAAGCTGATGTTCTTGTATGCGTAGTCCTCTGGCCAAATCTGTCATCATACGATCCCAATCGATCGGTCCTGGAATGTCCGGATGTGGCAGACGTAACTGATCTGCATGGATCGCTTGTTCTACTGCGAATAGATGTAGCAAATGTGTGGGTCTGGGAATGAAAATTTCGGAATGGTATTCCCAGAATCCCGTAGAGAACATTTCCTCAAATGTCTGCTTGAAGCATGCGGGCAAGTACTTTATTCGTGCATGCCAAGCAAAGATGATAGTGACCGAGGGTGTTTGGCTCATGTCGTAGACTAGATCCTTGTTGCCGTGAGAGAATCCAGGGGCCGAGATGTATGGAGCTTGGACATTCCGAAAGGTTTTGAAGACAATAGTCATGAGCTCGAATATCTTCATACACATTTTCGCTGTTATGTCGGGTACATTATTTAGGCGTGTGGACCAGTGCCGAATTGTTGATATCATGTAAGCTACGGTTGGGGTCCCCCGAGGCGGAGCAAAATATGGATAGTTAATCCAAGCCGAGCATTCTTTATTGTTGCGTACCTTGATTGCAAATGCTTGCCAGGATCTGCGACGTACTACTGGACAATAGCATGGATTATACTTGATATATAGTGGCATGATATCTGAAAATCAATGCATTATCTTCATAAAAAACAGTTGAGGGCGTGTAGTATATGCCACAAGCTCTCCAACAAGCCCTAGAGCTCAAAAAATGGAGTTCGTATGAAAAAGTTGTAACCGTTCAGGGTTCTAGGGTTACGACAGGGTTCAAACAGGATCACTGTGCAACAGGTTTTCCCCAAGTTGCTTTCCTAAGGCTTCCTCAAGTGCTCAAGAGTAAAATATTTGTGCCCAAAATTAGCCCAACTCTTCAATTAACAATCCCTAAAAAATTTGGCTAAAATTGGCTGTCAATCGCGATGGACAGGGCTGTCAATCGCGATGGACACACAGTCAATCGCGATGGACAGGGGTTCAGTCAATCGCGATGGACACTCAATCAATCGCGATGGACAGAGGTTCAGTCAATCGCGATGGACACTCAATCAATCGCGATGGACAGAGGTTCAGTCAATCGCGATGGACACTCAATCAATCGCGATGGACAGAGGGTTCAGTCAATCGCGATGGACACTCAGTCAATCGCGATGGACAGAGGTTCAGTCAATCGCGATGGACACTCAATCAATCGCGATGGACAGGGGTTCAGTCAATCGCGATGGACACTCAATCAATCGCGATGGACAGTCAATCAATCGCGATGGACAGAGGGTTCAGTCAATCGCGATGGACACTCAGTCAATCGCGATGGACAGGGGTTCAGTCAATCGCGATGGACACTCAGTCAGTCGCGATGGACAGAGCTGTCAATCGCGACGGACTGAAATTTTGCCAGATTTTCAAAAATTTTGGTGGAAAGGTGGTGTGCAGGGTCTCTAGTCCACTGTGGTGCACTCAGATTTACCAACAAGTGAAAATTTCTGTCAATCGCGATGGACAGAAGGCGGCGACTGCGAGACAGTTTCGACGAGTTTCGTACCTGCGCAGGAAGCTGGGGATGGTGATTCAGCAAGGTCCTGCAAAAAGCTCAAGAAACATGCAAGAAAACACACGCGCAATATCGCTCTCTCGCTCTCTCTCACAAGTGAAATGAGGGAAATGAGGTGGAGATGGGGATATAGTCAAAAAACTGAAATTTTCGCGATGATGAAAATGGAGGTGGAAGATGGTGAAGATGATGATGGTGATGATGGTGGTGAAGTAAGAAAGAGGAAAGATAGGAAAAGTAGAAAATTTACCTACAACACCAACGTCTACAATCTACGTCTTACCATCACACGCTCGTCCTCAAAGCTCGATCCCCGGCAACGGCGCCAAAATTTGGTGTAGCTCAGTGATGAGTAGCACCTCCTTTAATGTCAATCCGGGAAGACGTGAGGATGGTATGAAGACCTCGAGCAAGTGGCGGCACAAGTGCGTGAGTGAGAAGCACACAAACATGCACACACATACACACACACGCGCACACACGGCAAGACAAAGAGGGAGGATCAATGGAGTCCTTAGATTACTTTCAAAAAGCTCTTACAAGTTCGTTTCAATTACAATCTAACTTAAAAATGAGCTCTCTAGCTCTTTTTATAGTTTTTGACTAGGTTTTGGCCCTGTCCAGACCTAGTGTCCGGCCTAGTTAAAAATTAGGTTCTAGGGCCAATTTGAGGGCTTAAACGGAGTCTAAAAAATACGAAAATTGATATGTAGGTACTTCTAAGGCTCCTCAAGCTCAAGGACTCCTTGGCTTGCACAAAATGGAGCTACAAAAATATGAAATGGTATTTACAATGATTGTTAGTGATAAGAATCACTGTTAAAAGATGTTGATTTGGGAAAAATTGAAGGGCCTATCTGCCAGATTTGCGTCGACTGTTTTGTCTACTTACTCCTTCACCTTATTCTGACTCTCTCCGCTGGCTTCCTTGTCTAGTCGGTCCTTGGGTGCCCATACTGCTCTCAACAGGCTTCTTCAGTTTCTCGGTTCAGAAGAAGATCTATGCTCTTATTATCTTGGGGAATCCACTCTGGTGTGATAATCCTCGTAAGAACTGATTTCCCTCGAGGGGTCCTCGGTTCTACTCCCATGTTTCCTTGCTCTAGGTCATCTAAGTCCGATTCTGGGACTACGTTCCCAAATTCATCAGTCCTATCTGGGTGACTGGTGACTACATATATTGTCCCTTCCTTGTCCATGTATGCTCCTCAAACTTGATAGCTGGGCGCTCTAGTCCAATGGATTGGTCAGGGTTTTTAATCTGGACCACCGCTCTTCCTAGGCCGTCCTCATAGATGCTAGCACCTAATCGGTTGGTCCTAAGGTATTCCAACTGCGTTTTGTAAGGGCCTTCTACCCTGTGCAAGTATGGCACTCCTGAACTTCCCGTAGGTCTCTCCATACCTTGAGACATCTCTGATTCACTCGTCTCAGAGCTAGGGTAGTATGAGTGGTGGCTCAACTGCTGGGCCCAAGACCTAGCAGTGTGATTAACACTAGCCTTTGAAGACCTAAGGCTTTGTCTCTCCCTCACTAGATGTCGCCCTGATCTAAGGTTCATATGCCTAACTGATTAACCCAATTTCCCAGGTACAACCACGTTTCTGAGTCCTTTGTATCAATTACTTAATTCCCTTTTTTATGTTGATTATCGTGTTTATACTCTTGTCTGATATCACGTCGTTAGGAATACTTGAGTTTAATTTCGCGCTTTAGTTTGGTCGTTTTCACGTTAGGTTCTTTTCCTTTAAGGTTGTCGTTCACACACACAGGTTATCTCTTGACTTGAACTTGATTTCTTATATAGTCTTTGATTTATCGCGTGCCTATCGTTGCCTGGAATTACTTCTAACACTACCCGCACTTAGCCTAAACTAAGAATTGACAGAGGGTGTTGCGGGTTTTCCAACCTTGAGTTCCTTTCCTTGAGTTGTTGCCCTGGTGTGCCCAGGACGCGTGTTCCCAAGCCTGCACTTACTCTTGCTTTGCGTACTCTTCGATGCTCTCAAAGGACCTGTAAAAGGCCCAAGATTAGCTCAAGACTTAAGTTCAAAAGACAGAACCAATCACTTTCATTCATGTGACACTTCACCAATTTGCACTATGACTTTTTGGAAAATAATTCTAGGGATCCCTGAATTTTGTTCCCCCTGGGTATGTTCAACTTCAAAATACCCTATCTAATATTTCTGATCTTAATTTAACCGTAACCAATCGATGTTTCTGTTGTACTCCCCGCAAGCTTTCCAACAAAACAAGAATCACAGCAATTGGATTTCGTACGAGGAAGTTATGTCAATTCAGGGTTTTGGGGCTAAAATAGGATTCAAAACAGGCTAACAGGTAAACAGGAATTCTCGAGTTGCTTGGGTCATGCCCTCGTAATGCAATACTACACCCTAGTGTTTGTCCCACACTTGGCCACAATTTAGACCATTATTTTTGCCTTAAAAATCTGACCTAATTTGCCCTTCTAACGTGTTCGCAAAGTCTGTCGGTCGCGATTGACAGGTCAGTCGTGATCGACGTGTCGATCGCGATTGACAGGTCCGTCGTGGCTGTCAGTCGCGATTGATTGGTCAGTCGCGATTGACAGGTGGCTCAAAAAGTCAATCAGTCGTGGTCAAAGGGTCGTTGACTCTGTCAGTCGCGATTGATGAGTCGATCGCGATTGACAGGTCGGTCGTGAGGTCTGTCCGTCGTGGTCAAACAATCGTTGACTCTGTCGATCGCGATTGATGTGTCGATCGCGATTGACAGGTCCGTCACGAGGGTCTATCCGTCGTGGTCAAACAATCGTTGACTGTGTCGGTCGCGATTGACAGAGCCGTCGTGCTGTCAGTCGCGATTGATGGGTCGATCGCGATTGATGGCTCGATCGCGATTGACACGTGTCACGCGTATGATCCGTCGGTCGTGGTCAATCGGTCGTTGACTCTGTCGGTCGCGATTGACAGAGCCGTCGTGGGTTGTCAGTCGCGATTGACTGGTCGATCGCGATTGATAGGTCTGTCCGTCGTGGTTTGTCGATCGCGATTGACAGAGCGATCGCGATTGACAGAGCGATCGCGATTGACAGAAATCTGTGGAATTTCAAAAAACTAAACACATTTTTGGGAAGCTCTAGGCCTGTAGGTCATGGATATGCACTTTGTTTAGCAAATAGATCAACTTTTCTGTCGGTCGCGATTGACAGAACCTGGCGACATAGAGACAGGACCGAACAGTTCCGTACCTGCGCAGAGTGCTGGGGATGGTGATACAGCAAGGACCTGCAGAATGCTAAAAAAAACATGCAAGAAACAACGCATGCAAGATCGCTCTCTCGCTCTCTCTCACAAGTAGAATGAGGGAAATGAGGTGGAGATGGGGATATGATAAAAAAACTGAAATTCTCGCGATGATGAAGATGGAGGTGGGAGATGGTGATGATGGTGATGGTGATGAAGATGGTGTAGAAAAAACAAGAAAATGGATGAAAGTGAAGAAATTACCTACAACTCCAACGCGTCAACTCTACGTCTTACCATCACACGCTTGTCCTCAAAGCTCGATCCCCGGCAACGGCGCCAAAATTTGGTGTAGCTCAGTGATGAGTAGCACCTCCTTTAATGTCAATCCGGGAAGACGTGAGGATGGTATGAAGACCTCGAGCAAGTGGAAGCACAAGTGCGTGAGTGAGAAGCACACCAACATGCACACACATACACACACACGCGCACACACGGCAAGACAAAGAGTGAGGAGCAATGGAGTTCTTTAGATTACTTTCACAAAGCTCTTACAAGTTCGTTTCAATTACAATCTAACCTCAAAAATGAGCTCTCTAGCTCCTTTTATAGTTTTTGACTAGCTTTGGCCCTGTCCAGACCTAGTGTTCGGCCTAGTTAAAAATTAGGTTCGAGGGCTTATTTGAGGGCTCAAACGAGATCTAAAAAATACGAAAATTGGCAGGTAGATACTTGTAAAGCTCCTCAAGCTCAAGGACTCCTTGGCTTGCACAAAATGGAGCTACAAAAATATGAAATGGTATTTACAATGGTGTTCAGTGATTAAAATCACTATTTGTGTAGGGATTTTCTTTGTTGATTTGTCATACACCTCTTTGAGCTCCCTACTTGCTCTTTCTTCTTGTGTGCTCAACTCCTTGATGTCTGAAAAATTTAGATGGCCTATTTTCCAGATCTTCTTTGACTACCATGTCTGCTTGTGTTGTCCCTTCGCTCTGACTCTCTTCGTCTTGTGGCTCCTTCGGTTCCCCGACTGCTGCCAACAGAAGGTGATGATGCTCCCACATCTCACCATGAAAGCTTAGCTCTAATACCAATGCAAGATTACGACCACCACGTGCTAGAGAGATGACTCTCCTCACAACCAAATGCCTCTATATATAGCTCTCTCCAGGGGACTACCTTCTTGGGCACGTGGATACTAATCATCCAAGTGTCAACCATGTAACTACATGTGCACCAAGTGTCCCAGTTAACCAGAGTTAACTCAAGTGGATGCTTCTAGAAGGCTCTAGAGCTCTTTGGGAAAAACACTCTCCCCATGTACCCCATGGGGTTGAACCCAAGACCTCCTCCTTCATATCCTTGAGTCTTAACCACTAAGCTAAGTGGATCACTTGTTCACAAGAGCACAAGACCTCCTAGTAAGTCTAAACTCGAGATCTTTGGTCATACACATGGATGACCAAATGGTGTGCGATTTCAGATCTGTCTGAACCGATCAAATCCTTAAATCATAGACTTACTTTATTACATGGCACCCATGTGTGAACCCATGTGGAGGGAACTCTTATGTTGTATCAAGAGAGGGAGAATAAATCAATGTGGCATGAGGCTAGGTGGTTTGGAATTTAGATGATCTCCATGCACACTCCATGAAGTTAGTTGACTGAACGTCTTCGTCTTCCTCAATGAGTGTGCCAATCTACTCCAAAAATATAGGGATTTAGTGGAAGATATAGCAACATTGGTATCAGAGCCAGGTGGCACATGAACATGCCTACTTGAAGGACTCATAGATGCCCAAGAGCGGAAGGATGAATCGCACCAAGAGCCATAGAACATCGCACATGCATCCCGTGGAGGCTTTTCCCTCTTCCCTCCCTCTTGGATGGGAAGCAATGGAAGCAGTGAGCCTATTTGTACATGAAAAAGGTGCTGTTACACACCATGTGGGGTAACTCAAAGCCCATAGATAGCTTCTCATGAGTCCATTTGGGAACAAAGATGACTTGAAGGAGGTAAAGGCTGAAAGACCCCAAGCTTTTGCTTGATTTTAGAGAATTAAAAATCCATCTTGTGAGCAAGATTGGAGTCAAGCAAGGATACACATATGTAATATGGGCTATGGATATGGGATAAGGGCCATTAGAATAGGAGAAATTCTTTTCAAGCATCCACTTTCTGTTGGTGCAAAGTCCAAGCCCACACATTTGGCTTGAAGTTCATAAACACATGAAGCTCCATGGAAACCATTGCTAGTAGAAATTTATCCTTTTACATTTGTAAAAGTCATTTATTTGACTTGAGAGAATATTTGTAATCACCTACCAAAAACTCGTGGATCTATTAGTTAGAAAAGTAACTACTTCATTGAGGTAATCTTTCCTAGATTGAAGGACTACTTTTAGAGAGAGCCAAAAGTTGAACTCAAATTCAAATTTGAATGTAAACACTTATAAAAGGTGACTTGAAAAAGTCGCATGTAGGAGAGTCAATTCCCAAGTCCTTCATTGTCATTTTGCAAGAGTGTAAGGCATACATTGTAGCCTACACTACTCTCCATCATTAGGCTATGATTGTCAAGCCTATGATCTTGTACAACATTGTTCATTAATACAATACATCTACATTTTTCATCTATGATCTCTTTATTATACTCATTCCTAACTGTCAACTTGTGCTGCTCATATCTCAGTCAATACCCTACCATTTTCAATGATCTATAGCTTGTTGGAATTAGCTCCAAATTATCTACATGCTGACAAATTTTGACAAAGAGGGCCCACAACTCGAATCTGAAGTTAGAAAGGCTGGTACTAAGCAAGATTTGGGAGTACCTACTCATTTCTTGGAGTGTCCATCCATCTTTCCCAACAGTGGTATCAGAGCAAAGTTAAGGTAAAATAGGAGATGGTTTTCCTTCTTTCATTGATAAATTGGACAGGAACAACTATCAAGCATGGTCTTTGAGGATGAAGACATACTTGCAAGGAAGAAGCCTCTATGGGTACATTTCAAGAGATGAGGAGATGTCCATATTCAGAAGCAAAGGACAACCTACAAGAGAGGAGCATGAAAGACTCAACACATGGTGTGTCAAGGACGCATTAGCAAAGTCCTACTTACTTAACTCAATCTCTGATTTTCTTCTTCCACATATTAGGAACTGTAAGACATCCCAAGAGACTTGGGAAACATTGTCTTCTTATTTCTCTTCCAACACAAGGGCTAGGAAGAACCAACTGTGGATTGAGTTTACCACTCAAAGAAAACAACCAAAGCAAGGGATCTCAGAGTATGTGACCAACGTCAAAGATGTAGTAGATCAATTGGCAAGCATAGTGAGAAGAAATTGAAGAGGATCAAATTGTAAGGAAAGTAATCAATGGTATTAAAGTTGATGACAAATGGAATAGCTTCACAACTGCCATGGACCTATACATGGACATGCAAATCCTAGACCTCACCACAATCATGGGGCAACTATTTACCCATGAAGCCAAGATCAACAAGAATGGAGATTTATCAAGAGGTAATAGCTCTTCTGCCCTATACACTGATAAAAGTAAGTCCAAAGAGAAAGGGAAGAACAAAAAGGTTGAAGATGAAGGAACTACCTCCCAAGACAACTATGGAGGGAGAGGTAGAACCTCAAGAGGAAGGGGTAGAGGAGGCAAGCAAGGTAGGGGGAGACCGTATAACCCCTTACCATGAAATATTTGTGGATTATCAAATCATACTACAGATGAGTGTTTCAAGAACTTCAAGAATCAGAGAGGTAGAGGATATCAAAGAGGTGGATATACACAATCAAGAGGAAGATTCAATCATCACCAAGGATACAACAACAACTACAACAACAACTACAATAGCAACTACCAAGAAGGATACAAATCTAGAAAAGAGTACAACAACTACATAGAGGAGCAAGAAGATTCCCTTTTGATTATGAACATGACCTCAAAACTAGGTATAAATGATGACCATCTCTTCCACATTGGCTCAAGATGCTCAAACCATGTGGTAGGCAATGGAGCTCTTCTCTCTGACCTTGAGGAACCAAAAGGTAAGCATCACGTTCAAACAGGTGATAATGCCAAGCACTCAGTGCTTAAAGTAGGGAATGTTAAGAACTCTGATGGAAACAAGAATCTGTTGAGTAGAGTTTTATATGTACCTACAATTACCAAAAATTTGATGAGTGTTGGATAGATTGTGGAAAAGGGTTTCCAGGTTAGATTCAACCAATATGGAGCATTTGTGGAGGATCCCCAGCATGGGTTCAAAAGGATAGCCAAAGGAGAAAAGACAGGTAGATTATTTACATTTGAACTTTAAGATACAAGAAATATTGCACTCTATAGCTACAAAGATCAAACACTTTCAGAGCTTGAAATTTGGCACAAGAGATTAGGGCATGTTGGTGAGAGAACTTTAAAAAAATTTGTAGAGACCTATGTGTGCTTGGGATACCTAATGTATCCAAGCAACACATGACTTATAAATGTGGTGCTTGTCAATTTGGAAAATCTCACAGGTTACCCTTCTCAAGGAAAGGCTACATGCATGAGGACTACCTAGAGCTTGTCCATACAGATGTATGGGGACCAAGTAAGGATCCCTCAATTTATGGATCAAGGTATTATGTCTCTTTCATGGATGATTACAATAGGTGGACTGTATTGTACTTTATGAAGCACAAAGACGAAGTATTCAATTGCTTTAAAAGATATCTTGCACTTGTTAAGAATCAAATAGGGAGAACTCTAAAAAGGCTAAGGTCAAATGGAGGAGGTGATTACTTCTCAAATGAGTTTGATATATTCTTGCAGGAAAGAGGAATCAAGAGAGAAATAACAACAAGGTATACCCCTGAGCAATATGGGGTTGCAGAAAGAAGAAATAGATTAGTTGTTGAAACAGCTAGGTCAATGTTGAATGAGAAAAAAATTACCTAACTACTTGTGGGTAGAGTATCTACTCCCACTTATCTTGTAAACAAGTTGTCATCCAAATCTCTTGATGGGATGATCCCGTATGAAGCATGGCATGGTAGAAGACCTTCACTTGATCATTGCAGGATCTTTGGATGTGTAGCATATGTGCACATTCCTTCTTAGATAAGAGGTAAGCTAGACCCTAAGGCAGAGAAGTGCATCTTCATAGGGTATGATCTAAATCCAAAAGGATACAAGTTGTACAATCCTTCAAACAAGGGATTCATGGTCAGTAGAGATGTTGTCTTTGATGAGAATGACTCTTGGTTTGATAGTGAATGCAGGAAAGTAAAATTACCATATGACTTGGAAGAGGAGTTTCCAAGCCTCACTAAGGAGGAGCCTACTCAGAATGGTGACTTCAACTCAGATGATGAGGACATCATCAATTTAGAAGAGTTCAAGGCATAGAAATCCAAAGGAAAAGTCAAGATGAGGAAGTTGGAGGATAAACCTCAATCATCCAACCAAGCAATCAGAAGATCACAAAGGGAGAGCAAGAAGCCAATCAGATATGGGTATGACACTTCCCTAGTTACTGAGCACTTTGTTTATCTTGCAAAAGACTTGTCATTTGAAGAGCCTTCATCATATGAAGAAGCAAAGACCAAGGCAAAAGGGAAGGAAGCTATGGATGAGGAGATTGAAGCACTCAAGGAAAGTGATACTTGGGAATTAGTACCAAAGAAGGAGTCTATGAAGGTAATTGGTTCTAGATGGATCTATAAAATCAAAAGGAATTCTGATGGATTAATAAGCAGGTACAAAGCTAGACTGTTCGCTAAGGGTTTTGCATAAACCCAAGGAATATATTATGAAGAAACCTTCTCACCTGTGGCAAAAATGCCAACCGTCAGGGTATTGGTAAGTGTGGATGCATCAAAGAATTGGAACATGTACCAATTGGATGTAAAAAATGCATTTCTAAATGGCTAGATTTCAGAGGAGGTGTACATGTCACAAGCTCCTGGCTATGAGGACCCAAACAAGGTAACATATGTATGTAAATTGAACAAAGATCTTTATGGATTGAAGCAAGCACCTAGGGCATGGAACGATAGGTTGACTACATACCTTCAGGATCAAGGTTTTGTCATGAGTAAAGCAAATACTTCTCTGTTCATCAAGAGAAGTAATTCAGAGGTAATATACCTATGTGTATATGTCTATGATATCATACTCACAGGTAATGAAACAGATCAAGAACCAGATGATGAAGGAGTTCAAAATTAGTGACCTTGGATACTAAAATATTTTCTTGGACTTGAATTAGTCTATACTAACTCTAGAATTTACATTACTCAGAGAAAGTATATACAAGATATGTTGAAGAAGTTTCATTTGCAGGATGCCAAATTTGCAAGTACTCCAATGGAGGTAAACCGAAAATTAAGTGCTCATGAGGGTGATGTACTTGAGAACATTGCAGGTTACCAAAGCATAGTGGGAAGCTTAAACTATGCTACTTTGATAAGGATTGACATTGCTTATGGAGTAAGTGTTCTAACTCAGTTTATGCATAAGCCTAGGGCACCTCACTTGGAGGCTGCCAAAAGGATCTTGAAGTACCTTAAGGGTACTCAACATCATGGATTGTATTTCCCTTATACATCAGACTTGGACATCAAGATATATCTAGATGCAGATTGGGAAGGATGCAAAGATGACAGGAGGAGTACCTCAAGATACTTATCCTTTGCAGGTGATAAGCCAATATCATGGTCTTCAAAGAAGCAACCTACTTTTGATTTATCTTCTATTGCGGCAGAGTATAGAGGGTTGGCCAATGCTACTCAAGAGGCATATGGATCAGATTGTTGTATACAGAATTAGGTTTGCACACTACATCTCCAATGATTTTTGGAGATAATACAAGTTCATTATGCCTTGCAGCAAATCCTACTTATCATACTACGACCAAGCATATAGAGGTCCACTATCATTATGTGAGAGAGAAGCTATTGAGCAAGGATATTGAGTTGGCATATGTATCAACTAATATGCAATGTGCAGACTTGTTGACTAAAGCATTAGATAATACAAAACTTTGCAGGTTTAAATCAATGATTGGATTGCAGGATATTCATGAAGATTGAAGATGAAGACCAAGCCAAAATGTTTGGCTTGAGGGGGAGTTGTTGGTGCAAAGTCCAAGCCCACACATTTGGCTTGAAGTTCATAAACACATGAAGCTCCATGGAAACCATTGCTAGCAGAAATTTATCCTTTTACATTTGTAAAAGTTGTTTATTTGACTTGAGAGAATATTTGTAATCACCTACCAAAAACTCGTGGATCTATTAGTTAGAAAAGTAACTACTTCATTGAGGGAATCTTTCCTAGATTGAAGGACTACTTTTAGAGAGAGCCAAAAGTTGAACTCAAATTCAAATTTGAATGTAAACACTTATAAAAGGTGACTTGAAAAAGTCGCATGTAGGAGAGTCAATTCCCGAGTCCTTGATTGTCATTTTGTAAGAGTGTAAGGCATACATTGTAGCCTACACTACTCTCCATCATTAGGTTATGATTGTCAAGCCTATGATCTTGTACAACATTGTTCATTAATACAATACATCCACATTGTTCATCTATGATCTCTCTGTTATACTCATTCCTAACTGTCAACTTGTGCTACTCATATCTTAGTCAATACCCTACCATTTTCAATGATCTATAGCTTGTTGGAATTAGCTCCAAATTATCTACATGCTGACAAATTTTGACAAAGAGGGCCCACAACTCGACTCTGAAGTTAGAAAGGCTGGTACTAAGCAAGATTTGGCAATACCTACTCATTTCTTGGAGTGTCCATCCATCTTTCCCAACAGTGGTATGAGAGCAATTTAAGGTAAAATAGGAGATGGTTTTCCTTCTTTCATTGATAAATTGGACAGAAACAACTATCAAGCATGGTCTTTGAGGATGAAGACATACTTGCAAGGAAGAAGCCGTTATGGATACATTTCAGGAGATGAGGAGATTTCCATATTGAGAAGCAAAGGACAACCTACAAAAGAGGAGCATGAAAGACTCAACACATGGTGTGTCAAGGATGCATTAGCAAAGTCCTACTTACTTAACTCAATCTCTGATTTTCTTCTTCCACATATTAGGAGCTGTAAGACATCCCAAGAGACTTGGGAAACATTGTCTTCTTATTTCTCTTCCAACACAAGGGCTAGGAAGAACCAACTGTGGATTGAGTTTACCACTCAAAGAAAACAACCTAAGCAAGGGATCTGAGAGTATGTGACCAACGTCAAAGATGTAGTAGATCAATTGGCAAGCATAGTGAGAAAAAATTGAAGAGGATCAGATTGTAAGGCAAGTAATCAATGGTATTAAAGTTGATAAAAAATGGGAGAGCTTCACAACTGACATGGACCTATACATGGACATGCAAATCCTAGATCTCACCACACTCATGGGGCAACTATTTACCCATGAAGCCAAGATCAACAAGAATGGAGATTCATCAAGAGGTAATAGCTCTTCTGCCCTATACACTGATAAAAGTAAGTCCAAAGAGAAAGGGAAGAACAAAAAGGTTGAAGATGAAGGAACTACCTCCCAAGCCAACTATGGAGGGATAGGTAGAACCTCAAGAGGAAGGGGCAGAGGAGGCAAGCAAGGTAGGGGGAGACCGTATAACCCCTCACCATGCAATGTTTGTGGATTATCAAATCATACTACAGATGAGTGTTTCAAGAACTTCAAGAATCAGAGAGGTAGAGGATATCAAAGAGGTGGATATACACAATCAAGAGGAAGATTCAATCATCACCAAGGATACAACAACAACTACAACAACAACTACAATAGCAACTACCAAGGAGGATATAGATCTAGAAAAGAGTACAACAATTACATAGAGGAGCAAGAAGATTCCCTTCTGATTATGAACATGACTTCAAAACTAGGTATAAATGATGACCATCTCTTCCACATTGGCGCAAGATGCTCAAAATCATAAACACATGAAGCTCCATGGAAACCATTGCTAGTAGAAATTTATCCTTTTACATTTGTAAAAGTCATTTATTTGACTTGAGAGAATATTTGTAATCACCTACCAAAAACTCATGGATCTATTAGTTAGAAAAGTAACTTCTTCATTGAGGGAATCTTTCCTAGATTGAAGGACTACTTTTAGAGAGAGCCAAAAGTTGAATGCAAATTCAAATTTGAATGTAAACACTCATAAAAGGTGACTTGAAAAAGTCGCGTGTAGGAGAGTCAATTTCTGAGTCCCTCATTGTCATTTTGTAAGAGTGTAAGACATACATTGTAGCCTACACTACTCTCCATCATTAGGCTATGATTGTCAAGCCTATGATCTTGTACAACATTGTTCATTAATACAATACATCTACATTGTTCATCTATGATCTCTTTATTATAGTCATTCCTAACTGTCAACTTGTGCTGCTCATAGCTCACTCAATTCCCCACCATTTTCAATGATCTATAGCTTATTGGAAGCGGCTCCAAGTTATCTACATGCTGAAAAATCTTGAAGGAAATCCATTCAGCCAATTTGGAGAAAAGCACACCAAAGCACTCACTGGTCAAACTCTATAGAGGTCCTCAAAAATCAAGGGTAATGATTCATTTGTTAAATTGATTCCTCTGTGTATAGTGCATCATTTCAAGTGATTCCACTTGGAATCATTATCCTACTAAGCAAATTAGATACCTCTAAAAGGAATTTTTCCAATTCTTATTGTATTGTTAGCATTGAGCATAACAAGCAGCAGGTGTATGATAAAAAATAGAAGGTTTTCACTCATCCTTCTATTTGGAAGTATTCTGTTTTGATTCAATCTCTTCATACATCACTTCCAAAGTACATAGGCACTTATATAGTGTCTTTGGAAAGCTAAAAGGGCCCTAAACTTGTCTCTGAAGTTAGAAAGGTGGTTGGTACTAAGCAGGATTTGGCAGTACCTACTCATTTCTTGGAGTACCCATCCATCTTTCCCAACACTTTCAAGCTCCCAAAGTACCTTGCTCATGAAGAATTCCTTGACATACCCATTTTCTTTGATCCATAGCTTTGTGCTTCGACATCTAATCGAAGATGCCCGATTACCAATATATACATCTAAGCTTTAGTTAAAAACAAATGATGCTTGATTTGGAGAGGTTTTGCCCAACTAAAATTCCTCTGTAGTCCTTCAGCAAAGACTAGGTGTGCACTCTCGAGCCTAGTTCTTGGTCATTTGACATCGGAATTGAATTTTATCACTTAGAGTAGCCTCGTAGCTCTCATGCAGGTGCTAGACTACTTATTCACTAGGAAGAACCAAAACCGCTTTAGTTTTACTCAGTTTGCATATTTTGGGTTATTCCCACAAATTTTGGCACGATTTTGGTTGGTATTTGGTGCTCAGACCCCCCTCGGGCCAACTCGACATTTCCAAATTTTTTTTGGGCTTGGCAAGGATTGGAGAATAGTCCCTTGACACTTCAAAGATTGCTTCAAATTTGCTTTTATAAGGACTAATTTGCATCAAGGAAGTGCCCTAGTACTAATTTTTCTCTCTTTCTTGCAAATTAAATTTACTTCCATTGCTTTTATACACTCTAGTTAGTAAACAAGGGGAGTCAAACATGGATCCTAAGGGTAATCAACCTTTAGAGCACAATTCTTCACCTAGAGAGAAAAACTAGAGGACCCTAACCATAGGATGGAAGAGGTAGAACAGGAGCAAGAAGTTGAGCAAAAAGTGTTGATATATTTAGGAAGTGATATGTGTGAACACACTAGGACCGCCGGGGCACTTTTTTCCCTGTTTAGGAGGTTTTTTCCCCTAGCTTGTATATACGCCTATTGCCCTAATGGGCTACTTATCTTCGTACATTCTCTAGTAATACATTCAGTATTATGTGTTTGTGCTCCAAGCTTCTTCTTCTTCCTTGTGTTGTTTGCGTGCTTCCGCAGACATCTATCTCCAACAATTGGTATTAGAGCAGGTTGTCGCCTCATCTAGGCCGCCATCGACACTCCTCCGTTTGGAGTCTCAGAATCGCACGAATTTTGGTGAGCATACTTAACGTGTTTCTGAGATCAAAACATCTTCGTTCTGTGTTGCCAAAATCGCGATCTGAGCTCGTTTTGGCCTTCGAACGCACTATCGCAGTGCTTGTGTAGGCTATTTCGTCTTTTTGTGCCAAAGGTATATACCAGTTTCTGTTCGCCAGTATAAGCGTCTCGAAGTCTGCTACAGGTCTAGTGGAATTTGACAGGGCAGTTCTGTTCAACTTTTTGAGATACAATCAATTTTCTGCATCAAGGTATTTTAGTCACCGGCCATGGCTGAAAGCAGTGATGTATTCCATATGTTGGCTGTTGAGGATAAGTTGGATGGTACCAACTACCCATTATGGGCTTATATGATGCGAAATGTGTTGGTTGCAAAAGGACTATGGAACATTGTGTAGGGTGTCGAAAAACGTCCTATCACACCTGCAACTGTTACAACTGCAAGTACTGAAGCTGATGCAGAAGGTGTCGAAGATGATGATATTCTGCATATTCTTGTTCGTGCTGCAGTTTCTACTGCACCTACTACAGAGCAGATTCGCTGGGATGGCAGGGATGCCGAGGCACATGCATTGATAGCTTTGTCTGTCAAACATTTCCTCACATACGCTCTTGCAGAATAGCTAAGGATACTTGGGATACACTTACCACATTGTACCAAGCTAGGAATGAGGCTCGTGTTGCTTACCTCCGAAAACAGTTGGAGAGTGAGCACATGAATGAAGGTGATTCTATGGACAGTTTCCTAAAAAAGATCAAAGACTTGAAGGAACAATTGATTTCTGCTGATGAGGTTACACCAGATAGCTCACTTGTGCAAACCGTTCTTAATGGTCTTCCTGATTCATATCAGAGTTTTTCTGCTACTCTTCGGTTGATGATGAAAGGCAATCCAAATGCCTTATCATTTGAGGAGTTAGTCTCTGTTCTGTTGCAGGAAGATCAGTCTAGGCAGAACAGGTCCATTATGCGTGTTGCAGATCAAGCTTTCCTCGCTAGTCAGAAGGGCAAAGGAAAATGGAGCTCTTCTACCAGTAAACACAAATATGCAAATGCTGCACATTCGAAGAACCAAGACAAAGATGAGAAAAAATCAGAAAAGCAGAAATTGTTTTGTAAGTACTGTACAGGGAATGATCATATCATAAAGAATTGTCCAAAATTGGCTGCGAAAGAGGCAAAGAAGAAAGACGCTGGAATGGTTGTTGCAGAAGCCTCTACACCAAAAACGGAGTCTACTAATCTTGTGCAGGAAGAAGAATGGGTGTTTACTACTGTTTGCAGTTTTGACCCATCTTCTCATGAGCAATGCATGTCTGCAGTAGACTCAAATGTTTGGTACTTTGACAATGGGGTGACCAAACATATTACCTCGCAGCGCAGTTTCTTCTCTTCACTCGAGCCTGCCCCCACAAGGAATACTGTTACATGTGCCAACAACTCCTCCTATCCTGTTATGGGAGTTGGTAAGATCATTTTGACTACTGTGATGGTAGTTCTTTCACTTTGTCAGATGCTTTATTTGTGCCAGGGATAAAAAAGAACCTGTTATCAGTTTCTGCATTAGCCAAGATTGGCTTGGTTGTGAAATTTGTTGATGACAGGTATACAAATCATGATCTCTCGAATGGCAATGTGATTATTGCTTCTGGCATTTTATGTCGTGGGTTGTATAAGCTCATAGACTACGAAAGATCTGTAAATGATTTGGCATGTGCAGTAAATGATTCTCAAGCTATGTCAGATGCAAAGCTTTGGCATGCACGCTTTGGTCATCTGAATTTTGCTAGTTTGCTACGCCTGCAGAAATCTGAAATGGTGTCCTCTTTGACCAAACTTGACGCACCTGGAAAACATGTTTGTGAAGGCTGTATTTTGGGAAAAATGGAGCGTTCGTCCTTTCCAAAAGATGGTTCAGTTCGGGCTACTCAGAAAATTGCAGCTTGTACATAGTGATGTCTATGGTCCTATGCAGACACCTTCTTTTGGGAATTATCTTTACTTCGTGACTTTCATCGATGATTTTTCCAGGCATGCATGGGTTTATCCATTGAAGGCAAAGTCCGAAGTGTTCATGTGCTTCAAACAATTTTTGGTTTTGGCTGAAAATATGTCAACATGTAAAATGGGCACCCTCTGTTCTGATCAGGGGGGGAATATATGTCTTCTGATTTTAATGCATTTCTGGCTGAACGCGGGATAAAACACCAGTGTACATTGCAGTATACACATCAATAGAATGGAGTTGCTGAACAAAAGAACATGTCGCTCATGGAGATGACGAGGTGTATGGTCAAGAGTCAGGCTTTACCACATAGTTTCTGGCTTGAGGCTGTCATGTGTGCAGCATATGTACTGAACAGGTGTCCCACTAAAGCACTGCAGTCTATCACTCCATATGAGGCTTGGCATGATCGCAAGCCATCTGTTGCTCATCTGCATGTTTTTGGTTGTTTGGCATATGCATTAGTGCTTGAACAACATCACAGAAAATTGGATGATAAAGCAGTAAAATGTATTTTTGTTGGGTACAATTCTGAAAGTAAAGGCTATCTTCTGTATCGTCCACAGACTAAATGCATTCTGGTTAGCCGTGATGTTGTTTTTGTGGAGGATGCTATTCAGCCATTGCTTTCATGTACTAAGGGGACATCTGTTAGCTCCAAAGACATGTATGATACTTTGCTGCCTCTTTTTACAGGTGGACAATCTAGTGCTGGTCCTAATGAGGCAACTTCTCAGCCTTTGCAGGTTTCATGTGATGATGCATATCATTCCATTTCTGATGCAGATTTACAGGATGCACTTATTGATGAGAGAGCTGATATTGAGCAGGCAAGAACTATGCCAAAATGGTTGGTGCAGACCTTGCGTGATAGCAAATTAGATGCACCTTTGTCATATCGTACTTGATCAGGCTCTCATAGTGCCTCTTTTGCATCAAATTTCTATGCTATGGCTGCATCTAGTCTCTGTGATGAGAATGAGATTGTTTCATTTTATGAAGCACAAAATTCAAAAAATTGGATGGCTGCTATGCAATCTGAATATGATGCAATAATGAAGAATGGTACTTGGTCTTTATGTGACTTGTCTCCTAGAAAGAAGGCCATTGGCACTAAGTGGGTATACAAGTTGAAGCGTAAACCTGATGGTACAGTTGACAGGTATAAGGCTAGGCTTGTTGCAATTGGTTATGCATAGGAAAGAGGCATTGATTTTGATGAGACCTTTGCACCTACATGCCGTATGACTACTGTTCGGAGCATTTGTGCACTTGCAGCCCATCATGGTTGGAATGTACATCAGTTGGACATTAAAACAACATTTCTGAATGGTGACTTGCATGAAGAAGTGTATGTTTTTCAGCCCCGTGGCTTTGTGCAGAAAGGGCATGAAAACCAGGTGTGCAGGTTAAAGAAAGCATTATATGGTTTAAAGCAAGCACCTCGTGCTTGGTATGAGAAGATACATGCCTATCTGATTGCACATGGTTTTGAGAACAGTCCAACTGAAAACACCTTATATGTTAAGCGTGCTAATGATATGCTTTTGATTATTGTTGTCTATGTTGATGACATGCTGCTTATTGGTCCTATTGAGAAGCATACTGCTGATTTTAAGGCTGATTTGCATGCCTCATTTGAGATGTCTGATTTGGGGCATTTGCATCACTATTTGGGCATTTAGTTTATGCAAGTTGATGGTGGAATGGCTTTGTGTCAAATGAAATATATTGACACATTGTTGCAGCATTTTGGTCTTGAAGACTGTAAGCATATTGCCACTCCTATGGAGACAGGTTTACGATTGAGTCTTCATGATGGTGGAGATGCATTTGATGTTGTTCTCTATCAGCAAGTTGTTGGATGCTTGATTTACTTATGCATTACTCGGCCAGATATTCAGTTTTTTGTATCACAGATGAGCAGGTTTATGCATTTCCCAGGAGTCAAGCATTGGCAGGCGGTTAAGTGCATCTTTTGCTACTTGAGCGGTACTCGGCTACTTGGGTTGTTTTATCCCAAGGGGGGATCACTACCACCAGATTTGCATGCTTTTTCTGACTCTGATTGGGCTGGTTGCTATGACACTCATGTGTCCACCAGTAGCTTTTGCTTCATGCTTGGTAGCTCATGTATATCTTGGTTGAGCAAGAAGCAGCCTACTGTGGCCACTTCCAGTTGTGAGGCTAAGTATAGGGCAGATTTCACAGCTACTGTTGAGTGTGTGTGGCTCAGATGCCTTATGGCTGATTTGGGTGTTGGTTAGACTTCTGCCACCACCATCTTCACTGACAATCAGATCGCATTGGCAGTTGCGAGGAACCCTGTGTTCCATGCTCGCACTAAGCACATTGAGGTGCATTATCACTATGTCAGGGAGAGGTTCTTTGCTAGGGAGATCAGCTTGGCATATGTGCCCATGCAAGAGAACATTACAGACCTTTTTCACGAAGGCTCTGCCTAGGGAGAAGTTTGAAGCTTTCCGCAAAGCTTTGGGCTTACTTCCTTTTGTGGAGTGATTTCCACATAGCTTGGCACTTCCTTATACATGAGTGCCAGCTCCTTGTTCACCGCATCACTCCCAGGGGGGATTTGTTGATATATTTAGGTAGTGATGTGTGTGAACACACTAGGACCGCCGGGGCACTTTTTTCCCTCTTTAGGATCCCTCGGCTTGTATACATGCCTTTTGCCTTAATGGGCTACTTATCTTTGTAAATTCTCTAGTAATACATTTAGTATTGTGTGTTTGTGCTCCAAGCTTCTTCTTCTTCCTTGTGTTGTTCACGTGCTTCCGCAGACATCTATCTCCAACAAAAAGTAGAGAAAAAATAGCCACAAGAAGAGGAGTATTCTTACGTGGAACTCTATGATGAGTTTGTTACACAAAAACAATTCATAGAGTTCAAGGAACATACCCTTAGGTTAGAGAGAGACATTGGTAGCATGACTTCTCTCATTGAACAACTAAAAGGATTAGATGATCTTACTTGAGACACATGTTACCTCTTTTTTGGCTAGGAAGGAAAGAGAGATGCCTACTCTTCCTATGGAGATGGTTAGGAAGGATGTCCATTTTCCTAGCAAGAATAAAGGGGAGAGTTCTAGGGAAGCTCCCCTCCTGAAAGACCTTAAGCCACCCGCTTTTATAGGGGATGACCACGAGAGAAATAAGGATGCAGTCTATACTTTTTTTGCAAAAGTGGAATGACCTGCATCAACTTAAGGGCACCTCACCTGAATATCGTGTGCTAGAGGCAAGTCTCTCTCTTGGAGCACATGCCTATAAGTGGTGGATGAGTCTCAAGGAGGAAAATTCCATCCCTATGGATTGGGCTTAGTTTGAAACTCTTTTGTTGAAAGAGTTTCTTCCTAGGAATGAGGAAGAGAGGAACTGAAATGAGTGGGATAGGATCACTCAGAGAAGTAGACCTTTCATGGTCTACATATCTAACTATTGGTAAATCATACTAAAACTTAAGGGTTTGGATGATTAATTTCAAAAAATAAGAGGGTTTGTTAGGGGCTTAGAAAAATCCATCAAGGGATAGGTAAGAAGGAATACGCCTAAGATGTTTGAGGAGGGGATCAAGTACATTCAGATCTATGAGGACCACAATCATCCTAAGTATACTCCTATGGAGATGGATCAGCCCCTCAAACCTCTTAGCATAACAAAGTTCAAGAAGGTGGTGGCTTCTCCCACCATAACAAAAAACCTTTCAAGAAACTTGTAAATTTACTAATGTGGCTTAAAAAAGCTCATAGATGAATATTTGTTGTTAGATAAGTACAAAGAACACTCTTCTTGATGTTCTTGAACCTATGTAAAGAGAACTACCATGAAAGTACTCCAAGAAGGCTCCAAGAATCACCCCAAAAATGTTCAAAATAGGTTTTCAAAGCAAAGAATGAAGTTTTGAGGGCCCAAAATGTAGTCAAGGTAATGTGAACCTTAGTCTTTCCCCTTTCTAAAGTACCACAAGAGTGTAGCTTAGTGGAAAGAGATTGCCAATTAAAGAAGCTCCAGTGAGAACAATACTGGGATGGATGACCTCCGGGGAAGTATTGAGAACCTCCATCTTCCTTGATTTTTAGGTCCTCCCTCTTGCACAGTCAATGGTGCCAAAAATGACTCAGATGAAAAGGTATGCCAAGGTCCATGCCTTGGTTCCTGCCTTAGTCAAAAGCCTTGGATGGGCAAGAAGGTTCTCACTTTGGTCACACAAAAGCAACAAAGATTTTGTGTCACAATTCTTTGATATCAATGAAATATTGAGATGTTCACGCACCACGGTGGACTCTCCTTCTCGAGACCTCCACAACAATATCATCATAGTAGAAGACTGAGCATATCATCAGACAATCCTCCACAGAGGGCTTGTAGAGTACACAAGAATGCACAGCACACAGAGACCAAGAACACAAATTTCTTAGGTGTTACAAATGCAGTCAGACTTACAACCTATAGTTGACCAAGCCACTATATGTTTGTAACACAAAGATGGATGGGAAATTTGAGAGGGTAAACCAAATCCTAGAAGATATGTTACAATCATATGTAAATAGATGGAAAACTAATTGAGAAGAGTACTTGCCTATAGTATAGTTTGCATATACTAGTGCCAAGCACTCTTCCATTGGCCACACTCCATTTATGCTTATGTACAATTTTCAACCAAGAGCATGATGAAGCCCAAGCTATAAAGGAATTCTTGGAAGAGATGAAAAAATATGCTTAGGCTTGACAAGGATGGTATTAGGAGACTCAAGATAGGGAGAGAGCCATGATGACCCTGAAAGGAGAGAAATCAATTTTGACATAGGAGAGAAAGTCTATGTTAGAGTTTTCTTTAGGTCTAAAACCATGAAGATGTAAGAAAATAATAGCACAACATAATAGACTAGTGGATAGAGTTTAGAGAAAACTACAGATAAAGATAGACGTAGACTAAGAGATAGAGAACTCAAATTCTTAAAATTGCCAAGAGTAATGGAGCTATAATGATGATGTTTTCCAGCTATGCGCTCCCAACGTGAAGCGTAGATGGCAATCTAGATAGGCTCTAGATGAAGGGCTTTCTAGTGCACAATGCTATGTAATTCTCAACCTCGATCATGCTTATATAGCTTTTTACAAGGGGATGCTTCTTCCAAAGTTAGTGGTTGAGGTCTAATTTGAGTATCAAGGGCAGCTCCCAAATGTTGGGGTTTGGCAACACATGCAAATAGCACAAAGTTTAAAGACTCTGTGATCTAGAACAAGACGTATGCTACTCACTCTGAAATCAGACATAATAGACAACACTACTATATAGAATAAATTAAATTGATAGAATGATAATCAGATTGAAGACACACTCAGAATAACTGAGTAGAACTCAAAATATCATAGACTTTTGTATGGAGGAAAACACCTTACATTAAACAATACATCATTCTCTCTTCTTTCACTCTTCATGCTCCCTTCTTAAATAGAAAGAACCATCCAATTCTCACGAATAAAATCAGTTAAGTCACATGACTTTCACGTACATCCAAATACAACTACGTTTGATAGAATCAGGATGAGCAAAAATTTGACTCAATAGATATCCAAGTTAGCAAAGCTACATAACATCTGAGTGAGTAATATATTAACTGTGCAAATAAGTTATTACCATTACAAAACACTTTCAATCTCTAGTTGAACACCTGGCACAACCCATTGGAAGATTTTGTCAAAAATCAGACCCGAATTCACATATCCCTTGATAAAAAATATGGGCTTCCAAAAAACACTATACTTCTTTGCACAGTTGCTCCTTATCGTGATCTTCTACCACTAGTTCTTCCATTATGACTTCTATTTCTTCTATGACTTTATTGAAAATCGACTTAACCTGTTTACCTCAACCTAGTTTTCCTCTTGCTAAACATCCTTCTTCCTATTATCATCCCTCTACATAGCATGATCCATCTTCAATTTCTTTTTTTCTTGTATCCAATTCTCTTTTTCCTTCTGTAATTGTTTAATCATATCCACCAATTTCGCCTCATGGTGTGTTATGAAACCTGTTTTTATTTCATCATAGGGATATCTAACCATATAATAAAATTTTTATCTAATCTCTTCTTGGATAATCTGCATCTTCCGATGTATTTCATGATTTTAGTATAGACACATCCGCTTCTGATATCAATATTGCATTAAGGTCTAAGTCCTCCTACTAAATCATTTGTTTTTCTAGAATTTGCAATGGCTGCAATCTTAATTTCATCATATCATTATCCACTTGCAATTGTTCATTAACATCTACTAACTTCTTGAATTCAGCTTCAATTATGTCCTCCATTGTATTCATCCACTCCTTAAATATTTCCAATGATCTTTTAACATTTGACATCTCTACTACATGATGTTCTGCTAAACTTGTTGTATCAGACACATATTTTTCCTTCAATTGCCTCAACTCTTCTTCTAATTGTTTCACCTGCATATTTTTCTCCTAATAATCATTTGAATTTAGAATATCATTCAACAATTTTTGTGCTTGCAATTGAACCGGTTCATTATAAATAAATTGTTGAACTTCTTTCAGATATTTATGAGCATCACCCACATCATTTACCACAAAATCACTCTGCTCAAACTTTTCCTTGAATTCAAGATTACTCACCAACTCTTCTGATGATAATTTCACCTTTCTCTTTTTAGAAAAACTGAAACTTTTTCTAAGAACCATCAGAATTGAAGTTTTTACAGAACCAATTGGTGGTGCCTTCCACTCTTCCACTTGTTTCATCACATTAGTTTTTCAAAGTGTTGACATAGCCTCTTGTGAATTATACCTTGCCTTCATTAAATTATCATATACCTCTTTCTTATCCAAAGCAAGCCTAACACTACCAACTTCACATTTCTCCTGAATCTCCGTTTTCTTCTTTTAACACATCCTCATAGGTACTTGAATGTCATTGTTATCAATTTTCTGAGCAAATTTAAAAATTGCTGCTAAATACACACAAAGTCTAATGTTGGATTGGGTTTTCTATTTGTTAGATAAAAATAGTTCCCCATACAACCAATCATAGAACCAATGTGCCCAACTAGTTTTCTCCCCTCTCTCTACCCAAGACAATGGAGCGAAGTTTTCTTGAGACATGTAATCAAATTTTATGATAAAATATAACCTTTCCAAATACCATTTTAATTGTTTCGTTCTGTTATAACTAACATTTTTTAACATGTATGATTTCTTATCTCCCACTCTAGGTTCAAACTCCTTTTTCAGTGCATCCTCCAGAAACTTTGGGGTCTCCACATCCTCCTCATAAGATAACATGAATACCTCTGAGACCAGTTTTGGCGATAAACACACCTTTGCCAAAATATTCCCTTCCATCTTCCTCACAATTTCTACCTAGGACTTGGCATAGTAGTTATTTCTCCAATCATCCCAAGGTAATGATGCACTAGGTTGCATTATTCGTTATTCAATGATTCAACTATACATGAATAGTTACGGGATTTTTCGATGACACCTTATTATTCGATCGAATTATTCGATTGAATTATTCGATGGCACGTCAGCTTATTCGGATAAGTACAAATAGTTTTTGCACCCCAATTCGGAGATTTTTCAATCGAAGGCACTTTTAATCAAAAATATTTTCGGTTGAAGAAGTTTTCGATAGAAAATATTTTAGATTGAAAAGGTTTTAGATTGAAAATGTTTTAGATTGAAAACATTTTAGACTGAAAATGTTTAGATTGAAAACATTTTAGATGGAAAACTTTTTAGATAAAAAATCTGTTAGAATGAAAATGTTTTTTATTGAAAATATTTTAGGTAGAAAAGATTTTACATTATGTTTTTATCATCTAAAATTCTTTGAGATCTAAGATGATCAGGTTGATTATTCATTTTTTTACTTCTAAAACTACAATATATCAAGTAATATAATAACACTTGATCATTCATCATATGATATCATCGCGACACTCGACATCATAAGATTTGAATCAAAATCCATATAATATAAGTACACATCTTAATTTCTAAATTAAAAATCATTGGACATCATCCATATCATAACATTTGAATCAAAATCCATATAATATCATTGCACATATTAACTTTTGAAGTCCACATCATCATTACTATATCAATCCATATCATAATATTTAAATTAATATTCAATCAATATCATCCACATGATAACATTTGAATTAAAATCCATATTATAGCACTAAACATCTTAACTTTTGAAATACACATAATCACTGCTATATCAACCCATATCATAATCTTTGAAGTAACATTAAATCAACATCATCCGCATCATAACATTCAAATTAAAATCCATATCATATAATTGTATATCTTAATTATTGAAATCCACATCATCATTATACATTACAATCCATACTATCACTACACACAACACCGCAACACCATTAACATAATATTTAAATTTAAAACCATAATAAAAAAAGATGTTTGATTCATATATATATATATATATATATATATATATATATATATATATATATATATATATATATATATATATATATATATATATATATATATATATATATATATATATATATATATATATATATATATTCAATTACATTAATCCACTTCAAAATGGTCCTAAACCATCTCTCAGATTAGTACAAACATTTCCAAAGATATTTTTAAGAATTTTAAATAACTTATCTACATCTATTATTTTCATTATATTCTTATATGTAGTAAGTTCTAATACATACTTGAATTTATGAACCTCATTTTTATTGATGGGAGGATCATCTAAATGTACAAAGCCGAGAATAATCTAAAAGGTTTAGGGTTTAGGGTATAGGGTTTAGAGTTTAGGGTTTAGGGTTTTGGGTTTAGGGTTCAACATTTAGGGGTTAGGGATTAATGTTCAAGATTTTAGGGTTTAGAGCTTAGAGATTAGGGTTTAGGGTTTTAGAATATAAGGTTTAGGGTTTAGCATTGATGGATTAGGATTTAGGGTTTAGGATTTAGGTTTTAGGGTTAAGGGTTTAGGTTTTTGGGGTTTAGGCTTAGGTTTTCAATTTAATGCTTTGGATTTAGGGTTTAGGGTAAAGGACTTAGGGTTTGGGGTTTAGGGTTTAGGGTTTAGGGTTTAGGGTTTAGGGTTTGAGCTTTAGGGTTTAGGGTTTAGGGTTTAGGGTTTGAGGTTTAGGGTTTAGGGTTTAGGTTTTTGGGCTTAGGGTTTAAGAGTTTAGGGTTTAGGGTTTAGATTTATGGTTTAGGGCTTAGGCTTTTGGGGTTTTGGGTTTGGGGCTTCGGTTTTATGGCTTAGATTTTAGGGCTAAGTGTCTAGGGCTTAGGTTTAAGGCTTTAGGGTTTATGATTTCGATCGTAGGGTTTAGGCTTTAGGATGTAGGGTGTAGGGTTTAGGCTTTAGGGCTAATGGTTTAGGATTTAGTGCTTAGTTTTTAGAGTTTAGAGTTTAGAGTTTAGAGTTTTGGGTTTAGGGTTTAGGGTTTAGGGTTTAGGGTTTAGGGTTTAGGGTTTATGCTTTATGATTTAGGTTGTAGAGTTTAGGGTTAAGGGTTTAGGTTTTGGGGCTTGTGGTTTTAGAGTATAGGGTTTAGAGTTTAATGTCTAGGATTTAGGTTTAGGGACTAGGGTTTAGGATTTTGGGTTTGGGATTTAGGGTTAAGGGATGAAGGTTTAAGGTTTAGAGTTTAGGGTTTAAGGTTTAGGGTTTTAGGTTTAGGGTTAATGATTTAGGTTTTAGGGTTTACGGTTTAGGAATTTGGAGTTTAGGGTTTAGGGTTTAGGGTTTAGGGTTTGGGGTTTAGGGTTTGGGGTTTAGGGTTTGGGGTTTAGGGTTTGAGGTTTAGGGTGTGGGGTTAAGGTTTAGGGTTAAGAATTTAGGGATTAGGGTTTAGAGTTTAGGATTTGGGTTTTGGGGTTTAGGGTTTGGGGTTTAGGGTTTAGGGTTTAGGTTTTAAGGTTTAGTGTTAAGGATTTACGGATTTAGGGTTTATGGTTTAGGGTTTAGGGTTTAGGGCTTAGATTTTAGGGTCCTAGGGTTAAGGACTTAGGGTTTAAGTTTTAGGGTTTAGAGTTTAGAGTTAGGGTTTAGGGTCTAGGGTTTAGGATTTATGATTGTTGGTTTAGGTTTTAGGCTTTATTGTTTAGGTTTTAGGGTTCAGGGTTTAGAGATTTTAGGATTTAGGGTTTAGGGTTTAGGGTTTAGGATTTAGGGTTTAGGGTTTAGGGTTTAGGGTTTAGGATTTAGGTTTAGGGTCTAAGGCTTAGAGTTTAGGGTTTGGGTTTAGAGTTTAGGGTTCTAGGGTTAAGGATTTAGGGTTTAGGATTTAGAGTTTAGAGTTTAGTGTTTAGAGTTTAGGGTTTATGGTTTAGGATTAACGGTTTAGGGTTGAGGGTTTAGGGTTTAAGGTTTAGATTTTAGTGTTTATGGTTTAGGGTTTAGGATTTAGGGTTTAGGGTTTAGGATTTAGATGCGAACAACTGATCATACCAAGAATCTAACTAAGCAACGCGTGCATGAAATAAAGGAGCATCAGGTAACTAATCAACCACCCCACTTGGTGCTTCACATGTTTCTAATTTGCTAAAACAATCTACGATAGCATGTTTGTTCCCTAGAGTATGGATAATTAGAAAGTAAAATTCTTATATAGAAGCATCGATCTTGGTAAGCTTCAATGGAGAGTAGAAGCATTTAACATTGTAGTCTAGGTTCAAACAAGTATGAAATAAGGCTTTGCATTGTGATAGATACACAAACTCAAACCATGTTTTTAGGCCATAGTATTGTTCGAAGCATCAAAGTTACATAGATAGCTAGTTGTGATCTTCTTAAAAGTGCTCTTCTATATGAGTGATATCTGATAGAGGGCTTGGAAGGTTACTAGGAGTGAACTATTTATACATCATACAAGCACCCAAAATTTTCTCAAGGAGTATAATTTTAAAGATGTGGCAAAAAGAAAACTCGAGCATCCACACAATGGCAATGAAAGAGGATTATTGTTGGAAGAATAATTTGTACAAGAAGTAGTTGTGTTAGGGAGTCTGATGAGCGAGGATGTTTTAAGGTTTATGGTTGAGAAAGTAGACTTTGTCAAGAAATCCATGCTCAAAACAATTGAAGAAGAAAACTATCTAAAAATTCTAAGTTCATGATGCAAATCATGTTATCCACAATAATTAGACCTTAAAGATATCAAAGATTCACAAACAAATGAAAAAATCCATTTCCTTTAGTTGCATCTTAGCATATATGGATAGACACATTAAAAAGACAAAAAATTTAATTTGTGATTTCCAAAACAACATTTGTGCTACAAATGGGGAATTATATTAACTCATTAGGGCTCTTTGCTGCCATAAATATGTTAAGTCAAACTATTTGTGAACAAAACCAAGTGAGCACTCATGATGAAGGTATGTCAATCCCTGAGAACTCCAATCTCAATCTTTCGCCTTGTTATCTATTCCAAAATTTGAATGCCATCTTTTGGAGAGATTTTGTTACTTCTCTTTTGTAAAGCATGGCTTAAATATATCCCTCACATGTACTTGTATACAAGCAACTTTTCATCCCCCCGCTCAAGGTAGTGACCCAAAAGATGAGCCAACTTGATATGAGATGTCTTTCCAAATAGATCAAGATTATATGTGTCCCTTGAGCAATAATGTTCATAGAGAGACCAACAATGGAGATCACATTCAATAGAAGGGCTCTCTAGCTTGGTCCGCAACACTTTAGGGGTGACAATGATTTTTCTAGACAATGGGTTTATCCAAAGTGCTCATATGGTGACTTAGGGTCGGATACAAATCAACGGTGGGTCAAAGGGGATCTCTAACTTGTTTTACTAAACTAAAGGATAAAGCTTAGCTACCCATTACCACCCACACACTTTGTCATGTTTGAGCCAAGAGTTTTTCGACTACATGAATAGACTCAATGATAGGGACATGGCTTGCAAGAGCTTGGATCCTACTATTGTTATATATTTGTGGTATCGTGATGATTTTTGCCCCTAAACTGTATGAAATAGTGGTTGGTTGCTTGCACATGATAGTGAATTGATATCCAATGATGGTAAAACAAGGTAGGATAGTGTTACTACACAAAAATATACACATCTTGAAGCTTTATTTGACAAGCATGTGTTTTTTATTACAAGAGTAACATAGACTACATTTACCAAGACCTATGCAACCTTGGAAAGATCAAGAGAATGTCTTGACATATACAGTTCCAACTTCAAGGAACGTAAAACAAAACTATGGATCTTTGATGCACTTACAATATCGGCTATGGTCTATGGGCTGAAGATTTAGGGACCCTAAGAGGACCATCATGATAGAACTTAAGGAAAAGATTGATGGAGATCCATGGATATTTTTTTAGTATATTTGATTTTTCATATGATTCAAACCAAGCTTCAAGACCAAATGATATTATTGAGGCAGAGCTTGCTTGCTGCTCATTTGTTGACTAACTAAATCATTCCATTCCATTTGCAGCTCATGGATTTCTTGAGTGTTATCTGGTACAAGCATAATGGTCTGGGCAAGCATGCTTCCAATTGCATGGTTTTGGCATCAACAAACTTAGATAATCTCCCTTCTTGTTGGAGTGTCACATTGACTAGACTCATTCTCCAAGAGTTGGTACAAATTGATGCCAAGTCAACATGGATAGAGGCATGAAGTGGGAGCAAAGATGGCCTTCTGTAGAGAGATTTTTCTCCACCTTCCCACATATGAATTTATAATCAAGCCATGCTATATGAATATGCATTGATCATATGGATCAACATGCATGATTGAGCAAAAAAAAACATTCTCATACTAGCTCAAAATTGAAATTGGAAAATACAATGTACTTATTGAGGACAAAAAATGCCATGTTTGTGAGAGTTTAGAGAAAACTGAAACATCTGCATTACATATGTTATTGAGTAGCATATTATCCTAAGATGCAACCATTATCAGTGCCTATTTTTAAAGGGATTCAGTTCTCTATAAAGATAGTGAGATATGAGGACCAAAGATGGATGGGTCTATTCTTACTAGAACTATGGAGACATAAACGAGCCTTATGAAGAGAGAAGAAAGGCCAAGCACTGCTCTATGGTCAGATGGATAGCCATAAGAGCAGGTCGCCTACATGAGAGGCATAAAATCACTTGATCATGTACTGAACTATGATGATATAGGTGCCCTTGACTAAGGGGATCTCACTCTGCAAGTGAAGACTCCAACTCAAGATTGATGTCATCTTTGCTCATCACGTGAGACACCTAATCATGGTACTTTAGAGGATATTACTCGAATGTGTCAGCAATAACCTACACAATCCAATGGTCATACATGCTTCCAATGTAGACTTGGTTTATTGATCTGAACATCTGCAATAAATTTCTAGTGTCTTTCCCATTGCTTCAACACGTCCACTTCACTTTATTTCTATTACTTTACCCATATTGTATTAGATCCATGATGCAATTGTTTGATGTGACATGCCATTTTGGTTCATCCATCCTACCATATATCTAGATGGCCATCCATCCATCGAACCACCCATCCATATACCTATTTATCTACCTATCTATGGGGAACAAATTGAGTAGCACCATGGTCTTCAAATACTTTTGGACATCCCAAAACTCCAACCATTCTTGAATTTTGAGTGGTTTCCTATCTTTGCAAACTTAAAATCCTACAAAGGGCCAAACATGCAATCATTATTGAAGAACAAAAATCACACATGCAGAATGGTAGCTATTGACTAACTACATAAATATATAAAAAAGTTCTCTCGATGAAAGAGTCAATGCAAGATTCTAGAAGAGGCAGATATTTCAAAATAAAATGCAAACAAACTATATTATGACAAGAAGAATTTCCTAGCTTAGAAACTACAATTGGGGCCAAGAAAAGGAAGAGAGAGAAAAGGGAGGGAGTCTTTTAGTTTGGATCCCATTATTATCTCATTAATTCCCTATAATACTCATGATCATCAATAAATAAACATTGAAGTGCACTTTTAATACTAGAGGAATCCAATAAAGATTTCAAACCACATGTACTATGAGCACTCCTTGGCATCTCATTTGTTGATACTTAACAAGGATTTGATTCTTGTAGACTATTCAGATGTAAATGAGAACATTAATAGGACCATATCTTGAAGTTGTGACTATAGTAGTGAATCATGAAACCTTAGATAAAGTAATTGTATTATTAAATATAGGACATAGTTTCCCAAAAGCAAATCACATAAGTACAAACAAATAGAAGGAAACCCCATTGAGTAAAACTTAGTCTGTTCATCATTGGCATGCAACTAACTGAGTCAAACACTACATTGAACGGTCCTTTTGTATATCACAATTCACAATCAAATTCTTCTAATTTTTTTGCCCATTGGGCCTTCATTCTTTAAAATATGTTTGGTTAGAGAACCATTTAATGCTCTCCTAATAAAACACTATACTGACACTCCATATAAATAATATTTATCTTTCTTAAGAACATAAATGATGGCATACAAATCCTTAATACTAAGTAGTTCCTTTGTGCACAATCTAACTTCTTGCTTTCAAAGCAATAAGATGTCCACAAAGTGGAAAGAGCATTGGTGAGTCCAAAAGCTATTACCATAAACTCATAATGAACATATCAAGTGTAGAAAGTTGTTTTAGGAACGTCTTCTTCTTTTATTCTAACTTGATGATATCCTTGCATAAGGCCAAGCTTAGTAAAATAATTAGCTCCATGCAAATATTCAAATAACTCATCCATCTTAGGAACAAGGAATTTATTTTTGATGGTTATCATTGAGTGCCCTATAACCAATACACATCCTCATTGAGGTATCATTCTTAGTCAACAATGCTCCCAAGATGAATTCCTAGTATATATAAATTACCTATCCAAATAATCTTGAATTTGCATTTCAACTTCTTCATGTTGACTTTGACTCATCCTGTAAAGTGCATTCCTAATAGGATTCGAGCAAGATACTAAATCAATAGCATAATCCATGTCTCCCCTAGTAGGTGCAAACTACTAGAAAAGTCAGAGGGGAAAGCATCATAGTACTCATACATTGAATGTTTAAAATTCTGAAGAAAATACTCATACATCAGTGAGTAGAAGGCAAGAGGAGTTTTTATATTAAAAGATTCAATTACAACATTTGATAAAGATAAATCTTCAAAATGAGTAATGAGATACATTTTTTTTAACAAAATATTCCTCTAACATATGTGCAATTTCTAGGGACAAGATTAGAGGCTGAAGACGACATATGGATGAGCATGAGACTTTGGGAAAGTTTGTACTTTTTCACTACTACATAGTTTATAAACTTACGTGTTCCTTGATTGTCAATCATGACTCTCACGAGTTTCCCATGCACTAATCCATTAAATTTTACTAAATCATGAATAAAAAAATTTGTGATCACTTTGATTGTGTAAGATTAGAGGACTATGAGGTATTCTCATGTAATACCTCAATAGACTTATAGTAGTTCCTACCATGAATTGGTAAAGTCTGAAATAAGTGGACACTTTATGGTTTTCCTTTCTATGTTGCATTACTGTTAGAGTGTTTCTATTCATCCTCCTCCTGTAGTGGATGGTTCGATTGGGCATGAGTGGGTGAAAGACAACAAAAAAAGGGGTTATGTTTCTTATCAAGTTGAAGAGAAGAGAGAGTAAGCTCTTCTCTAGGTGGAGCTTCTACACACGTAGTGCAGAGATGGGCAGCTGATTGTTGTCCCTTTGCTCATGTGGGCATATATCTCCCTTGGCTTAGGCCTCACCTCTTGGGCAAGCCATGTTCATTCCCATACAATGAGAGGATGGGCTTAAGATCTTCCTTTTACTCCCTCCAAGAGCTCTTCCAGGCATTGCTCACACACAAATCTGAATTTGATAACCAAAATTTTACAAACAAGAAGAGTATCATTTGAAAAACAGACACTTAAGCATATGAATGATGCCACTTTCTTCTACATGACCCATATATAGCAAGATGATGCTCTCCTATCCATCCTTTCCCAACCACCTTTCCTAAATACGGTGTGACTATAATCTAAAGGTTTCCTAGCCTTCCCTCAGCCTCTAAGGTTATAAACCTTACTTTATAACACCTTGTGATTGTAGCATAATTTAACCTAGCCAAAACACTACTATATAGTGTGATTTCCTCAAATTTCTTTTCCTCCACCTATAGATCGATTCCTTCTTGAGTCTATGGACTATGTGGGTGGCTTGCATCTACTCATTCCTAACTTGTTAAGTATATCTAGTAGTTACTTTATTTGAGCTAAATGTAAACTTTTTTGCAGATCTATCACTTTGATCCCAAGGAAATGCTTGAGAATTCCAAGATAAGAGACGTTGAACCCCTTTCCAAGCTTGGGCTTAACTGATTTGATGCATGCATCATCATGTTAAGCTACTATTTTTTGAACTCTTAGCTTTCCTAGAAAATTAATCGTTCATATTCTATAACTCTTGTTGTGTAATCTTTCATCTATCTATTTAATTTTGGTTCCTATTTATAGTGTAAGTGATATTTTGATCTACAATGTCTAGGAATAGAAACATAATGAGTTCTTTCTTGGTAATCCCAATTCCCCAAGCCATTAGTTTCCATGGATATAGAGCAGTAAATATCTTGGTCACCACAATGGGATTGGGTGTTGCTAACAAAATGTAGGTTATAGGGCATAGCACCATAAGAACCTTAAAATGATGTCTACAGACCATCAAAACTCAATCTAGAGCTGAGTTTTTCTACAATTATGAGGAGCAAGAACAATAACAAATGCGGAAGAGTGAATTTGGAATAGTGGAATCAAAACTACCATGGGTGTAGCAGGAAATGTATGTATACTAAAACGAATCCTATCCCTTGTAGAGTGCATAGTAATTTTGTATCCATTAATCACACGGTTGTTAGAGATCAAGGTTGCATTCGAAGCTACAAGGTTACAAACAAAAGGTGCTTGAAGTAGGCATTCTACATATGAATTAGTGCAGAAGGAGGAAGAGACTGTGGAGGATTCTAAGATAATGTCCAAACTTGTGGATTTCTTCTAGGCAGATTAATTACAAGATTGAAAATTGAGGACGAAGTGAAGTTGGAAATGGAAGTTACTCCGATAACTACATGTAACATAGGGTTGCAAGTACAACTAGTACATCAGATGGGGGTTCTAATGCAATGTATTAGTTGTATGCACTTTAATGAATTTAATCGCAATATGTACGACAACAGAGATGTTCATGTTCGATTATTTGAGACTCAAGATGATGCACAAATTGTCAAGTTTTCCAAGTGACATTGGGAGGGGGAGCAGTTTGATGGTTAACAGAGTTTGTAGCAAATTAGTTTACAATGTATGATGCCTTGCACAAATCCTTCCTGTGAAGATTTTGGAAGGCAAAGACTACGGGGTAACTTTTTGTCACATGGCAAATTATGGTCGAGCAACTTACCCAAACTATTGCATATTATGTCTCCCTTTTTTGGAGCACCCTACGAAAAAATCCACAAACTTAGCAACCTAAAGGTGTAGTAAGGGGACGGTTTATGGATGGAATTAACCCAATTCTTAAGGAAAAGATTTGCCTCTTTGCTTTGAATGGGACACACACATTAGATCAATTCATTGATGCAACTGAGCAACAAGAAAGGAACCTAAACGTGGCCAATCGTTTCTTTCAACATCTACTAGAAGTGGCTACTTCACAACCAATACCTTTACTATGATCTCTAGAGGTTCTCAAACATATGTAATGTACAAAGTGTTAGAATGTAGACCATATGACCACAACTTGTACCATGAATCATGTTTATCACATAATATGTAATATTATGAATCATAGTACTAGAGATTATGTATATAATACTCACGTTAAGGTGATAGCCACTAATCAAGTGCAATCCAAATTGATGCATCTTGCTAAGTGATATCCTGCCACTTATGTACCTAATACTCATCTACGAGAGGCCAATAATCTTAGGAATACTCTAGAAAGTGGAAATTCATCTCGGCCTAGAGTATGTCTTTTCAAATACAAAGGCATTGGATGAGGACAATGATTTTTAAATTCTAATCAAAAGAAAAGGTAGCAATTACTCAGAAGGCAAAGGTCCCTAGTGTTTGTTTTGCATGAAATTTGGCCATGTCAGAGCTAATTGCAAAGAAGCCTAAGATTGTGATAGAAGGGAATAGGAAGCCGACTTGAGATCCCTTGCATGTTTCCTTTAGTTTTGAAGACCCTATCATTATGGTAGATCAGGTAGGTAGTGTAATATCGAGGAATCCTCCCATCACCCTATGGTCCAAGAACAACAACACGTGTATACTCAGGCTTAAGGATGGGCGAACCAATTACCATCGAATTGTGCTTCAAATCTACTACACTCTCGGGCATAAATGTTACCTTATAATCAAAATCCTTCTCCACCTTTATGGTCAAAAGACCCGCTTTGGCTAGTGGTGATCCCGTCAACTTCTACGAATTAGATAGATCAAATGATACAAGACACGAGAATGATGAATCATCTGAATTGTGCTACTTTGTTCCCACTACTTTTAATGATTCTTGGCAATTACTTTGTAGATCTATGATTCATCTGCCTTTGGGAGATTTATTGAATTCGGTACCGAACTTTAAAGCTATATTATTTTCAGATGCTAGAGTGATTGTCACTCTATTGCAATAGGATTTCTAGTCTGTACCAATTAATTAGGTGGAAACTATGGAAGAAAATTAGTGGATTATGATGTCCCTTTGATTTTGTTTGGTATAAGACCAAACCCATTCCACAAGTATAATTGATGGAGGATATAGAGTCAACATTGCAACCTTAGCAGTATGTAGGCAATTAGGTTGGATGGATTTACAACCAACCCCCTTTTATATCTGCATGACAGATCAATCATGCACACAATCCGTAGGTCTTCTTAAAGATATCCCTATCGGAATTCAAGATGCAACATTCCATATATCCTTCATAGTCATCAAATTATTGGGTAATAAGGTGGATTATAACCTACTCTCATTTGACCTTACACCTAAGCTTAGCCTTCATTACTCTCATTTGACCTTACACCTAAGCTTAGCCTTTCAGTAGATGATTCGTTTGAATCTACATGTTTAAGAAGATCAAATTGAGATGGCTCATTTAGGTAATTTAGAGAAACCTCAGATGGTAAAAATTTGTGTAGAGTTACCCTCCTTATTTTGGACTCAATTAATTTCCCTCTTGATCGAATTTAGAGATGTCTTTGTGTGGGACTATTCTAAGATGCAAGGACTAGATCCCCTTATTTGCCAACATAAGATTCAATTGAAATATGATGCTTCATGTATCATTAGCAAGGCCATCATATGAATCCAAATTTTGCTAAACAAGTTAAATAAAAATTAGATCAGTTGCTAGGGGTCGGATTTACTGTCCCTATTGAATATGCAGAGTGGGTATCTCTTATTGTTATAGTTCCTAAGAAAAATAAGTAGTTGCATATTTGTGTCAATTATCGTAAAAGAATGCAGCTATGTTTCCATATCCTTTTCCTTTACCCTTTTTGGATACTATGGTGGAGGAAGTGGCTAGATGGGAGATGTAATCTTTTTTAGATGGATTTAGTGGTTATAATCACGTTGAAATGGTTGAATCCGATGTTCCTAAAATTGATTTCATTACAAATTGGGAGATTTCTGCTTGCACATTTATATGGTTTGGAATTCAAGATGCTCCAAGAACATTCCAAAGTTGCATGCATCATATTTTTTCCCCTTATTTAGAAAGCTTTATGTAAGTGTTTCTCGATGACTTTTCTATTTCAGGAAATCAAGTAGATCATTTTCAGCATTTATGTTTCTGTTTTTTACAATTCCAAATGGTTCACTTTTGAATGAACCCCACAAAATCAATCTTTAGAGTTAAATGCGAAAATTTTCTAGGGCATCTCATTTCCAAGGATGGTGTTCTTGTGGACTAGACAAGCTCAAGGTCATATTGGAAGCTCCTCCATTGCAATCCTCAAAGGAAGTTCTATGGTTTTGAGGAAAAATATGCTTGCATGGCTATCATATGTGCTATCTGGCCCATATTGCCATGCCTCTAAATGGCCAGGCTCATGTTAAGTCAACTATATTCTAGTGGACTCGGGGTCTAGTCTTGCTTTCATATGACTTAAACTTTCTTCTTACTAAATCCCCTATACTCCAAGCACCAAATTCTGAATCATCCTTTCCATGCCTTTGTGGATGCTTCAGACATTGCTATTGGCTCTATTTTGATGCAAAAAGCATACCATTCTCGATTGTGTCCTATTTACTATGCAAGTGGATGAATCACTAATGTGAAACACAATTATTCACTTACTAAAAGGGAGTGCTTGGTTCTTATTTGTTATATCAATAAATTTTGGCATTATTTATTAGGTCAATCTTTTACTTTTCATGTGGCCATTTTTCTTTGCTTTATTTGGTGAAGCAACAGAATTTGTTTGGCCCCCTAGCATGGTCAGTGCTATTGTTGCAAGGATTTGATTATGATATTGTTCATCCATTTGGTTCTTCACATGTGATTAAGGATTTTTTATCCCGATTGGATAATGCTAAACCTCCAGTAGGTATTTATGACTCATTTCTCGATGGAGAGCTTTTTCAAGTCACTGAGGCTAAAAATTCTATAGCTAGTGTTCCTATTTGGTTTGAAGAAATGATGTCCTTTTTGGGTAGTGGATTTCCCCCTGTACATCTATGGTCTACAACTAGAAAAAATCTTGCCTTGCATAGCCAAAGGTTTTATGTGATTTTGGAACAAATTTATTTTGAAGATTTGATTGGTGTCTAGCTTAGGTGCGTACCTCGTCATGAAGTGTCCATCATCTTGAAATCTATCTTACATACATCATGATCTTTTACCCTAATCTGATGGTAGCCACTTTTTAAATCTTTTTTTACTAAATACAAGAGCTCCACCTAGAGCATCTAGAAGATCATCTATCCTGGGCATGGGATATCTGTGTCTGATAGTAATCTTATTGAGTGCTCGGTAGTCGATGTACACCTTATAAGATTTTTGTATCTTCTTCACAAGAAGAATTGTTGTTGCAAAGGGTGAATAGCTAGGTCTAATTAGCCCTTTCTATAGATACTCATCCATGACCTTGTGGACTTCATTCTCCTCCTACAAACTCATTCAAAATGTTGGCCGAGCAATCATACTCGCTCTTGGTACCAATTTGATTCATGCAAGGAGGCTAACCTGAAGGTAATTATTTCAAGAATAGCTCTTGAAATTTTGCTCTCACTTTCTCTGATAGTGCTTGAGCATTCCAACTAGAGTTTCCATGAGTGTATGAATCCATCATAATATAGGATGGATACACAGAATAAAAAATATATATACTTACAATCAATTTTGAGCAACTTGGTAATGGTCACCAATTGCATCTCTTGGAGATCTGGCTCTCCACGGATCATTAGTCACCTCCCCTCATGCTCAAACTGGTACACATGTGATGCAAAGTAAATGACTAGTCGTTTCCTAGCATGCCACTTCTTACATCAAAACGTGCCAGTCTAGCTATCTCAAAATCCAATCTTTCCTCATAGGACTGGATCTGAATGGGAAAATCAACAACTCGTCGATCCCATGTCTTCCTAGGATTACATCAAAACGTGCCAGTCTAGCTATCTCAAAATCCAATCTTTCCTCATAGGACTGGATCTGAATGGGAAAATCAACAACTCGTCGATCCCATGTCTTAGTTCCCTTCCCCTCGGCTAACTCTATTGTGTAGGCATAATTTGACTGCATAGTCTCTAGATGTAACCTCTTGACTAGTCGGAGACTAACCACATTATGTGTCGACCCAATGTCAAAGAGTACCTTCACAAGCTATCCTGCCATGACTCCCCTCATGACAATGAGTTTTTTATCTAGAAAATGATAACCTTGTTGTGCCACTAGCAAAAGCACAATGTCTAGCACAGTAGGGACCTTGTTCATGACCATCATGACCACTATGGGAGATGATATCAAGGATGGGGAATATCCAAAGTCCTCATCTCCATCACTCCCTGCCTGAGTGGGATTAATAACTATGGTGGCTACTATTTTCTTTTTTTTAGGACATTCCTTGAACCCGTGTTGCCCTAGGCACCCATATCATAACCTCTCTTTCATTGCCTTCTCTTTTTGCTGAGGGGTAAGAATAGACTAATTATATGCCATCTTAGCGAGAGCAAACACTTTCCTTTTACCTCTTGCAACTGTCTTGATAATGTGCACCTGCTTAGCCTCTCAAGAAGGTTGTGCACTGATCGAGCTAGGAGTAGATGTGTGGAAGGTTCAGCTTACCTTAGAGTACCATGAGGACCTCTGACCCTCGGAACCTGTGCCCCTATGGTCATCTTTATAGACTAAAGCCATCTTCATGGCCTATGTCAAGGACTGATAGTGCCCTTTAGATTGGTAATGCTAGTACTCATGGTCTGAATGGGATCTATACGGTACCGTTCCATGAGTGTATAAATGCTAATAGGTGAGGATGGTCCTAGTTCCATGCTTGGATATGATTTCGGTCACTTTTTGAGTTTTGGCTTTTATGTTTTTTTTTTCAAAGTGTACGCTCTATGTATACCTAAAGTAAATAAGTCGCAACAAAAAAAAAAAAGTTAGAAGACTTTGCTTTAAAGAAAATGATAAAAGAGGAAACTTTTAGTATAATTCTATCCATTAATGCATATGCATAATGATTCCTAAAAATTTTGGTAGCATAATGGTGTAAATTGAAAATCTAAAAAATTATGTTAAGTACACATCATGCACTTTTTGTAATAAAAATAGTGCTAGTAGGCATAATCTATCTACAAATCAACCAAAGGGGATTACACACCCTCACGTATTTCTTTGTGCTTGCAGCACACTATTTTAATAAGAATAAGATAAGTTCTTAGACTTCCCTCATTGAACCTACAAGAAAAAAATACTTACATGTACCTACAAATAACACTTCATGCACTGTACAAGACTAAACAACATCGCAACTATGCATATACTAAAGATGCTATGCAAAACTGCCTTTTCTATGTGCAGCATGAATAAAAAAGAAAGAAGTAATGCATAATAATTGACCAAAAAGCTTATCGGAAGGTCTAAAAGTTGATATGCAGGTGGATGGAAGTGGTGAAAATGGTCCACACTTCTTTCTTTTGGCTTTCCAAGACTCTTCCAATGGTAATTGCATCAAGAAAGTGCTCAAATGAGGGTCGGTGATGATGAGCGACCACAATCAAAGCTCTGCACAGGGTTGTGACTGAATCAAAAAGATGGGTTATGATCACTCTCTAGAAAGATCTCTTAGAGAACAATCCATAACAACAAAAATCTCTGAATTTCATAGTTATATAAATAAGATATGCCCAAAATAGTAAGGGTAGGTGGTACAAAAGGCTATGGTAGGAGTGGTTTCACCATGCTAGCTCAAAAACAACGTTTTGCAGAGGATATGTACAACAGATACAAGAAGTCTTTCAGCTCTATTCAATAAATTACTGAAAAGCTAAATCATAAATGGAAAGTTGATTGGACCTTCCATCAATGGAGATACAGGTTTAGGTTGCTGTGGGCCTTCTCTACTAACATCAAGTACACTATTTTGTTATGGCTTATCATGCATAGAGCTATCTCGACTAGGAGCAAAGCCCTGAAGTATAACATTGGCAATGTTCTATGCAAGGCCTGTGGAAACTCTGAAGATCTTGAGCATATTTTTATGTACTATCCCAAAGCAAAAAGGTTCTAGAAGGCCATCAATTCTTATTGTCTTACTCTGGGAATGCCTCTTCCTTGTCCTAGAGAAGTTCTTATTGGTGAAAGCCATAGATTTGAAGTGGGTCTTTGGCAATGCTGAGAATACATTATCTCTGGAACATATGGAGAGATAGAACTGATAGGCTTTTCTCTTAGAAGCACAAAGACAAGCTGTATGTTTGTAACCAGGAAGCTTTACAAATTATCAATTACTATAAGGATGCAATGCAAGATGCCCCTTGTGATCCCAAAGTTTGGAGTAATATTTGTAAAAGACAACATTTTAGGACCTGGAAAGAGTTTGTCCTTGCCTCTATTTTGACAGGAGACTTAGGTTGATGGAAGTTTTTGTATACCATATGTAGCAGTCTCCCACACCTTGTTTGTGGTAGCTCCCCTTTGGGGCTTGTATTTTATTTCTTTCTCCTAATTCAGTTCTGGTTCTTTCGAAAAAAAAAAAAAACAAGGAAGGGAATGGACATAAAACTCAGCGGACTCCTCTATTCCAAAGAACAAAGGCATGCATGATGCAACCATTAGAAAGCAATCAAAACAATCAATCGAAAGGTCTTCTCAAAATAGTCTCGATCCAAAGGCCCACTAATTTGTACTGATGAACTCATGGCCTTCTCTCTCGTGTGTGGCCCTAAGAGTGCAGAGTACCACCTCTACTATGTACTCATCCTATTATTCCATCAAAGGTTAACTAACTGGAATACAGAATCGCGCAAAGTTTAAGAGCTCTTCCTATACAGTTTTGTCCCCTGCCAGCGAGAACACATCGATTTATATAATGCTGTCCTTCATGCACATCCTTCTTGCGTGTCGTTTCCCCTTGTTCCGCTTTCCTCTGTGTAGTATATTCTGCACAGTCTTCTATACACCATTGTACCTTACATTGTCATTCACATCCACATACTATTATGCCGGTTACAGCCATTCACATAGAAGCTGGCTATGATATTATATCCTGTGTCACTTTCCGGTCCGACTTTAGAGATCAACATCTCCATGTGCGCCTCGATAGAGGGAGAGACAGAGATAGACAGCATAACTGCTTGTGGGGAGAGAGAGACAGAGAGAGGGAGAGAAAGAGACAGCTTTCCATATCAAGGCAGTTATATGATGCAGACTGTTCCTCTCGATGAAGATGGAGAGCCATTGCCCAGCATGTCCTTGGAGTGAAGGAGGGACAATGATGAGCAGCATGCTTTCTTCAAGCGTGCCATTTGTTGCCCTCACAACTCGACCCTCATGAGTAGAGCTGTCCCCTCCTCTTTCTTTCCCTGCAAAAGCTTTGATGAGCAGGCGGGAGCTTCGATGGCTGTCCAAAACCGTGATCCATCTTGGGTTGCAACGCCTCATGTCGCATTCCACCCGCGGGTGATGATTTATTATCATTCACGCATTGTGACGATTCTCTCTCTCTATCTCTTTCTCACGCAAGCACACATACGGAGACGATCCCACCATCTGCGAAAACAGTTCTTCTGTGCCATGTGGGCTTATCCCATCTACGACTTCAGAGGAAGCATTCCAGGGTTTCAAGAGCTTGCAGATTGTTGCAATGGGTTTGTACACTTTCATCTTCAGTGGCTTGCTTCTCCTGCTCATCTGGAGCGCGGTGCAATGCACATGCGCAACGTTTGACGCCTCCTTACGTTTCAAGGTAGCACGAATCACTCAGCCGGTAAATTTTCCTGTAGAATGTTACCAACGTGCACACCCTTTCGAACCTCTCGTCAAGAAGGGAATTTGTGGTCAATTATTTCATCTGAAAGCTTGCGATTTCCCTTTTGCGAGGTCTTCGTATGACAATGGTTACTTTGGATGTTTATGCGTTGCGCAGCGTTAATTTGACATGGACATGGCATGCTTGGCTTGTTTATAGCCTAGGCTTTTAGCACTTAATGATCCCTTTGGCTTCTGCGTGTTCTTGCAGGCTATCATACCAAATGCACCTACATACGTATTTGGACCTGGCGGAAGTAGGAGGTCGGATTCATACTCTCAGGTTGCAATTAGGAGCTTAAGGAGCCTGAATATAGATGACTATGGTAGAAAGCAAGCTCCACCAAGGCTGCGGGAACCTTCGCATGGGCCTGTGGTTTTCTCTCATCATAGAAAGAGAGGGAAGCTTCCGCCGTCGGGTTCTCGTTAGCTGCGTAGATAAAAGTTCTTTCGCAAAATCAGTTTCAGCCTGTCTTCCTTTCTTTTGCTTCACCTCCTATGTCGATTTGCTGAACTGTGGATATCTTCTGGTTCGTTGATCGTCTTTTGTTCTACCCAGTAAGAAGAAATTTAATTTACAAGGTCAACATGTATGTATTGTAATCAAAGCGTGATTACTCAATCTCCCTTGTCGTATAAGCTTTCTTATTGACTGCATCAAAGCTTCATGTAACCGATAAGTGGTGAATCAACCACACTGATGATAAGCGACTCGCAGGCTTTGAAATTCGTAAATGAATTTCTGTTAAACTACAGCTTCCAGATCGTGCTCTTTTTATTCCTTCTAATGATGAAAGTTTTATCCATGATAGGAATGGTTTACTTTGATGAAGATCCCTTGTTCAAGTTGCAAAGCTTCCATGAGAGATGAAAGGTGGAGCAGACGTTGAGGTAGGGTACATGTAATACGAGTAAAATCTCGCCATATACCTCACATATTTTGTCTTGCAGCATCTCCAGGTTTGCAGAAATTCTCATTTCCGCTTCACAGATTCCATGTCAGAAACTCTTTCTACTTCTACACATTAAGATTCACTGCAGTAAAAAGAACCATTCTTTTCTGGGACCATTTTCTCAACGTCTTTGGCGTTATATAATACTTAGATGCGTTTTTCTGGCATATATGGAGCACTCCTTACCCTTGAAGCCTACCTGAATCAATAAAGGTTACTTAATCTTGGTAAACCAAACTTGTAATGGCCATTCGTTATCTACAGAGAACATACAAGAAATCTTTCAATCTGCAGAGAACATACAAGAAATCTTTCAAATATGGAGTGAACATGCAGAGAATTTTTCTTGCGCCCTTCAACTCCTGTTTCAACTGCCAAGTAGAGGGAAGTGTATCCTTCTGCTGTAGCAGGAAGCATCTGATGCACTGGTGATTAATCTCACCAATCAAAATGAAGTACATAGTATTCTTTTGAGGTTAGTTTCTTTCTAACCCTTCCACAATGTGGTAGGCTACCTGAATGGCCATTGCCAATACTCAATTTGAACTCGACCTGAATGTTTGCTTCCTGAGTCCAATGGCACAACAACTGTATAACGCCAGTAAAAGCAGCAATGTAGCTTGAACTAGATGGAGTACCATCATTGCTGTCCCATCCCAGCGCACTCTAAAATGCTTACCTCCCAGAATTGGTGGCAGAAAAGTAGTAACGTTCTAGTAGAAGCAGCCAAAGCAGTTTTTGAGATTGAGGACTGATAAGTATGCTTTCTGTGACTCTTGCAGATCTGCTGTGCTCTATGAAACAAATGCAGCTACTCCTTAATTTAAACATGTCCTTGACGAACTTCAACATGATCATACAAAAAGGGCTACACATGTTAAGAGGAGCTCTTTGTTAGCGATCATAACGAGTAGATTATAGCTTTGGTGCCCTAAACATGTCCCATGATTTTCTATGTTAGTATGCCTGTATATTCATTCATGGAATATACGCATACTTGAAAGCACACATCAAGATACTGCTGAGTTAGACTATCTTTCTTTCCAGTTTTTCTCTGTAATCTTTGCTGATCAGAGCATTAGGTATTCCCTTTCTTGTAGTACCGAAAAACTTATATGGATCATGATGAGCTATGAAACTTGACTAATATGCTGAAATCAAGGAATGTGAAATATCTTTACATTCCAGCTACCGCAACTTTGTTCTGGATCAATCTCAACAAAATTAATGTTGTCATGCCTGTAGCCATGGTTGTGTCCATACCATAGGGATATGGAAGCATGGAACAATTATGGTTTGCAACCAGTGTTATCCATACGTGACCAAATTTTTCAGCAAAAAACACCAAATGAAATTTCATAATGCAGATAATAAATTAAATTGTTAACATGCTAGCCCAATATGACAGATCATCCTAGTTCAAACTCCACGATTTATATTGTTCATAAAAATTGCCTTTTAATCGTACCAATCTTTTAAACAACAGGATTTAAATTAAAATCATGATTCTTTTTTCTTCGCACACACACACACACACATACACACACACACACACACACACACACACATATATATATATATATATATATATATATATATATATATATATATATATATATATTATATATATATATATATATATATATATATATATATATATATATATATATATATATATATATATATATATATATATATATATATATATATATATATATATATATATATATATATGAGCAAGACTATCAACAATTGATGATTATATAAAGTTTAGGAGTGAAGACTTGAAGCAAAGATTGAAGCCTAAGAACATGAACTAAAGTAATTGTTCACAAAGAGATGGTTTATATACACATGTATATTAGCTTTGTAAATACTCCAAAAATACTTGAAGTAATGACGAATCCATACTCATATGTATATATATACACTTGTATATAGTCGTGATATATATGAGAGATGAAGAATAGATGAGATAGATAAGAGTAGATCATAAGTTGAATGATATATCTATCATATGTAAGAAGAGTTGAATAGAAGAAGTTTTTCTAAGAATTGCGCATCGATTTTTCTTCCATTTCTCCTTCTGTGTTTGATCATTTTAGGAATCCTTTTGTAGATTTCTAAGTTCATAGTTAATGCATCTATGATCAAGATTTGTGAGTCTAATTGTAATTAGGTTGAGAGAATTATGAGAAGGAACATTTGTATATGAAGAAGTGATGAGTGTCTTTCGAAACAAACGCAATTTTGATGATCAAAGAATAGAGAAGCTGAGTGTTCATATCTTGGTAAAGCATTTCAAAATTGGAGAAGTTTTTGGCTATACTTGACATAGAGGTGTTTTAAACTCAAGTGTAGCTTGTCTTTTGAAGATTAACCATCTCCATCAGTGGTATCAGAGCAGGAATAATCAGATTTGAAGAAACGGAAGATCTCGACTATTGCAAACATACAAAATTCAACACTTGAAGATTCAAAAGGACAAAGTGTAAAGGAAAAGCTAAAGGGAGACACATGAGAGCAATCAAAAGGATCAGAAGGAGTAAATTTTGAAGCTAAGGTACATTCATTACTCATAAGGTTGAAGATTTGATAGTATAGGTGAAGAAAGGATGGGAGATAGTCTCCAAATTGAGAAGTTGGATAGAGAGAACTATCCAGATTGGTCTATGAGGATGGAGGCTCACCTTATGAGCAAAGATTTGATGGGATACATCACAGGAGAAGAAGAAAAGCCAGAGTTTAAAGATCTTAGTGTTCCTACTAGGGAGGAGCTTGCATATTTAAAGATTTGGATGAAGAAGGATGCTCAAGCAAGGAGCATTATCTACGTCATGGTAGTAAATGATTACTTGCTTCCTCATATTAGAATACTTGAAAGTGCAAGTGATATATAGAGTGCTTTGGAGGAGCATTTTTAGAATACCACATTCGAGAAGAAGGCTTCACGATCAATATCTGATTATGTGACAAAAATAAAAGACATTGCTGATTCCTTAGGTGCAGTTGATGAAGTCATTGAAGAAGATAAATTGGTAAGACAAATTCTCATAGGTCTAAGATGAGATGGGAAGTGGAAGCCTTTCATATTCTCAATTGAGCTTTCATTAGATCATTTCACTCCTGACTTGAATCAATTGTTAGGACATATGCTAATGTTTGAGAATGATGTCAACGGAGATGTTGGTAAGAGTGCATATCAAGCAATGTGTTCTAAAGATAAGAAGAAAGCTATCAAAGGAAAGCAACAATCAGTTGAAGATGAAGGTACTCCAAGCCAAGCAAACTTCCTAGTAGGAAGAGGAAGTGGCAGAAGTAGAGGAAGAGGCAAAAATAGCAAAGATAATGTCAAAGCTTGCTAGATATGTGGTAAGGCCAATCATCTATCTCATGAATGTTGGCATAATAATCAAAGCAATGGTAAGTTTAATCAGAATTTTAACCAAAGAGGAAGAGGTGGAAGAAATTAGAGAGGAAATTACAAAGGTAGAGGTGGTAGGAGTTTCTTTGGAAGAAATGAAGGAACAAACTTCCAAAACCAATCCTACAATAACACCTACTACAATTATGCATGAGACCAGAAAGAAGATTCAACTCTTATTATGAATGCAACACGTAAAGCTTCAAATGAAGACGTAAGGGTATTTTATATTGACTTAGGGTGTAGCAATCACATGAGTGGAAACATTGCTTTGATGACTGATTTGGATAATAAGGCAATCAATCGTATAGTTCAAACATGTGAAAATACAAAGCACAAAGTGAAGTCAATTGGATCAGTTAAAGCCAAAGATGGAAGTACTCTCTGGAGTAAGGTTTTGTATGTTCCTACAATTCCAAAGAATTCGATTAGTGTAGGAAAAATTGTGGAAAAAGGATATGGGGTTAGGTTCACTAATGATAGAGTTTATGTTGAAGACCCTAGCCAAGGGTATAAGCAAATTGTTACAGGAAAGAAAGAAGGAAGGCTCTTCACATTGAGGGTACAAGGTAATGTTGGACATGCCATGTTTACATATGGAGAGCAAAAGGTGTTTGAGCAAAAGGTGTTTGAGTTGGATCTTTGGTATAAGAGGCTTGGACACTTCAATGAAAGAGGTATCAAAGGGATGATTAATAATGGTTCAGTACTTGGATTACCTAATGTTGTAGGTCAACACATGACATACAGATGTGAAGCATGTCAATTAGGTAAGGCTCATAAGCAATCATATAATAAGCATGGTTTCATGTATTCAGAAAGACTTGAATTGGTACATATAGATGTGTGGGGTTCTTCAAAGGACTTTAGCATAAATGGTTCAAAATATTATGCCATATATGTTGATGATGCTACCAGGCGGATCACCATTTATGTGATCAAAGACAAGTCAGAAGTGTTTACTACATTCAAACACTATCATGCATATGCAGAAAGAATTACACGACAAAAATTGAAGCGGTTAGGATCAGATGGAGGGGGAGAGTATTTCTCAAATGAATTTAGTGATTATTTGTGGAATGTGGGTATAAAGAGAGAAGTTACTTGCAGGTAGAAGAAAGGAGAAATGGAACCCTTTTTGAGTTTGCAAGATCAATGATGAAAGAAAATATTTGTCCTAACTATTTGTGGGCTGAGGCTGTAAATACAGCCACATACTTGGTTAATATGTTACCATGTAAAGCTTTGCAATGTATGACACCATATGAAGCTTGGTGGGTTAAGAGACCTACATTAGATCATTGCAAAGTATTTGGTAAGGCTAAAAAATATTTGTTCATTGGTTATGATGATAAGCAAATGGGATACAAGTTGTGGAGTCCATCTACAAAGCAATTTATTGTATCAAAGAATGTCATATTTGATGTGAAAGGTACCTGATATGTAGGTACAATTAATATTCATGCAGGTGATGAAGAAATATTGAACCAGAAGAAAGGTAAATCAAAGGTAAAGTATTTGGTAAGGCTAAAAAATATTTGTTCATTGGTTATGATGATAAGCAAATGGGATACAAGTTGTAGAGTCCATCTACAAAGCAATTTATTGTATCAAAGAATGTCATATTTGATGTGAAAGGTACCTGATATGTAGGTACAATTAATATTCATGCAGGTGATGAAGAAATATTGAACCAGAAGAAAGGTACCTGATATGTAGGTACAATTAATATTCATGCAGGTGATGAAGAAGAGAACAATGAAGCACTAGTTGAAGTTGAAGAAATGCCAAGGTTTGATCCAGAATGTGATGAACCAGAAACTTCAAGAAGTGGAGAACTCAAAAGGTCATCAAGACACAAATGGAAACCACAAGATATAGCTATGATACTTCATTCTTGACTACTAAAGATTATGCTTATATGATAAAAGCAGATGAAGACCCATCCACATATGATGAAGCCAAAGGAAAGGAGAATTTGAAAAAATCTATGAAGGAAGAGTATGATGCACTCATAGAGAATGAGACTTGGGAATTGGTACATAAACCAATTAATCAGAAGGTAATTGGATGTAAATGGGTTTACAGTGGACTATGATGAAACTTATAGTCCTGTTGCAAAGATGACAACCATAAGGACTCTCATAGCTATTGCTGCTTGCAAAGGTTGGAAATTATCTCAATTAGATGTGAAGAATGCATTTTTTAATGGTTACATTTCATATGAAGTTTACATGGAACAACCACATGGTTTTAAAGATCAATTTTATCCAGATCACGTGTGTAAGATCAAGAGAGCTTTGTATGGCTTGAAGTAGGCCCCAAGGGCATGGAATTAGAGGCTTGTAAAGTTCTTGAAGGAACTTGGTTTCCAAGCATCAAAGGCGGATAGTAGCTTCCTAATCAAAGCAAGTGAATATGGGTTTATCTATGTTTGTATTTATGTTGATGACATAATACTTACAGGAATAGATGACAAAGGCATACAAATGCTTAAGAAGCATATGGAGAAAGAATTCAAGATCAGTGACTTGGGAAATTTGTCATATTTCTTG